>CAKNYM010050765.1:101958-122863 GCA_932195095.1 Andricus curvator | reverse complement strand
TGAACTTGGTACTTACCGTATTATTATTAAATATAACTTCAAATCACGTTTCGATTTCCATTATCTGTATAACTTTATTATTAACAACCTCGAATTTAATTAGACAGAACAGACATAAATAAATTTCTGTGTTTTTCTACATTATCGATCAAATTACCGACCTGTTATCACGCACTGTTACCATCTCCACAAAATTTTGCAGACAGCCCGTATCTCATGTTTCAAGATTTTATTAATTTTAGTACATTTAGAACGTTTATAAAAACAATTTATGATACCAGACGTTTAAAGAAATACTTTACCTATTAAAATCTCATATTTTCACGCTTCAAGTATTTCAAAATATGCTGTAAGTGATTAATTTCTGCCAAAGACTTTTCCATCTGTTTCGGTCAAAACCGTTTTTTTTCATAAAAACTCTTCTGTAACGTATTATAAAAGAAAAATTTCATCACATTACTATTTTTCCAAACAAAAAAAGTCATTTTGTGCAAAAAAATAATATGGAAATCAACAAAGGTGGGCGTTTTTTGTAATTGAGACCATGCCCCACATGGACACCATACCCCACTCACCCCTAAGCAACATATCAGTTTTAAGTACGATCAATCTTTCAAATACAGATTGATAACATTTCGTATTCAAAATACTAATTTTTCTACTGAAACATATTGAAGACTATTATGGAAGTATTAAACTTCTGTCCTTTAATAGAATAACTCAAATAGTTCCTCACTTTTCCGTGTCTTGTCACACTAGTATACTAAACTTTCATCGATTTTTATCATTTATTCAAATAAAATGTCTCTCAGGGCAGTTGTCATTTGGCATGAAATCTTATCTAATGTCAACGTAGTAATTCTGATGTTACAGTAGTCGAATCTCAATGTAACATAATGTAACGCAATAATAAATGTGTGATTCATTATTTGTTTAATTTTTATTTGTCGTAATCATAATTAATAATATTCATTATGATAAATACTACGATTATTATGATTATTAATTATTGTATTTTTTATAATTTATTATAAACAGCTTTTAATGGTACACGGACAACGAAAATACTAGGATGTATTATAAGAATATAAAAGATAATATTTCTTTGTAGAAACATAATTTTTATCAGCTTTGATCATGATAATAATATTTTCGGGCATTAACATGAACCGCAATACCGTTCTTTGCCGGCGCCAGCAGCGTAAAACTCCAGCAATTTGAGAAATTAGCAGAAATTTTCCAGGTTTAACTACAAAAATATACGGTGAAGTTTCGCGTATTTCCGCGTCCTTGAAACTTAAGGATTCGTTATTTTCAAGGCTGGAGGGGCTCCCATCTCTATCGCGAGTGGGCAGGTTCTTTTCATCAAGCGACGTTCATTGGCTGCCTGGCCTTGTATTGCTGCGCTTGCTCTAAGCAACTTTTTCAACTGCGCATGTGCCGAAAACCGCGGTCGATTTGAAATCAATAAATACTATCAATAACAAAACACATAAATAGACCGGACATTCGTAGAACTGCTGGCCCACGCAGTTTTTCAGCTCAAGGGGCCAGAGACGGTTGCGACTCTCGCATGAAAAACACCAGCAGCATAGGGACAAAGATACAGTTACTCACATGCGGAGATTGCGCAATATTATGTATTCCAATTGGAAACGTTTCAGACGGCCCCGATGTGTGCAGTTGAAAATGTCGCGGTCCGTTGGCCAGTGTTTTTGTTGACGTACGACGTGAAAAATATAAAATTTTCTTCAAATTGTACAATTTGCAAACTAAAAATCAATATAATAGAATGAAAAAACCACTCAAATATTTTGCGGAATAGTGAGTTTTCTAGCATGACGTAGCGGTCATGCTAGGATAGGTGGAAATGTCAGGAAGGTTAGCATAGTTGTTGACACAGAAGTGCAGACAACTTTTTGGAGAAAATATTCTAAACGTAAAAGTAAGTTATAGAGGTCTGAATATTGATATTTTGGAAGCATGGAATGTTTGGATAGGTGGAAATGTCAGCCAGCATGAAGGTGAACACATGGGGCTATAACTGCATACGAGTTTTTGGAGAAAATGTTCTAAACGGAAAAGTGAGTTATAAAGGTCTGAATAGTAATATTTTGCAAGCGTAGCATGTATTTTCTCAGTCATGTTCCATCCTTCTGTCGATTGAAAACCTTTCAGTATCACGAAATGAAATAAAATATCCACAATTTTAGGTTTGTGTATCAGATCGGGTACGCTAACCTCAAATTTCGGACAATTGATTGTATTTCGTCACACTGAAAGGTCGTCAATCGACAAAATAATGGAATACTTGAGAAATATTACTATCCGTATATTTATGACTTACTTTTAGGTTTAGAATATTTTCTCTACAAAGTTATCTGCATTCCCATGACGTCATGCTAAAATACTCCATTTAAACCAACGAGGGCTTCCCGCTCTTCAGGCCCCTTTTTTTAATTGGTCAACCACTGACGCGGGCGTGACCGTACAGTCCGTACAGGGACCGTGGTTTTCGGTGACGGAAATGCGCAACTTATAATAAGCGTGTATAGGGGATTTCGAATAGGTGAACTTTCTAATAGGCGATCTTTACTGTGCAAGATTGGGCGATCGCGATGCTTTAGCTATCCGATCCACTCTCCGGGAGGGGGGGGGGGGGTATATTTTTGGTATTTTTCCAAGAATCTGGAATATTCGAAATATCAGTGTTCCTACGTTCACTGCTGAGACTTGCCCAATGCTGGGCCACGACGTGAGCCTCGTGAGTTAGTTGTTCGGCGCTAACCCTCCTTACCCTAAATGATTCTGCAAAACGTAAAATTGAATCTGTTGACTTTTTCGGAATTACAAAACAGGTATATAATTTTCTTTCAGCCTTAAGTAAATGATGGCAAAGGGCCTAGCCGGATAAGTATGTGAAAAGTGCCCTTGAGCCTAATCCAACCAGAACTCTTTCCTGAAATGTTCAGGCTTTTAACCTTGAAGATGACCTTTAAAGGTTTTCCAGTTTTTGCGTATATCTCGGATTGTTTTTGACGGATTTTAATCAACCTGGGATCACATTTAGGATATTTTAAAAATAAATCTAATACATTTTTTCAAACAATTTTTAGGAATTCAAATTTTGAGAGACATTTAAATAGTTTAAGTCGAATTTTCTCGAAATCAAAAATACATACATTAGCGAAAACGTTCACAGCTTGCTTACATATGCATTATTTATTTTGAATTTTGCGAGGTTTTTTAAAGTAGTAGAACATGGTAGAAATAATTGGAGTACGTACTTTCATACTAATATCGGACTTCGAAGACCTTACATGACAATTAAACAAATTATAGAAGTGACTTTTTCACCATTTGCAATCAAAATGGTCGTCTACAATGTTTCCGAAACTTCTGACACTAACAACATATTTTTCTACACGAAATTCTCCTAATTGCCATATATTTTGCAATTTATGAGGCCACTGGAGCTTGCCAATTTCTTTAGCAATATACGATTTATGATTTCCTTCAAAGACCATAATTTTTGTTTCATTTACGTTAATTTTGAGGCCCATATTCTTCATACTGGTATTCAGTTTGCTCAACATTCTTTGCAAGCCTTCGATTGACTCTGCCATAACAGCCTTATCATCTTCGAACGCTAATCCACACACTTTTACTGTCCTGACATCCACACATTCTTCGTCGAAGAGGGCCATTTTTATACACTTTTCAATGTGGAGAATTAATTTAGAAAACTTTACATTTTTTGGAGCATGTTCAGGGCACAATAGATGAGAATTGGGGGGAGGGGGGGGCAAATTAAAAGTTATTGGGTGTAAATTATTCCTTGAATCATCCTTAAGAGGTGTTCAAACTTTACTTTACAAAAAGTTAATAACAAGTACTTCTTTATTCCATTTTTGGGAAAACCGAGCTTCTGGCTCAAAAATTCAACAATATGATTAATATTTTTGTTTGTCTTTTTACTCTAAAATTGTTTTTGTTTGTCAAACAAAATTTCGTTTTTCTGGTTTTAATCAAATTGTTGAATTTTTAAGCTGAATACCAAATAATACAACTTTTAACCAGAAAAATGAATTCCTAACTAAAAATGTTATAGTAGGCTTTTCCACAGAGAATAATAAACTTTCAACCAAAAATAGTTGGATTTTATTATCAGTTCGCATTACTTCAATACTTTTAAAATATTAGGATAGAAAATTGGAAATTGTGGTTCTAAAATCAAGTTAATTTTCCATTACACAGCTCGGTTTTCGAAAAAATGCAAAAAAGAAGTACTTGTTATTAACTTTATTATAAAGTAAAATTTGGTCACCTCTTGAGAAAGCTTCAAGGAAAAATTTGCACCCAATAACTTTTAATTTTACCCCTCCCCCCCTGTTTGTAATGACTAACTATGCAAATATTTTTATAAGAGGAGTTCGGAAGGAACGAGTGATCAGGCTCCCAGAAATAAAAATGCGACAATTTTCGCGGATCATCAACTCTTCAACAACAACTTGCCTAGGCATAAAAACCCTCACGATTTGAGGGAAAAGCCCGGGCAAGCCAATGAGGCAAAGCATCTTTATTCAAATTCATTTTAACACTTTAATCAACAGCATACATTCAAATTCAACTAATCACACACTGGTTGTGAACTTAATCCTAAGAGAGATCTCTCTTACCTTATCCTCAAAGTTACAGAACTCGCAATCATACTTAACACGAATAGTACATCAGAGGCAAAACCTTGCCATTCTCGAAGAGTCAGTCCTCACCACTCTCAAACACTCAACAATTAGATATTATCACTAGCTCAACAAATCCAGAGCATATCACTGGGTCCACAATTAAAGGTTATCACTTGCTCAACAAATCCAGAGCATATCACTGGGTCCACAATTAGAGCACATCACAGTCACATACAGAGGATCCACCCCTGTCACACACCACAGGCAGTCACAATCTCGATCTGTCTCTCGTCTGCAGGCCTCGAATCTTCGATCGATCCTGATTCGATGGGGTCTCTCTCCCATCGTGTCGCACCCCTACCCCACTGCTTAAGGGAGGCCCACGCATGCTTCCCTTCCTTCTAGGCGCCAAACTCAACTCGCCATCCAGAGTGCACCAAAGTGCAAAGATCAAACTCCACGGTCCCACACATAACACGTGCGAGCGTAAAAAGGACGCGAACACCCCCTCTGCAAGATCCTCCTGACTTGTGCCCGGTACCTGCTCCAAAAATGCAAAGTAGCAGCTGTATGTAAAATTCAGGCTAAAAAAAGTATATTTGAATTTTTTTTTATAAATTGATTATTCACATGGACAAGTGTTTAAGAATGGCCCGCTTCGGCGAAGAAGGCGTGGATCGCGGGACAGTGAGACTGCGTGGGTTAGAGTTCGCAGATGATAAGGGCAATCGATGACTTGTGAAGCATGTTGAGCAAACTGAATACAAGTATGAAGAACATGGGCCTCAAAATTAACGTAAGTAAAACAAAAATTATGGTTTTTGAAGGAAATCATAAATCGTATATTACTAAAGAAATTGGTAAGCTCCGGTGGCCTTATAAACTGAAAAAGATATGGCAATCAGGAGAATTTCGTGTAAAAAAATATTTTGTCAGTGTCAGAAGTTACGAGAATATTCTAGACGACTATGTTGATTACAAATGGTGAAAAAGTCACTTCTATAATGTTGGAATTACAACTCTATTTGCGACACTCTTGTACATTTATATATCTATATATAATGTGACGTTTTCGGAAAACTGGAAGGGGTTCTATGACCGCTCAGCCTCAGCTGATTCAAGGGTCTAAGGGGCCTGTTGCCATCCCTCAAGTCAGCCTGTGTTTGTCCGTCTCTTACAGCATTTCAGACAATCTTGCAGAATAAAGTAAAGTGTCAAAACGAAGTGTATTTCCTTTTCTGAACTAAACCTAATCTCTTTCTGCGTATATTTTATCTCTGATTCAGTTTTCTCCAACAGGTTATTGGCCCAGAGATCAAAGAGTTAGGTTTAGTATAAAGTGTAGAAAAGATACATTTAAGAAAATTCAAGTGGAGAGTGTGTGTTTGTGTACATCAGGTGTTCTTTTCAGTGCACAGTTAAGGCAATTTTAAGGATACAGTGTATGTGTGTGTACATCAGTCGATCATTTCAGTGCACCAGATACAGTTAAAGTGCGTGTAGGCGGTTCTTTTTTTTTTGTTTCGTACACGATAGACAGTAACAAAATGGGAGACAGTACGCGATTCCGTTTTTCAGTGGATAAGTTGAATAATGAAAATTATCAAATATGGAAGTACAAAACGGAACTTTTATTAATCAAGGACAAATTATGGGACGTAATTTGTAAAGAACCTCCAAATCCAGTGACTGAAGCATGGACTCAACGGGATGACCAAGCGCGCGCAAATATCGGGCTTTTAGTGGAGGACAATCAACTGATTCACATTAGGAGTGCCAAAACTGCGCGAGAGGCTTGGGACTCACTACAGTGTTATCACCAGAAAGCAACGCTATCGAGCAAGATATTTTTGCTCAAACGGATATGTAGATTAACGTTGTATGAAGTTGGAAACATGGAAGATCACATCACAGAGATGTTGGATCTTGTAAATAAATTAACGGCCCTTGGGGAGCAACTAAAGGACAATCTAGTAGCTGCAATGCTACTGAACAGTTTGCCAGATTCTTACAGCACTTTGATTACCAGCTTGGAGAGTAGGCCCGAAAGTGATATCACAATCAATTTCGTCACCGGGAAGTTAATTGACGAATTAAAAAGACGCAAAGGGGCTGAAGACTTTAATGATCAAAGTGAAACAGCTATGAAGGTGCAAAGTCAACAAGACTATGGGAAAAGCAAAAGTGAGTGTTTTTTCTGTAAAAAATCTGGACATTTTAAGAAGGATTGCAGCAAGTATCAAGCATGGAAAGCTAGGCAAAACAAGGCACATAAAGTTACGAAAGACCAAGATGAGTTATGTTTTGTAACAGAAGAAACTACAAAATTCGACAGTTTACAGGAAATCTACGAGGCTAGTTACGCAGCGAAAACTACAAAAGGCAAGAAAAATACCTGGATTCTAGACTCGGGAGCAACGAGTCATATGGTACACTCAAAAGATTTTTTCACCGACTTCGAACCGAAGAAGAAAGGCTATGTGCGTTTAGCAGATGACGGCGAACTCCTTGAAATTCAAGGTATAGGATCAGGAACAATAAAGTGCATTGTGAACAAGGACAAAGTTATAACAGTGAAAGTGACCAATGTTCTCTATGCACCAAGACTTGGGTCAAATTTACTTTCAGTGAAAAAGTTGGCTCAAAGGGGTAATCAAGTAATCTTCCAGGATAACGGTTGCAGTGTCATAAATATTAAGAACAATAAAGTGATGGCTACGGCAAAGTTATCCCCGGATCTATACAAAGTGAGGATAGAAACATCAGGGCCAACGAGGATTGAAAGGGCCTGTGCAGCAGTAAACGAGCAGTTTGAAAAGGGAAATGAAATTTGGCAGCGATCTCTGTGCAAACTACCCGAGCAGCCACACCTACACAGTCGAAAGGATAAGGACTCCGGTAACAAAGGACTGTCTGCAGTTACAGAATACAAAATTAAGCAATTAAGGAAGGGTCATCTGAAGAAATCACAACCAGTGAAAGTCTTGTTTCTACAAACAGAATATTCCGATGATGATGCAGACGAAATAAATTTGAAGCAGTTCAATGATGAAGAGGAGAATGGATCTTCGTATTTAAGCACTACGGATGAAAACGACATCGATTCGTCAAAGGATTTCAGCATGGAAGAGGAGAATGCAGTTCTTAACTTAAATACTGCAGATCTAGAAAAAGGAAGTGAATTTTTAAAGCTCAGGAGTTCTGGAAGAAATAATAAAGGCGTACCACCCGAAAGGTACATGAGTTCTTTAAAAGAAAGTGGCTAAAGTGCAAAAAGGAACTATGTTTTTTGTCCTTTTTTTTCACCATTAAGTCAAAAGCAATCTAATTAAAGGACATTAAGTACTCGATTTTAGGTGCAAGTGTTTGCTGTTCTAGCTAAAATAAGGTCTGTTTTTTAAATCATTTTTGTTTCCAGTCAGATATTTTCTTTTATCTAAAGTTTTAATGCATGTTTCATTCAGTTTTTGGGTTAGATTAGTGCGACAAATATTTGATTAAAGTTATTGTTGAATCATCTAAAGGGCATTATTAATTCAGCTAAAGTTTTTCATGTGGCTACAGTTCAATTGAAATTTAAGAAAGTTTGTAGAATAATTCAGCGAATATTTTTATGTGTAACTAAAGTTTGATTTAAATTAAGAACATTTCTGAATTAAGGATTAAACAGTGTCGCAACTATATAGTTGAGGAAGGGTGTTGGAATTACAACTTTATTTGCGACACGCTTGTACATTTATATATCTATATATAATGTAACGTTTTCGGTAAACTGGAAGGGGTTCTATGACCGCTCAGTCTCAGCTGATTCAAGGGTCTAAGGGGCCTGTTGCCATCCCTCAAGTCAGTCTGTGTTTGTCCGTCTCTTACAGCATTTCAGCCAATCTTGCAGAATAAAGTAAAGTGTCAAAACGAAGTGTATTTCCTTTTCTGAACTAAACCTAATCTCTTTCTGCGTATATTTTATCTCTGATTCAGTTTTCTCCAACATATAATTTTGTTAATAGTTATGTAAGGTCTCCGAAGTCCGATATTGGTATGAAAGTACGTTTTCCATTTTTTTCTACCATGTTCTACCACTTTAAAAAATCTCGCAAAATTCATAATAAATACCTGATATATAAGTAAACTGTATGATTTTTTCGCTAATGTATGTATTTTTGTTTTCGAGAAAATTCTACTTAAAATATTTGAATGTCTGTCAACATCTGAATTTCGCGCCAAAAATGGTTGAAAAAATGTATTGCATGTATTTTTAAGAGATCTTTAATTTTATTCCAGGTTGACTAAAACCAGTTAAAAACAATCCGAGATATACGCAAAACATTGTAAAACCGTAAACGTGACCTTGAAAGGTCATCTTCAAGGTTAAAAGGTAAAAACTTCACTAAAGTGTTTTCTTTTTGTAACGTACACATAGGACGAAGTCCGCTTGGATAAGTCTCAAGAGCACTTTTCACATACTTATCCGGCTAGGCCCTTTGTTGTTAAGTAAGTATCATTCGAGATTTACAGTAAACCCGGTATCTGGTACACGTTGGTCAAGTCGAACAGATACAGTAAAATGATCTCGTTATCAAATAGGTGAAATTTATAATGCGATTATTTTTCGTTTTAAAAACACAATTTTCATCAGTTTTGACCTTGAAAATGATATTTTCAGGAATTAACATGAACCACAAGACCGTTCTTTGCCGGCGCAAGTAGCGTAGACTCTACCAACAATTTGAGGAATTGACAGAATTATTCCGAGTTGAAGTAAAAAAATACGCTCTTAATTGCGTCTCGCCCCCCCGCCCCTGAGTGTCCCTGAACATCCTATATGCTCGAATAGTCAATGCCGTATCTGAAGTTGTTTACGTGGCAACTCTGAGCGTTACTGCGCCATATTGTTGTTCTAAGTTCAGAAACTACATAATGCGGTCCTAAGTGTCGACATGAAAAAAGGCCGACCAGACCCGTGGCCGTCACAGAATCGGGGTATAAGTGTATTTTACTTTTATTTACATACTGTTTACACGTGTGCAGAAAATGCCAGTTGATACGTCAGGGGGTACGTGGACAATTTCACCGTGTACTTTAAACCGCAAAAATTCTGATTTGCTAAAAGCTTAGATGGATATTTGCCTAAATAATAGATATATTATATTATTATATTCACCAATAGAATTCAGGATAACGGCCAAGGATAAGAGCAGAGTACAGATAATCGTCATATTTTCTGAGTAGAAGACAAACTGATTGATCTAGGAATTAGAAATTTGATTAACAATGTAGCCAATGAATACTCAAATGTTTTATTAGCTTATACAATCTATACTATAGTCGTTATCTCATAGATCAAAGGCGTCAACCTTGTCTGTCCTTCTGAGATATTTACATTTGATAAGAGTCAGTTTCAACGAAAACAATATGGTTAAACATGTCTTTAAAATTGATGTTATCATCCATGTAAGTTTTAGGCTTTAAAGCTTCGGTAATTCAAAGAGCTGTTGAAACAAAAGCATCGGTCTCTAACTTCGATTTTTAATCACTGTGACAGAAACTCCCAATTATATTTTTTATCACAAAAATATGAATGTCATTATATTAACATTATGTTGTTGCACTGAGACCTAAAATGATGTGAAGGGCTTATCACTTGCCTTTTAATCATACAATATTAGAAATATGCTGAAATTTCAAGTGATATGATTCAATTAAGTTTTTTCTAAATATATGCACCAGATTTCAAGATTTCGAAGGTTTCGAGAGTTTTCAATAGATGACATGGAGTATCAGAGAATTCTATAAGTTTTTTAACATAGAATTTAAACAAATGTTACAGTATTATAAAAGATTTTATAGTATTTTAAAAATTACATTTGATGTCAAATATTGCAAGCCATTCTACTTTATTTAAAAAAACTTATGCTTCCGCGGGATCTTAGAGTATTTCTTAGGAATTTCTAATACCTGAGAGGATTCCTTACGTTTCCAACATTTCAAAGAAATTTCAAAGTATTTCCATGCGATTAAAGAACTTTCGAAAATATTTCTTCAGATTTCAATTGATTTCACGAGATTCAATGAAAATTTGTTTGAATAATTGAATCAGATAAAGATATTTATTGACTCATTTTTTACAAACTTGATTCGAGCAGGAAGAGCCAGACAAGTGATGAGAATGTATTAGTGAAAGCCAAATGAGCTTGAACAAAAGCAGGATGGTCGTTTTAAGAAAAAAACATAAATTCCAAGATTTTTCCCGGCCTTTGAACTGCGAAATTTAGATCATTTATAAATTAAACAGTTCAAAGATTCCTGGTCACAAATATAAATCTACGCTACGCTATCATATTCGGTACTCTAAAATCAATAATAAATCAATACATTTTAAAATTTTCAAAATAATATCACTTGTAGCATTAATCTAATTTTAGATAATTAATCTTTAACAAATATTCATTTTTTATTTACTTTGGCTGAATTGATTCTAAATTCAACTGTATCGCTAAATCTTAGTTATAGAAACATGTCTATAGCCGTTGATTTTTCGACGGATTTAATTTTCTCCGTTAAGGAAATTGGTTCCGAATATAGACATCGGCACCAATCCTGAAAGAGCATTAAACCTGAAATGAAATATTTTATTAACGACCATGATTAAGATTTCAACTCGAAGTAATTTAACGTTATAAAAAAGAATTTTGGGATCACAAAAGCGTAAGGAGATTTCGGAAGATTTCTTTCTGATCTAATTTATTTTGATTAATTCAATTCCGAGAGCTAAAAGTAAAATGCCATTTCGGTTTGTAGTTTTAGAAAACGCATTGGATGAGCTCCTATATTTAAACAGGTTAAAAATCCAATTATTTTTTACTTGTTTACAATCCTCAGTTGCATTTAATTTATTTTCTAGATTTTAGTATAAGAAAACACAATGAGCAATCGGTTGCTATTAATTAAGAAAAATGTTAGAAAGGATTTTTGAGTCCCCATATTTTAGACGGGTTAAAAAAAGAATCTCTTTCTTTGACTTCTTAAGAATCGCTTGATTTACAAATTTTTCACTTTGTTTATCACAGAACACAAAATGTTGGCATTTTCTTTCATTATGTAAGCGCTTCAAGAAGTTAATTATTGAGCCTTCATATAAAAAAAGGGTTAAAAAAGAATTAAATCTTTCTCCCTGTATATAATATTAGCCATTATTCTGTTGCGTTAGCTTTTTTAAAATTTAAATTATTTAATAAACATATTATTTATCATCCTGGGCATTCCCTGAACCATTGAAAGAGGATTTGTTTCGCACCTAAATCCCGACCTGCCACCGAATTGGAGCTCGTAGCAAAGTGCAAGGAGCCCGACCTGTAATTGAATTCTGCATCTCTTTTTGTTGGCAAAAAAGTTGTAGCTTCTGCCGTTTTCGCAGTTAACCAAAACAGCTCGTGTTTTTCGAAACAGTTCTTTCTTATACTTCAAATCACCGTCATTTAGCCAATTATTAGAATTTTTTAATGCCATTTACAGGAGAAATTCTTTATGATGTTTCACAATGGGCGAGTATATGACATATACAAATTTCTTTTATTCAAAAATTATAGATTTTCATCTGAGAAAATGTATAAATGATACATTCAGATCATCAAGCTCACGGGGAGTTGAGCCAATATTTAGCGACAAAACCCGTTCAGCATGAAAGCTTTTTATGAAGGTATAAATACGTCTTCTTACAAAATATTTATTCAAAACATCTTCTCATTAACAAATTCCGAAGATTTTATTCAAGCCCTGCGGCTTCTTCATGCGCAGGTGTGTACTCTCTTCGAATGAATAATGAACCAGCGAAATCTCACTTATTTTCAGTAAAATCTAACTGGTTGAAAGAGCCAGAAGTATGTCACTGACAATTAGTGAGAATTCACTAGTTCATTCAGTGGAGTTCCGGCACTGGTTTAATCAGTGAGGTTCCCTGGTTTCTCAGTTCCAGCAGTCATCATTCATCACTATTGTGGTAACAGTCGTAAAATTATCTTTTAAAAACCGCATTTTCCTCTCACAAAAATAAATGAAGGCGGGGTTGCAATATAGTGGGATGTAATATGTTGCACCTAATTGTAGGAAGAGCTGTCTTTATGTCAATTTGTTGCGTCGCTCAAAGTCAAACCCAAATTGCCCGGGGCCTCCCCACTTTCAAGCGAAATATATTATATCCCCTGCTTATTCAATCTATCATTTGACGTCCCTGTTAGAAACTGTAGCGCTACTTCAGTTGAATCACTTACTGGTTCATCCAGGCAAAGTGGAAAAATCACTGGTTCACCAGTGATAATTCAACATACTGATTCAGTATGACATTCTTCACTAGTTCAGTTTAAGAGAGTATCAACTCGATGCGCTGACGTGGAAACGCATCATTGCTTCATCAGCATGAAGTCACTGGAAAGACAGTTTCAGTTCATTCTGCCAAAAAAATTAAGTCAGTACATTTTCAGACATTTTGAAACTGTCTATTTGTATTCAAAAATGGTGCATATAATTAAAAGAGACAAGATAGTTTTACATAATCATAATCGTACATTAATTTGTCTCATATATAATGAAAAAAACAATGAATTTTAACAATTAATCCTTAAAAATGACGAAAAAATTACTTTTGTTCATGAATTTCTATATAATATCATTAACGATTTGTTTCCTGATTCAAAAAATTGAAAATTACTTCCGCATAGTTATTATACTAAATCAAGACATATTTTATTGCACCACTTTCTAAAAAAGAAAAATGTTATATTTAGAAAATTTGTTTGAAAAAATTACGGTTTTTTTTCAAGGTTATACACTGTTGGTACCGATGAAAAGTATATTTCAAGTATACTGAAGGGACTGTCAGGCATCTTAGAGTAAGTTCATGTGATGTAGAAGGTATTTTGTTAGTTTTTGTCTTTTGACGCTTTGGATGGAACGTTTTATGTATATATCACACCTTACCAAATAATAAAATCGATAATTGTTCATTCTAATTATGAACAATTCTCGTACTTCAAACGAATATTTGGTTATGTGTCTATTCACAAGTGCTTATTCACAACGAAAATATTTTCTTCTGAGCTTACCGAATTTTCTTCAGAAAAAAATGTTGGAAGATAATTTTTTTTAACATAATTTTTATCAGCTTTGACCTTGAAAATTATATTCTCAGGTATTAACATTAACCTTAAGGCCATTCTTGGCCTGCGTTGGCCGCGTAGCCTCCACCAACATTCGGATCTTTTTTTAGAAGGTTATGATTCAAGGTAATATTTTTTCTTATATATTATAATTATTAGAATTATTCTACTTTTATTTATTTAGTATTTACACGCATGCAGAAAATATTTACAGTAAACTTCCTTTTATTTTAAAGTCCTTGAAACGTACTCGACCAATTATTTCAAGGTTGGAGGGGCCCCCACCTCTACCGCGATTTGGCTTCCCCGGCCTTGTATCGCTGCGCTTGCGCTGAGCAACTTTTTCAACTGCGCATGTGCCGAAAACCGCGGTCGATTTGAAATCAATAAATACTATCAATATTATTACAGACAAATACGCCCAAAAATTCCTAGAACTGCTGGCCCACGCAGTTTCTCAGCAAGTGTAGAATGCTAGGATAGGTGGAAATGTCAGCCGTCAGGAAGGTTATCACATGAGACTGCAACTGATACGCGTTTTTATTCTAAACACAAAGGTAAGTTATAAAGGTCTCGATAGTAATATTTTTCAAGTGTTTCGCGAAATACAATCAACTATCCGAAATTTGAGGTGAGAGTACCCGGTTCGAATCAAATCGGTCTGATTTACTTTTACGTTTAGCATATTTTCTCGAAAACGTCGTGAGACGTATTCCCATGACGTCGTGAAAAATACTCAATTCAAGGCTTCCCGCTCTTCGGGCACCTTTTTTTCATTGGTCAGCCACTACCGTGGGCGTGACCGTACAGGGATCGTGGTGGGAGGTGACGAAACTGCGCAATTTAAAATAATTGCATGTAGGGGGGTTAAACTAAATGAACTTTAAAATAAGCGATCTTTAAAATAAACGGAAGTTTTCTGTATTTACTTAAATTATAGATATATTATATTATTATATTCACCAATAGAATTCAGGATAACGGCCACGGATAAGAGCAGAGTACAGACAATCATCATCTTTTCTTAGTAGAAGACAAACTGATTAATGTGTTAATTAGAAATTTGATTAACAATGTTGAGGTAGGGGGCAATTAAAAACGTGATATCTAGGTGCGCGATTTTCCCCTTCTTTTACAACCGGTTGTGTTTCCACCCATCAAAAATTCTAATGAAAAATCGAAAATTTACATTTTGACCCAAAAATTTCAGTGATTGATTTAAGAGGTTAACCCTACTTGCAAATTTTGAAAAATTCGATTTTTGGGTTTTGACATTTTCTAAAAGTACATCATTTGAAAAATATTTTCTGAAAGTCTTAATGAAATGTGAATGAAATTGTAGAAGTTATTCAGTCGGAAGCGTAGGCGGGTCCGTCTAGGCCACTGATCTATATACTAACTGGATAGCGTATAGAACACGATTTTCACGTATAGAAAAACGACGCCATTTTGAGCATAACTACACTGGTTCGGGAAAGTTCGTGACTTGTTCGGCACTATTCGGCAACATTTGTCTGCCGCGAGGACGAACGTTCTCGAACAGTTGCATGTAAATAGTATTTAAAACTTTAAATGCGTTTTTCTCGAAACGACGTTTTCAAAGTCGGTGAGCAAGATTTATAGAAAACCGCTTAACCGATCATTTCCAAACTTGGCAGCCTTTTTTGTGATATGAAAAAGCAGTCCTTAATCGAAGGAATATTTTTTCATCGAAAACTTTTTTATTTTAAAAACAAATGTCTTTTTTTTGACAAAAATCGATTTCTCAACTTTGACTGGCCGCCATTTTGCCAAAAAATTTTTTTTGTCCAAATCTTTCGGTTAAGGACTAGAAAAACTTATAATTTATTGAAATGATTTTGATTTTCCTATTTCAAATGATCGAGCCCTGAGCAGTGTTGCTCACCGCAATACACCTTCAAAAAATCATACTACGGTGTATCAGTAGTAACTCATGAAATAATGTGTATTCTTAAATGAAAATTACTGTAAATTAGGTTTATATGATACTCTTTCAAATATACAAACTTTTACCAAAAAGTATTTTTTCATTTTTTCAAAAAAAAATCGATAAAATTCACTTTTTTATTGCGTTGCAAGTAGGGCTAACCCCTTAAGGAACTTCAAAAAAATATGTTCTTATTTTGTACATTTTTAGGTCACACGAATACCGGGAGTTTTTTCAAGTTGGAAAATATTTTAGTTATTTATTGTTTTAACTTTTTTATTTAAAAAAATATGGTTATTTTTGTGCATTTGATAATACGCACGCATATGATACGAAAGATAAAAAGATAAATTTTTTAATTATCGGAAAAACACTGTTCGTATACATAGACATATCTTAGGGTAACTAAAATAAAATAATGATGAATACAATTTTTACTTTATTTTGCAGTCTCTTAATAAGCACATTCGCTTCGAGGTAACGAATTATTAAAACATACATTGAATATACACTCAGAGAAATGTCCTTTTGTGACAAAATGATGTTTCTTGACGTAATTGGCATTTCCTCTCAAATTTAAGGTTGAGAGGATTTTCATTTGTCTCAACAGGAATCCTTCTGCTGCAAAAATTATCTTTATGCGACTAACTTCACCTAATCTTGTAGCCAAATCATTCTATTTGTGTAAAAAATATATTCACGTGGTTCAAAACAAAACAGGCAAGAGGACAATGCTTTTGTTTCAAGACAACTTTTTCTCTGAGTGGAATAGAATTCAACATATTATAGGAAATGTCGCATTTTGTACACATTTTAATCGAGCGCGGAGCGCCAGGTAAGTGATGAGAATGTATTCATGAAAGCCAAAGGAGCTTCAATAAAAGCAAGACGGGCGTTTTAATCGGGGAAAAGATCCAAGGTTTTTCCCGGCCGTTAAACTACAAAATTAAAACTTATATTCTTTTATAAATTGAACAGTTCAAATATTCCTGGTTAAAATATAAGTCTAAGCTACGTTATCATATTGGGTAAACGAGTAATTATTTTTTGATTGGTGTGTTTGAAATGAAATTTTCTTAATCCAAATAAGTTTAGGAATACGCATTGTGAACTTAAAGGTTTGATGATTGAAAAAGTTAACAAGTGAACTTAATATAAAAAAGTTGAAATCAAACTCATTTTAAATGCCACAATATCCAGATCTGACTGACGCGCGCGTCTTTTGAAATTTATTAACGGTGTGAAGAATTGTGGTTCACACACGTGATACTGTATAATTCTTTGTGACTAGTTCCTTGGAGGATACTGGACATTCCTCGATTTCTTCTTTGGTCAATTTTCGAACCGCAGCGCTATTCATGTTTATTTTCGCCCGTTTTGACAGCCCAAAAACAGGTGAAAATATTGCTCGAAGAATCGTGTGTCTGGCTGATGATTTTTCCAATATTGCACAAACGTCGCCGTTGGACGTTGATAATACAATTTGTTCCCCGGTTGGCATGGGATTGAGGACACGAGTTCTTGTTCTCAACCCAATTGGTTCACCGGAAGGAAAAACGTATCTTCGAAGTTCGAATATTCGGTTCGGATTGTTGTGCGGAATGAGTCGTATAAATGGAAGATCTTCAAATCTGTATCCAAATACTTTTGCAAAAGTTTCCCTGAGAGTAGCAGACCTGGACTGTGAACTTAATACTGAAACAAGAAATACAGGATTACATTTTTGTTTTAATTACACAATCCTATGTTGGTACATCACGAGACGTGAATGAGGTTGTAACTGAGGGGCCCAATTCTATAAACGCCTATATTTTTTTCTCATTCAACGTTTTGAGAAAACATTTTTTAAACAATTAACTATATTTGAAGATTATTCACTTATTGAAAGAAAAAGAGAAACAGTAGAGTTGTAGGGAATGTTTTTCCCAAAAAAATGAGCTATGATTGAATAAAATTCAATAATTTTTAAGAAATTGGTATTTATATATTTATTCTTCGTAAGTTTTAAACTCCCTCAAGAGAAAATAATGTTTTTTTTTTCATTAAACAAGGCCGATAATATAATTTTTGTATTTTCTTGATGCTTTTCAAAATTCTTGAAAAGCTTAGAAATTTTTGTCTAAATCTTCAAAAATCATTCATTCATGCACAATTAAAAAAAGTTTCCCAAAGTCTTCCAGTTTCCTTTTAGACATATTTTGATGTCTTTAAAGCAGGATTCTACTTTGAACGCGCGAAAGAAATGCTATTTTTGTAAATTTTTTTAAAAACATTAAGAAAGATATTGATGTACGGATTGTTATGCTTAATAAATATACTCCTAAAATACATTACAACATTGTTTTAGTTTATTTTATGCGCTCTATATACATGTAAATGGCACTTAAATACAACGCCTCGAAACCACGTTTTTACCGCTTGTTAAAAAAATCTCCGAAACTACCCAATCGATTGGTCTGAAATTTTGACTACATATTCTATACATATACATCAACCGGTGGTAGCAGATTTTTTCATTTACAAGCACAAAAAATGGCGGCAGTTCGGAAAAAAAGTCAAAACTCTCATTTTTTTGCTTATTTTTTGCAAAAAAATAATAGTAAAAATAAAAATTTTCATATAAATCTGCTACCACCGGTTGATGTATATGTATAGAATATGTGGTGAAAATTTCAGACCAATCTCTTGGTTTTGGAGATTTTTTTAACAAGCGGTAAAAAACGTGGTTTCGAGGAGTTGTATTCAAGTGCCATGTAAATGTATATAGAGCACATGAAATAAACTAAAAAAATTTGTTAAATGTATTTTAAGAGTATATGACGGGCCGAGAGTAAAAGCGGTGTAGAATTAGTAGAGGAGCGAAAGCGAATTTGAAAAGCTTCAGCGTAACAACGGTTTGAATGAGCGCCAGAGGGAAAGCGGATTGAAATATGTTAAGGGCAGAAACGGCTTAGACGCCTAAACCGTTTCTCCTCGCGGCCGAAACTCAAGCCGTTTTTCCCTGTAGTCTCGTGGAAACAGTATCTCCAGACTGCGGGTAAAAGCGGCTTGAGTTCAGACTGGGAGCCAAAGCGGGTAGAACTCTCAGCCCGTCATATTTATTAAGAACAACAAACCCTACATCAATATTTTTCCTAATTTTTTAAAAACAATTTTACAAAAATAGCATTTTTTTCGCATTTTTTTCGCGCGTTGAAAGCAGAATTCTGCCTTAAAATCAAAAATTAATTTAAGAAAACGTAAACCCTAAGTCATTACAATTTTTCCCAGATATCTTGTTGTAGGTAACGAACATATTTTTTAAATGATATCCAATATTAAAAAATCATTCACAATCAAAATTTTCTCTTTCATCAATAATGTTTCAAATCGTTCAGAAATAAATTTTTAAAGTGCTAAAAGAACGAAAATTATATCTTAAATCTTCCAAACTGCATTAAAAATTTGTTTGAATTGAAAATGTACATTTAAAATGAAAAATTTTTAATCTAAAATATTTTAGAATCACGCATTGTAAACTGAATGGTTTCATAATTTAAAAAGTTAACAAGTGAACCTAACATAAAAAAAGTTGAAACCAAACTTTTTTTAAATGATACAATATCAAGTGATATGAAAGTTGTGATATTTAAAGGAATTTGATAGATTTTTTTTTTTCAAACATTTGTGAAATGTCAAAAAATGTAATGGTAAATGTAAAAACTTATTTTTGAATACCCTTTCCGCCCAAGCGCAAAGCGCCAGATTTTACTGACGCGCGCGTTTTTTATGATTTATTATCGGTGTGAATAATTGTGGTGTACATACGTAATACTGTATAGTCCTTTCTTATTTGATCTTGGCAGGATACTGGACATTCCGCCATTTCTTCTGGGGTCAATTCTTCAACCGCGCCGCTATGCATGTTTATTTTTGCCCGTTTTGCCAGCCCTGAAACAAATGTAAATATGGCACGAAGATTGGTGTGTCTGTTTGATGATAATTTTTCCAATACTGCACAGACGTCACCCTCAGACGTTGATAATGCAATTTGTTCTCCGGTTGGCATGGGATTGAGAAAATGAGTTCTATTTCTCAATCGAATTGGTTTATCAGGGGGAAAAACGTATCTTCGGAGTTCCAACATCCGATTCGGATTGTTGTGGGGACTAAGTCGAATAAATGCAAGATCTTCAAATCTATATCCAACTACGGTTGGAAAGGTTTGCCTGAGAGAAGGAGACCTGGACCTGTCACGAAGAGGTGGTTCGGCAGGTGGTGGAGACCGGGCAGAATAATGAGGCGTGGCTGTAGAATGTTTCGTGTCTTGACAATGTCTGCCAGGAGAAGAAGAAGAAGGTCCACAGCGAGAAACACCAGGATTAGAGACACCATCACGCACACGTTCAGACTGTGAACTTAATTCTGAAACAAGAAATACAGGATTAGATTTTTTTTAAGCATCTACATAATTGTATGGTGGTTCATCACGAGTTGTAAATGAGGTTGTAATTGAGGGGCCCAATTCCATAAACACTTATAGTTTTTTCTTGTTCAAGGCTCTTCGCCCATGGTAACTTTCAAAACAAATTGCATTTTTTAAAAGTATATTTTCTTATAGAAAATTAAAATCTACATCTTTTTTTTTTACAAAAAAGTTGTAGCTTCTGCCGCTTTCGCAGTTCTTGCAGTTAATATACAAATACAAATTTTTGTGTTTGCCGAAAGAATGTAAAAACAATTGACAGAAGGTGACGTTTCGTACCCCAAGTCCAAAGGAAACGATAACTTCCGTCAGAGTACCTTTCACACTGCCAAGGTTAATTTTTGTTGCAGGCAAATTGTACCCTAAAATTAGCGCCAGATTGACACTTTGTTTTTTATGTGTTGTTTGATTAAAAGTTATACATTTCTACCTGAAAAAATTTTAAGTGAATTTTTAGGACCAAAAACGTTCAGCGTGAAAGGTCATCATCGCATGATCATCGCATGCTCAGCAAGAAGTCACTGGAAACAATTTTTCAGTTTATTCTGGCAAAAAAAATTGAGCCCACTCATTCAGACATTTTCAAACTATGTATCTGTATTCAAAATACAAATTGAATTTGTAAATAATATCATTAACAATTTTTTTCCTGATT
>CAKNYM010050765.1:89399-101558 GCA_932195095.1 Andricus curvator | reverse complement strand
ACAAATTGAATTTGTAAATAATATCATTAACAATTTTTTTCCTGATTCAGCAGATGAAAAGTTACTTCCGTATAGTTAATATACTGATTTGAGATGCATTTTACTGTAGTTCTAAATCATTAAAACAGTGGCATTAGAAGTTGATCTGCACTTCGTCATTGAACGAGAGAAGATCTATTTTCTGGAGGTATTTGAATTTCTATGGTTGTCAGTTGTCGGTGATTTCCGACCACAACAATATTCATCTGGTAACAACGTTTTTTTGTTTTGCTGATGGGCAGGAAATTGAAATGGAAAACGCTGAATTAATAACAGAAGAGAAAAAAATGGAAGAGGAAACAAAATTCAAAGCAACAGGGGAAATTGAGATTGCGTATATAGAAAAATTCACCGACGATTCTCTCGTGGAGATTTTTCAGCATCTGAAAACGATAGCTAACAAAATCCATATAGCAAGAGTTTGTAAAAGATGGCCAAATGTGAGCCAAAAATCGTGAAATAATTTTCAATCCCTCGCTTTCTCAGCCCAAACTTGGGAGAACTCTGGAAAGTATTTAAATTACTGAGGAATGAAATTGACAGTTCTTTCATAATGATTTGCCTCCAATTCAAAACCACAAGACTGTCTGCCAGATACGTCATGTCATTCCACTTGCCACTTCCGGATTTAGCGATCGGCTTTAATTCGCCAGTATTTGTTATGTGTAATCACATACATCTAATGCACGAGAGGGCAAGGATGAATGTAATCATCGAGATGAACGACATTAGTGAGAATATCTTTATATAGGTACCCTCAACCGTTTAGCCAGCTCTTCCTAGAAATTAATTAATTATTAATCCTGATAATGTATCAAATTCTTGGTTGCCCAACAATGGTTTCACCAAGGGCATATATTCAATAAAAAAAATAAAAAATTCATGGATTTCATTATTTGACAAAAAATGTTGCTTCAGCTGGAATCTTTTATAATGACAGCTGCAAGCTATATATGAAAGTCTTAAGATTATTAAAAAAAAACATCAAAATAAGTTGAAAATGAAACTGTCCAGCCATTTTTGTACAAAAACAGTGCTTTTTGTCACACTGTGGAACTCGTCGAGGTGATACATACGAGCGAATAAACGAGTCGCGCAGCCAAAACTAAAATTCTTTATTTCCTAATGATGATTTATTTTAAACAATTATTTTGGTAGAAAGCATATTCACACTCAAATGTGAACTACCTTTTTGAACAACTTTCCGGCTGAATGTTTTTTGTTTCTCAAAATTCGCTCAACTCCCCATGAGCTTAAAGATATAAATGCATGATGCATGCAATGTCTGAGGGAAAAATTTATAATATTTGTTTAAGAAACATTTTTATATTTTATTCTCTCTTAACAGTAGTAGTACGTCATACAGAATATTTTCTGTAAATTTCATCAAACAATTTACGTATAGTAGCTAGCCTGCCGGCAAATAATGACTTACACATTTATTATTGCGTTACATTTTATAAGATTTTATACCACATGACAAGTGATAACGAAATCATTTTACTATATCTGTTCGACTCGAGCAACGTGTTTCAGATAGCGGTTTTACTGTAAATCTCGGAAGATACTTACAACAAATTTGCCACCTTGTCGAAAACAATGCATTATTCTACTAAAAAAAAATACTTTCAAATATAATATTTGAACCTGGGTGGCTTAATAAAGTACGATCCTAAGCAATTTTAGTGCTATAAGAAATTAAAAATATCATAAACAGAAAATTCCATAGTAGAAATAATTTAAAAAAAGTATTTTTTTATATATAATTCTTTAGAATATTTTTAAAATCTGAAAATTGTGTACAAAACAAAAAAACCGTAATGAAGTGTATAGTAGAGTTATTCACTATGTTTATTTATAATAATTATCTCATATAATATTATGATAAAAGAGAAAACTTTATAAAATAGTTTCCGATAATTTATTTCATTTTGTAAAATGTCAGTGCGCGGTCTGTCTTATAGATTAAGAAGCGAAAATGTGTTGTTTTGCTGATAAGCAAGTTATAAGTCGTCCTTCTTTTTTAATTTCAAACGGACCGCCTAAAAAATTCTGCGGAGGGGGCCTACACGTTTCTAGTTGTGCCAGTGAACTTACTTACAATTTCAAATAGTAAGGCTAACAATCTCGTGCTGTGCTAATTGCAATGCGAAAAAGGAGATCGAACTCACAAAAGTCAAGCTCAAAATTCTTGGCTTACTATGAAAATTAGTTATTCATACAGTTTACATGTTCAACTGTACTATTTCAAATAGTCACTTAAGCTACTTGCTCTAGTAATCTTTCTTTTTACAATTTGAAGTAGTAATGCTGACTTTAGGATTTTTATGTTTTGAGATCACTATCTTAACAGCGAATAGCTGTCGACCGAACGAAAACAAAATTGTCGACGCCTTCTTTCATGAAAACTTGCGCGACCGATTTCGTTCTCTCCGTGCACAGAGTGTATACGAAAAATCAAGACTTACAGTTTTTATTTCTACAATGGGTCGCATGTTCCTGGCACGTTCATATTCATAATATCAGTTTTTCGCATAAGTTTTACAGATTAGGATATTCATTTTCTTCCTTATTGAAATTATTTTTTATACAACCTAGTAGGGGAGAGTATAGGGTATGGTGTCAGGCTTTGAATGAAATGTCCTTTAAATTATAATTGAAATGTGATTTTGATTTCTGTATTATTTGTTAAGGAGATCACATTATCAGGTTGCATACAGTGTTAAAAATAGTATTAAATTTAAAATACCAATGTATATTAAAAGTAATATCTGAAGCATATGAAACCCCTATTTAGGTACGTGTTTATTAAATTTCATATACAATTCTGATAATCGCTCAGATAATTCCATTTTACACAAAATCAAAATAAGATTAACAGTAATTTTCGATTCTTAATAATAAAGCATGATACCTTCTTGCAATTAATCAAAAGTAAAATTGGATTTTAAGTCGAAAAGTTCAATTACGTAAAGAAATGACAGACCTAACCTACACTCAACTATACTCACATTAAATTTCTACCATTCAGGGCAATTTTTGGAAAGAGTTCCACTTGTACGTTGCACTTTAATCATAAAAATCAATTCAATTCGACGAATTCTAGATTATTACTTCAATTGCGAATATTTGATAAGATTTAAAGAAATAAAAGCACTTTGAGTTTTCAAGCACGCTGCTATACCGACATGTATAATAAATTTAATATAAAGTGTACAGCTATTCATATTTTAATGTATATTAAATCTCAATTCCCGTGTATGCAAATGACTTCATATACATTTGTATTAAATTTAATACAGATTTTTCTAACAGTGTATATCATTACTTAAATCCGTTTTTTAACAACGTCATTTTCTGATATTTAATCATTTCGTTGGTCTTGCATTTGGGTCAGCGTACCCCATACCATGGGGCATGATATCCGTCATATTAGTTCCGGTTTATTCCATGAATATGAACGTTGTAAAATAAAAAGCGTACAATATAATTATTCTTGAAAGTATAATGTAACGAAAAGAAATTACTCGAGACATGGTCAACACTAAATAAATTTTTTCTTATCAATCAAAGTAAATTATGTTGCAAAACCTAGTTATAACCTCTTACTCCTTGAAGCTTCTATTCACCGTGAAAGATCTGCATTTGCCTTTAACAGATATCTTGTTTACCGAAAGGTACGAAAGGCGCGAAAATTCAAAACAGGCATTGATCAATAATATTCGAAATCCTATTTATTGAGTTATTGTTCAACCCATGTAATTAGGACCACCCTAATAAATAAAGAGAATTGCTTGAAGTGTGTTTGAAATGAGAATTTATAATTAGGACTGGAAAAAACTTTATAACAATATGTTTTAATCTTTTTAGGTTATAAGCTCAAAGTTTACATGCTGGTCTCTTTCAAAGGAATAAAACATGAAATTGAGCGGTTAAGTAAAGAGAATCCTTTCAAGTATATTTTAATAGGAAATTATAATTATAGAAATGTAAATACATTTATAACCTTTATAACGATAATTTTTATATTTATAGGTTATAATCACGAATTTCACATGATAGTCTATTATCTGTATAACTTTATTATTAAAAACCTCGAATATAATTAGACAGAACAGACATAAATAAATTTCTGTGTTTTTATACATTATCGATCAAATTACCGACCTGTTATCAAGTACTGTTACCATCTCAACAAAATTTTGCAGACAGCCAGTATGTCATGTTTCAAGATTTTATTAATTTTAGTACATTTAGAACGTTTATAAAAACAATTTAATGATACCAGACGTTTAAAGAAATACTTCACCTATTAAAATCTCATATTTTCACGTTTCGAGTATTTCAAAATATGCTGTAAGTGCTTAATTTCTGCCAAAGACTTTTCCATCTGTTTCCGTCAAAACTGTTTTTTTAATAATAACTCTTCTGAAACGTATTTTAAAAGAAAAATTTCATCACATTATTATTTTTCCAAAGAAATAAAGTCATTTTATGCAAAAAAATAATATGGAAATCAACAAAGGTGGGCGGTTTTTGTAATTGACACCATGCCCCACACGGACACCATACCCTACTCTCCCCTAAGCACCATATCAGTTTTAAGTACGATCAATCTTTCAAATACAGATTGATAACATTTCGTATTTAAAATACTAATTTTTCTACTGAAACATATTAAGGAATATTATGGAAGTATTAAACTTCCGTCCTTTAATATGAAGAACTCAAATAGTTCCTCACTTTTCCGTGTTTTGTCACACTAGTATACTAAACTTTCATTCATTTTTATCATTTATTCAAATAAAAAGTCTCTCAGGGCAGTTGTCATTTGGCATGAAATCTTATCTAATGTCAACGTAGTAATTCTGATGTTACAGTAGTCGAATCTCAGTGTAACATAATGTAACGCAATAATAAATGTGTGATTCATTATTTGTTCAATTTTTATTTAGCGTAATAATAATAATAATATTCATTATGATAAATACTACGATTATTATGATTATTAATTATTGTATTCTTTATAATTTATTATAAACAGCTTTTAATGGTATATGGACAATGAAAATAATAGTGTCTGTGGGGCGGGGCAGCAATTTATACACTGCACCCGGGCGCCGGATGTCTAGAAATGGTCTTGTACTGATATATATGTATTGATGCGCTGATAAAATTTGAAAAACTGACGGTTTTTTTCTAAGTGTATTTTTGTCAGTACCCATGAAAAGTATATTTCAAGCATATTGAAGGGACTGTCAGACATTTTAGAGTAAGATCATGTGATTTAAGAGATATTTTGTTAGTTTTCATCTTTTGACGCTTTGGATGGAATGTTTCATATATATATATATATATATATATCACCTTATCAAATAATAAAATCGATCATTGTTTATTCTAATGATGAATAATTCGCGTAGTTCAAATGGATGTTCGGTTATGTTTAACGAAGTGCCTATTCACAACGAAAATATTTGTTCGGAGCTTACCGAATTTTCATTATAAGAATATAAAAGATAATTTTTCTTTGTAGAAACATCATTTTTATCAGCTTTGATCATGATAATTATACTTTCATGCCTTAACATGAACCGTAAGACCGTTCTTCGCCGGCGCCAGCAGCGTAGAAAAATATACAGTGAAGTCCCGCGTATTTCCGCGTCCTTGAAACGTAAGGATTTGTTATTTTCAAGGCTGGAGGGGCTCCCACCTCTATCGCGAGTAAGCAGGTTCTTTTCATGAAGCGACGTTCATTGGCTGCCTGGCCTTGTATTGCTGCGCTTGCTCTAAGCAACTTTTTCAACTGCGCATGTGCCGAAAACCGCGGTCGATTTGAAATCAATAAATACTATCAATAACAAAACACATAAATAGACCGGACATTCGTAGAACTGCTGGCCCACGCAGTTTTTCAGCTCAAGGGGCCAGAGACGGTTGCGACTCTCGCATGAAAAACACCAGCAGCATAGGGACAAAGATACAATTACTCACATGCGGAGATTGCGCAATATTATGTATTCCAATTGGAAACGTTGCAGACGGCCCCGATTTGTGCAGTTGAAAATGTCGCGGTCCGTTGGCCAGTATTTTCGTTGACGTACGACGTGAAAAATGTAAAATTTCTTGGAAATAGTACAAGTTGCCAACTAAAAATCAATATAATAGAATCGAAAAGCGACTCAAATATTTCGGGGCAATGCTAGGCTAGGTCGAAATGTCAGCCGTCAGAAAGGTTAGGTTGCAGTATAGGACTTCAACTAACTGCACACGAGTTTTTGGAGAATATATTCTAAAGGTAAAGATAAGTGATAAAGGTCTAAAAAGTAATATTTCTCAAGTGTAAGATCTATTTTCTCAGTCATGTCCCATTTTTTCTCGAGTGATGACCTTTCAGTATCACGAAATACAAGCAACTTTCCGAAATTTGGGGTTACTAATTTGACGTCCCACTAACCTGAAATTTAGGATGTTTTATTTTATTTCGTGAAACTGAAAGGTTGTCAATCGACGAAAGAATGGAACGTGACTGAGAAAATACATTCTACACTTGAGAAATATTACTATTTATACATTTTTAACTTTTACGTTTAGAATACTTTCTCGAAAAAGTTTGCATTCCCATGACGTCATCCTAAAATACTCAATTTAAAACCAACGAGGGCGCTGTCCGGACCTCTTTTTTTCATTGGTCAGCCACTGACGCAGAGGAGAGAGTACGGTGACCGTGGTGGGGGTTGACGAAACTGCGCAATTTGAAATAACCGCATAGAGCGGGCTTGAAATAAGGGGATAATAATATTTTTAGGCATTAACATGAAACATGAGACGGTTCTTTACCGGCGCCGGTAGCGTAGACTCCACCAACAATTTGAGGAATTGATAGAATTATTCCGAGTTGAAGTAAAAAAATACAACAAAATTTGGTATTCGGTATAACAGTGTTTTCGAAATTTTTTTTAAATAGCAAAAGGTACAACTTATTTATCTGGAGAAAAAAGATGCGCAATTAAATTTCCTATAACAATGTATATATACTTATAAAAGTGAATTTCGGATCAAAAATTCTGATTTGCCTATAGCTTAAAAGGATATTTACATAAATAATGGATATATTATATTATTATATTCACCAATAGAATGCAGGGTAACGGCCACGGATAAGAGCAGAGTACAGACAATCCTCATCTTTTCTTAGTAGAAGACAAACTGATTAATCTATTAATTAAAAATTTGATTAACAATGTAGCTAATAAATATTCAACTGCTTCATTAGGTTATACAATCTATTCTGTAGTCGTCATCTCCTAAATGAAAGGCGTCAACCTTCTCCTTCTGAGATATTTACATCTGATAAGAGTCAATTTCAACGAAAACAATTTGGTTACACAATTCTTTAGAACTGCTGTCATAGATTGAGGAGATTGTCATAGATTTGAGAAGGTATAAGAGAAAATAAATAGAAAAATGTATGAAAATGTTTCAAGGTTGGGGTAGGTGGCACTTAAAAATGTAATATCTAGGGGCGTAATTTTCCTTGAACTAGCAGCCTTCTTTTACAATCGCTTGGTTCGAAATTTAAATTATATGGTGCCAAATTTCGGACAATTCTAATACTTTTTCAATACATAAGTGATGAAAGTCTAATAAATTCTAACAAATTTGTGTCTTTTTTTGGGTGAACAACATTTGTCCATCTTTTTTTGTACCTTTTGTCGTTTTCCAAAAATTTGTCATTTTTATTTTCAATGTCATTTTTTATAATTAAAAACAAAACTACGCCTCCTATCAAAAAGCTATTTATAAAAATTTGTAGATGTGTTTTAGGTGCACAATGTTTGTTTACTAATTTATTTTCGTAGCTTGTGTCGTTTTTCCAAAAATATTTGTTCTATTTTCAATGTTATTTTTCACGAATAAAACAAAAACTGAGCGTCCTATCAAAAAGTCATCATTAACAAATTTTTTTAACCTCCCGGGCACACGCTTGTGCAATTTTGCTTCTTATCCCCTTCCTAGTTTCTCTTCGAAGTTCCAGGCTCTTTTCACTTGCCTCACCACCATCTTTTCCCGTCCAATTTCTTCCCTCAGCATATAACCTGGGCAGCTCCAACTCACTCCCATAACCCATCTCAAGAATCTCTCCTGCAAACTTGCCACTCTCTTATATTCTTTCCATCCCCAGATTTCCACTCCATAACTTAACACTCACCATATTAAGACATCAAACATCCATACTCTGACCTTCCAGTCGTCCTCAAACCTTCTTTTTCCTATACCCCATACTTGTCCCATTACTTGACTTGTGCATTCTAACCTTTTTCTCATCTGCAGCTCGCTTCCTCCCCGCGTTTCGAACCAAAATCCTCGGTTGCAAAACTCACCCAGATAACAATTCGCTCACACCTTGCCCGCATGGTGTTTGCACGCCTGTCGACCGATCGGCACGATGAGGGCAAGAGTGCAGACATATGTGTCCTCATATGCGTCGCATATGCGCCGAACGCGTGTCAGCACGTGCGTGCCAGCGTCGTGCTAGCATGCACGTGTTTTGAGTTATAATTATTGAAAACAAGATTTAAAAAATAACATAAGTAACAGGAAACATTGTATGACGTTTTCAAACTGATAATGCAACAGGTGTTTATTCCAAAAGCGACATACACAAAATTATTCCTGCCTCCTCTTAAATAATGTATTAGCGAGAAATATGTATTTATCTGAAAATATTTTTTTATTTCGAACAATGTAAATTATTCAACGCAGAACGTTTATTCAACACTTTTGTTAAAAAACAAAGGGATTTTAAAGAACACTATACTTTTCAATCTTCCAGTTAATAACTTTCAATTGTTTTTCAAGTTGCATATTTTTAATCGCTCTACTTCTGAGATTTAAGAACTTCAATCTCAGAAGTAGAACGATTAAAAATGTGCACTTGAAAAACTTGTTTTCGATCATTTTAAATCTGAATAAAGCAAATATAGTCAAAAATAGTGAACCAGTTTCCGAACTAAAACCCCAAAAAAATGTTTATTTAATTTGAAAAAAAAATAATTATTCACTTTTATTTCGACTTTTTGTCTGTAAAATAAACTTGGAAAATAACAAAAATTTAGAGCATGAAGCGAATTTGAGCAGAGTTTTATTTTTACACAACTGCTATATTATGTTTTTAGTAATAATGCGCTTTTTGTGCCGCACTCTTCACCGCACGCTATATGCCGACATTTTGCCCTAAGTACCTGACGAGCATGATAGACGCACGCTGTGCTGCATATCATGCAGACCGTGTGCGGGCACTATGCGGGATTACTTATTACCCTCAGAACGTGCTGTCACTGTGCTTGCATTATTGCCGACACATCGTGCTTGCACGCCATGCGTCCATGTGCGTCCGCATGCATTGTTATCTGGGCATCCACCAACTCTACCACCACGCTATTTATCTTCCATTCATACTCTAATCTTTCCCTTTTATTTCTGAAACACATCATCTTAGTCTTGTTCACATTCACAGTTAAACCCTTTTCTCTCACATAGTCTTCGAACACTCCCATCAACAGATTCATACCGCTTTCGTCATCCGCTACTAGCACTACATCATCTGCATATGCTTGTGAATACACATTGCCTGTTCCTAGCGTTGTTCCCCCTTTCCCTTTCTTCTCCAACTTCTCCTCTAAATATGCCAGATGAATACTAAATAGAAGTGGGCTCAACGGACACCCTTGCCTGAGGCCCCTTCCTGTCCAGAATTCCTCTCCTTTCTTGTCTCCTATCTTCACCCTTATCTTAGTTTCCACAAATATTTCTTCTACCCTCTCTATTAATCCTTCGTCCACTACTCTCTCTTCCAGGGTTGCCCATAACACCCTCCTGTTAACTGAGTCAAATGCTGCCTTAAAATCGACAAACAGTGCAACACGTTTCCCTTTCTTTCGCCCTAGGTTCTTATTGACTAGATAATTGAGCACGTAGATGTTATCTATGGTTCCCAACCCTTTTCTAAAACCCGATTGATTGTGTGGTATCCTTCCTTTTTCTTACATCTGTCTTGCTAACCTCCTTCTAAGCACTTCCGCATGAATTTTATATCCCACCGCTTCAAGAAGTTAATTATTGAGCTCCCATATAAAAAATGGGTTAAAAAAGAATTAACTCTTTCTCGCTCTATATAATATTTGCCATTATTCTGTTGCGGTGACTTTCCTCAAATTAAAATTATTTAATAAACATATTATTTATCATCCTGGGCATTCCCTAAACCATTAAAATTTGTTTATTAACATTAAGATTTATTTCGCACTTAAATCCCGACCTGTCACCGAATTGGAGCTGGTAGCAAAGTGCAATAAGCCCGACCTGGCAAAAGCACATGTCGTTGTCGGTATCCAGCGCAGAGTGATCTTCTTCGATCCGTCCTCGTATCGAGTGGCACTCTTCATTCATCAAACCCGTTCATCCCCTCTTTTTCATTAATGAATGCGCACGAAATTATCAAGTTTTCTTCAATGAGGTTCATGATGCAAAACTAATCGAAGGTGGCAGCACCGAGCCGAGTACTAGACCCTCTGTCAATGAGAGACGAAAAGAATATGGTGGTAGGTGTACGGTTGCTTATAATTAAATATATGAGGGTAAATAATCTTTGAATATATGTTTAGTGCTTATATACGGAGGTATTTTATACTTTTAGTGGAAATTATACATACAATCGGATATATGGTGAACTATAGTAAACCTAACCTCACTTTGCATGTGACAGAAAAAGATTTATCAACCTTTTACGAATGCTATATGATAACTATTGATGAAAAAGTTTGAAAAATATATTTTTGTATGTGCACAAGGTATGAATGTCACTTTACACGGAAAAAAGTACACTGTAAGATGTACAATCTCGAACAGCAAAGCTGAGGTTTAAAGCGTACCCACTGTAAAATGAGCAGTTTTCACAGTATTGAATGCAGTGTGAACCAGTAATCTGAAAGTATACTGGCCGAAATACCATTTGTAGCAATACATTAATCAGCTATTACAGTTCGGCATTGTAGAGTGGAATAGCACTGGTAGGCGCTGTTTAAATTACTGCTCCACATTGTAAGGTTTCATTTATAAGCTGGCAGACGTTACGTTTTCCCATTGTGAATTAAAAATGTTGAATTATAAAGTTTACAATTTGCAAGATGTCCCCTCCCATACTGCGATGGGTAGTGGGCCTACAAAGTAGATAGTGCAGTTTGAAATAGTAATCAGGTACACTAATATAGGGTCTCACCCCGTACCAATTTCGCAGTGTGAAATTGTAACATTTCCTTTTTCGTACTGCGTCAAGTGCTAACTGAGAGTGTTAGAGGTACAGTGTGAACTGAGAAAAAAATGTTACTGGGCGAGATTGTAATATCTCCACTTTTAAACAGTGTTATCCGCTGAGCGAGATTTGTTTTATTACATTCTCATCCATTTAGATGGAATGTCTTAGATTCATGCGATTTTGGACATATCCAGTTTTCGTCAATTCTCGACGTTTTGAGACATCCGGAGTCAGAAAAAATGGTTTTTACGAACATGTCTGTCTGTCCCCGCGTGAAAAAGTTTGCATGGCTCAAGCATGGCAAAAAACTTGGAAATATGTGGCTAAAGCATGGGTCACGGCTGAATGGTACATGGCTAAAGCGTTGCTCGTGTCCGTCTCCCATGCTTAGGCCACACTAAACACAAATGAATATTCTTAAGAATATGAAACTATTAGAGAACATTAGCCCGCTTTGAAAATTAAAATCTTAACTTTGCCAATAGTCGACACATCTTTAAATGGTATGTCCACTACCCGGGTGCATCGGAACGTGCACCAGGTCGTTCAAGGCGTCATCTACGAGAACTTTTAAAACATTTAAATGGTGCTAACAGCCAAAACAACTGCCAATGTTGAGTCGACGATCCAGGTGCACCGGATCGCGCACCAGGTACTTTAGCACGTATTCTACGAGAACTTTTTTAAAATTTATATTTTTCCAACAGCCAAAATAACTACCAATGATGAGTCGACGATCCAAGTGCAGCGGATCGTGCACCAGGTAGTTTAGCACGTATTCTAAGAGAACTTTTTCAAAATTT
>CAKNYM010050765.1:77059-89389 GCA_932195095.1 Andricus curvator | reverse complement strand
GGTAGTTTAGCACGTATTCTACGAGAACTTTTTCAAAATTTAAATTGTTCCAACAGCCAAAATGAATACCAATGGTGAGTCGACGATCCAAGTGCACCGGATCGCGCACCAGGTAGCATAGCACGTATCCTAGGAGAAATTTTTTCAAATTTAAATTGTTACAACAGCCAAAATCATTACCATTGGTCAGTCGACGATCCCGGTGCACCGGATCGCGCACCAAGTAGTTATTTTGACTGTTGCCATAATTTGAATTTTCAAAAAGTTCTCTTAGAATACGTGCTGAAGTACCTGGTGCGCGACCTAGTGCAACCGGATCATCGCGTGACCTTTGGCAGTTATTTGGGCTGTTGGCATAATTTGAATTTTTTAAAAACTCTTGTAGAATACGTGCCAAAGTACCTAGTGCGCGACCTAGTACACTTGGATCGTCGACACATCATTGGTAGTTCTTTTGGCTGTTGAAACAATATAACTTTTAAGAAAGTTCGCGTAGAATATGTGCTGAACTACCTGGTACGCGATCCGGTGCACTTGGATCGTCGACTCGCCATTGGTAGTTATTTTGGCTGTTGGAACAATTTAAATTCTGAAAAAGTTCTTGTAGAATACGTGCTAAACTACCTGGTGTGCGATCCGGTGCACTTGGATCGTCGACTCATCTTTGACAGTTATTTTGGCTTTTGGAACAATTTAAATTCTGTAAAAGTTCTTGTAGAATACGTGCTAAACTACCTGGTGCGCGATTCGGTGCACTTGGATCGTCGATTTAACATTGGTAGTTATTTTGTCTGTTGGAACATTTTTTTTATTTTAAAAAGGTTCTCGTAGAATACGTGCTAAAGTACCTGGTGCGCGACCTAGTGCACCCGGATCGTCGACTGGGCATTGACAGTTATTTTGGCTGTTGAAACAATATAAATTTAAAAAAAGTTCTCGTAGAATACGTGCTAAACTACCTGGTGTGCGGTCCGGTGCACTTGGATCGTCGACTCATCATTGGTAGTTATTTTGGCTGTTGGAACAATTTAAATTTGAAAAAAGTTCTCGTAGAATACGTGCTAAACTACCTGGTGCGCGAATTGGTGCACTTGGATCATCGACTCATCATTGGTAGTTATTTTGGCTTTTGGAACAATTTAAATTTTTAAAAAGTTCTCGTAGAATACGTGCTAAACTACCTGGTGCGCGAACCGGTGCACTTGGATCGTCGACTCATCATTGGTAGTTATTTTGGCTGTTGGAACAATATAAATTTTAAAAAAGCTCTTGTAGATGACGTCTTGAACAACCTGGTGTACGACCCGGGGTACCCGGAACATCGACTCATCATTGGTAGTTATTTTGGCTTTTCCTTCTGCACTCAGGTTTGTGTTTCGAAAATACAGGTCAAGTTCGTTATCCAGCCTTCTACTGCCAATATCTATGGTTTTAGCCATGGAAAATCAAACTAAAAAACTCAATAATTCAAATTTCCCGCGAAACTACGCAAGATACAGTAAAAAGGCTAGAGACCAAAATTATTTGTTTTCGAAAATTCTACACAATTGCTCGCAACTATTTTTCAATAAAATGATTAGTTTTGGTTTTAAACGTAGAAAATGCCATCAGAAAATCGTAAATTCAAATTTACAGCTAAACAGCGCAAAAAACGATAAAATGGGCAACACAAAAATTGCTCGTCTTGAATAAACCTACAAAATTGCTCTTCACCATTTTTCAATAGCACCCATATTTTAGCGGGAAAATTTGAATTTTTACATTCTCATCCATTTAGATGTAATGTCTTACACTGTTAAAAATGTTTGTAATTTTAATATAGATTTACTATACATTTGTATAGTAAATCTAAAAACTCGGTCTATGAAATAGTAATTAAGAGGCTGCATAGTAAATTTCATATACATGTATATTGGTCAACTCTTAGAAAAGTCAGGTAAATTCACTTTACACAAATTAAAATTAATTTTGGCAGTAATCGTGAATTCCAAATAATAAAGCATGATATTTTTTTTAGTTAAACATAAATTATACTGGGTTTTAAGTGGAAAAGTTCAATTAAGCGAATAATTAAGACACCTAACCTAAAAGCAGCGGTTGTTTTGTTAAAATTCTGACATTTACAGTGAATTTTGAAGAAAATCCCACCAGTACGTTGCACTTTGACCATAAATATGAATTTAGTCAATGAATTGTAGGTTATTACTTTAGTTTTAAATATTTGACAAGATTTGTGTGCATCAAAGAACTTTCAACTTTCACGCGCTCTGTTTTACTATACATGTATATTAATTTTACAAGATGATGGTATATTAAATTTACTACACGTATATGCATATTGCTTCCATTACATTTATAGTAAAATCGCTATAGAAATTTCTAACAGTGTAGATACATGCGATTTTGGACCTATCCAGTTCTCGTCAATTCTCGACGTTTTGAGAGCCTTTGAGTCAGAAAAAATGGTTTGCCAGCGGATTTTCCTTAGTAATATTTATTTATTGAAATACGAGATATTCCGACTGACTCAATTGAAATTCCAAAAATTACAGTAGGACATTCCGATTCTGAATGAGATTTTTCTGTTTTACTGGATATAATCTAATATCTTTTATAGTTTAAAAAAAAATAGTTTTGTAAGGTTAAAAAATCGAAATAATTACAATAATAAACTGGAGTTCAAATTGGGGATGTCTCTCTGTACTTTTTCTTCACAATTTACTCATTTTATTCCTTATGAAAAGACTCCGCACAAAAAAAAATAATCATAATTGGTCGAAGTCCTTTTCGTAAATTCATTCTAATTTCTTTAACTATAAGATAAATGAGTGTCACTAAAATCTACTGAAAGATATTTTACCATGTATTTTGTACGGTGTCCTTTATTAAACTACAAACATAATATTCCTATATATTTTTTTATTTATGAAAATAATAATTTTAGGTATTTCTATTTTTCTCAGCTGAAAATGGATTTAAAAAAATTATATCCTGAAAATGAAAATTTTCTTCTCAATAAGTGGCCAGCTCTTAGGCGTCGATTAAGAGACCTTTGGTTGGGAGCAAGAAGGCCTCACAAAGATCTAAATAATCTGTTGATACCTCTTCAACAAAGAGAACTAGTGGAAGGTATTATACCTTTGTTGTGGAATATTTTTTACAAATTGCTGAGGAAAGATACACATTTGTATATATCATGCAAAACTCTCACTTCCATACATAACTTAATGTTTATATACACTGAAAAAAAAACTTATTTGAATCAAAGGAAATTTCTTTGATTCAAAGAAATGGTAGAGCAGAATATGGCCGAAGAAATATTTCTTCAGATTAAAGAAATCTTTTCTTTGGATCTGAGGAACGCCATGCTTAAGGCATAGAAATACTTACTCGACACTGTCAAATATGCGTTGAGTGAAATAGATTTGTTATTGACTGTAATAAATAAGTATTTGATATGATAGGTGAGTTCCGTAATGTAAAGAAGTATGGTGTAAGTCCAAGAAGATAATTATTACATACAAATAAATGTAACTCGGACTGAGCAAAAGTTTCTTTTGAACCAAATATATGATTCTTTGATTCAAATAAGCGTATTTTTTGGTAAACTAAACATTTCTTTGCGACAAAGAAATTTTTTTCAACGGAAATAAATATTTATTTGTTTCTAAGATGCGGCATATTGTTTAAAAAAAAGACGTAACAGAGTTGAGAAAATATTAATTGATTCAAAGAACAATTTACTCAAACAGAAAGTTCTCCTATTGTTTAAAAATGTTGAATAGTTAAAGTATGAAAATGAAGCAGGGCCATTCATTGAAAAAAATAGTCAATGCAATTATAATGATTATAATTTATAATAATATATTTGCTCACTATGGGAGTTAATTTACTACAAAAGATACTTATTCTCTCAATAATTATCCTTCAATTTCTAAAGATTTGTCTGATGATGAAGAGAAAGATGAATTTCTTGAATATTTCGCCTTGTACGAAGCCGCTTCTCCAAATAAAACTGAAAATAAGATCGTGGACGTACCTATAGTAAGTCATGATACTTTTTCTGATAAACTGTTTCGAAATAACTGTAATTTTTTATCGGCTTTGTATAACCGTTCAGATATTCCGCAAAATGTCGTTCACATGATTACAGAAGAATGCCAAAAATTATTGAATAACGAAACAGTCAATTTTATGGGACAACAAATACATCTAGAATTATCGAAAGCAGGTGCTTCAAAAGAAATAATAGTTGGTATTGATGATATGTTCAACAATTTTCAAAATTCATTCAAAAAACTTTCCACAGAATGGAAACGTCTTAAAGCTTTCACAGAAAATGGTAACTTTACGCTTCCCACTCCCGTCATAATAGGAAACGATCAAGGCGTGAAACTAGCTAATCACCAACGTACAAATACGGACGAGATAGCTTTAGCTCAATATATACCACTGACGACGACATCAAAACGAATACTTGAACAACCAACTGTATTCAATCGCGTGAAAGTTTATATGAAATTTCTATTAGAACATCGTGAAATAGTTTGCAACTTTATGCAAGGTGAATTATGGAAAAAAATTTCTGAAAGTTATGGTCCATCAGATGTCGTACTTCCGATTTTCTTGGATTCTGACGATTACGAAACGAACAATATTGCTGGAAGTCACAGTGGTGGTGGCGGAAAAATGGGAGGAACCTATCTCATTCCCCCATTTTTACCTCCTGAATTTAACGCAAAATTAGAAAATATATTTCTGGTACTATTGCACAATTCGGCTGATCGGAAACAGTTTGGCAATAGACAAATTTATAAAAAACTTTTAAAAGAATTAAAAGTATTAGCAACGGAAGGTATCCTTATTAAAACTGACAGAGGATATGAGCGCGTGTACTTTGTGTTGGCTTTGCTATTGGGGGACAATTTAGGATTGAATGGTATACACGGATATGTATACGGGAACAAACTTTTGTCGCATTTGCAACATATCGCACAAAGATGCTGGCACAAGTTGTATTATTCAAGAAAATTTAATTCGAACAAAGGAATCGTATGATAAGGCTATAAAGACAGTACTTGAAACCGGTAAAATTTCAATGGGGGTGAAAGGCGAATGCATTTGGAATGAAGTTCCGCATTATCACGTCACTCAAAACTTTTGTCTCGATATTTTGCATGACGGCCCGGAAGGAGCAATAAAGGTTGTTTTATTAGAAGTTCTTAACCATTTCCAAAAAGAAAGAAAAATTATAGAAATCTTAAATTCCAGATTACCTGCGTTTAACTTTGAATTTAATTCCGCAAGAAATAAGCCACCATTGCTGGATGTAGAGTTGATTAAAAAATTCAAATTCAGACCAACAGCTTCAGAGTCTCTCAATTTATTACGTCATTTAGGGATGCTAATCGCTGATTGTATTCCTGAAGGCGATCAGTATTGGGAATTATATGTCTCGTTAAACGAAATAATGGGAATAATTCACGAGAAGGCCTTCCATCCATTGTGCCCTGATTATCTACAAACACTTGACGAAGAGCACTTAACACTATTCAGAAAAGTTACTAAAAAAACACTTACTCCTAAACAACATTTCTTGCTACATTATTCATTCGTTATGAAACGGATTGGGCCTATGGTTTTTGCTTCCTCAATTAAAGGTGAAAGAAAGCATAAAGAATTAAAAATAAATGCTCGAGCAAGTGTTAGTAGAAAAAATTTGCCTTACACTCTGGCACTAAAAAATCAACTTAAAGTACACGACAAATTATCCAAAAAACGTCTTAGTTGTGAATTGTGATGTACTGAAATTTGGACCCATTTATACAGTCGATGTTCAGGATTTAGTTGGTTACGAACATTTTTTAACAAAATTGCATTACGGTCTTGCACAAGAAGTCAAAGTTACTCAGTGGATAGAGTACCTTGGTTATAGATATGAAATAGAAGCCGTTGTTATGAAGATTCAGAGTGAAAAAACTCTCTTTTTTATAATCAAATACGTGATTATCAATAATGTTAGCGAAGTACTCTTCATAACAAATAAAATCAAAGACACCTGTTTTGATCGACATTATCAGGCCTTCGAAATTCTCAGAGAAACTCATTGTGATTGGAACGTCCTTTCTCTGAAGGAAGTTGCCTTATAAGAAAAATGAAAGCCTGAGGAGGGTCCGAATACAGGACCGAAACGTCGCGACGAAGTTATTATGAAATAAAACATTTTTGAGAACAACTTGACCGAAAAAAGCCTCATATATTTTTTCCATTCGAGAGAAAATCTCATAAACGGTCGCCAACTTTCCCAACTATTTCCCTATTTTCCCTATATATCCAACTATTTTCCCAACTACATTACGTTTCAAACTACACTACCAAATGGTAAAACTTATATTGCCAATAAACATTAAAAAATTGAACTAGAGCTTGAAAACTCTATGCTTGAAAGGTTAAAAAATAATAACAAGCGTTGGTTAAAACCATTCGAACTGTCTTTATTTTGAAGAAGAAGGTTTTACGAACTTCGTTGTCAACGTCATAATATTATACTCGACATTCCTCCATTTTACCGAATAGTCAAATGAGATAAAAAAATGTTGCATACTTTTGAATCTTTTTAAAACTTTCGAAGCGTGCGACTGTTCAGTACTCTTCTTACTCAAAATTTATAATAAATATGTATTTTTTACCAAGATCTTATGATAATTCTTAAGCATTTAATTTCAGTGACGTAGATTAAGCTGTGATGTGAAAAAAGATTGTATTAAATACTCAACAGATGTCAATAAATTTGAATTCTGAAATTTAAAGCAAGATATAGAGTGTTCTTCTTTTATTCATCATAGGTAGATATTAATTTTGCATAACATATTAGTATTATCTACTTGTAGTGAAATATTGATAGTTTGAAGTTCTTTGGTGGCAGATCTAGTTATTGTAGAAATTAAAAAAAAAATATATATATATATATATATAAATTTCTGTTAATTTATCAAATTTATATTTATCTTGGACGTTATAAATAATTTAGAGTTATAGAGGTAATAGAATATAAACAGAAATCAGTCGTTGTTATTGTATGTCTTATGATGTGATTCTGCGAAAACTACTGTTGAGAAAAGTTTATTGTACTATGTATTGATTGTATTTAATGAAACCCTTGATAGTAATCCTCTTATAGATCCACCGAAATTATACGTTATAATTTTTAGTTGTTCTAATTGTATCGTTAATAACTGCAATGTAAATTGTGAATTATTGTTGCACAAAATCTTTCACGACGATACAAGTTATTAAATTCTATTAAACGAAACTTTAAAAGAATGCTAAATGAAGCATTCGGAATTAATTAATCAGATATGTTCCACACTTTCAATTTCATATTTGTTTATTCATTTGATTCTAACTTCGTTATGTGTAGATCAAAAACAAGTTAGAAACCTGTAAAATATTTCATCATTAATTTTCGATCGCTTTATTAAGCCTCATTCTAAAGTTTTCTTCGACAGTAACTTGTATCGTCATTAAACAAAAAGTCTGAAAGTTTACACTTTGTGCAACAATAATTGGCAATTTACACTGTAGTTATTATTGATACAATTGGAACAACTGTAAACTAATGTTTAATTTCGGTGGATTTATCGACGAATTACTTTTAAGGGCTTTACTAAATACAACCAATACACAGTAAAATCGGCTTTTATAAGCAGTACTTTTCGCAGAGTGAAATTGTGAAAACTACAATAACCACTGTGCTTGATTTACTACTTCAAACTGTGAATTAAGCTCTCCCGAACATCTAATCTCACTGAGAGAAACTATACGTTCAACTTTCTTAATCATGTCATTCTTAAAACGCAATAGTGTAACCTTCACTGGCTGAAGATATATGCCTCGCAGGGCAAAATTGTAACTCTTGCTTTTTGATGCGAGAGATTTCTAATGCGAAACTATAATTTTTGCTTCTAGAAGGAATAAGGATTACTGAGCGAAAGTGTAACCTCTACTCTCGTGAGACACGCAGTGTACAATGCGAGCTGTATCTGGCGCTCGCTAAAAAGCAGAGATTGCAGGGTGACATTGCTAAATTGTCACTCATCCCCATTCGATCTGAATACGGATTTACAATTTCAAGAGTAAATCTTGCACTTTGATGCAGTGAGGTTCACAAATTTCTCCCAAATTGTAAGAATTACACCGTGGTTGCCCGAAAGGCTCCGTTACTGCGTCATAGACTGATATTTCATCATTTTTCCGAGTGTATCTTACAGCGTACTTTTTTCCGTGTATAATTATTAACAAAATTTCTTTTCTTGAAATTTGTACCTCATTGACAGAGGGTCTAGTACTCGGCTCGGTGCTGCCACCTAAGATTAGTTTTGCATCATGAACCTCATTCGCACTCGTTTCACGTAATGGCTACATTTTCAAGATATATATGTATCACCCTTTCGTTTAGGAATTCCTGAGAGGTCATTCAGTAGCGTAATATAAATATTTTTCTCTCATTCTGAATGGATATTATTACTTTTAGATTTTCAAATATTCTGAACTGCTTCACACTTTAAGCAATTCTAAGTTCGAAAAATTAAACGATTAATTATTTTTTTAAGGGTACGTTTAAAACGAATTTTTCTTTAATTCAAATGAATTTAGGATTACGCATTGTGAACTAAATAGTTTCACAATTGAAAAAGTTAACTGGTGAACTTAACATAGAAAATTGGTAAAAAGTTATTCTTAAACTTTACTTTTAATAGGTCTATGAACAAACGCAGGTTAAACATAAAGACCAAGCGCAAAGCGTCAGATCTGACTGACGCGCACGTTTAAAAAAATGTATTTACCGTGTGAAGAATTGTGGTTTCCACAAGTAATAATCTATAACTATTTGTGATTAGTTTGTTGGAGGATAATGGACACTCCGCGATTTCTTCAGTGGTCAATTCTTCAACCGCGCCGCTATTCATGTTTATTTTCGCCCGTTTTGACTGCCCTAAAATAGGTGTAAATATTGCGCGAAGAATTGTGCGTCTGTTTGATGATTTGGATAAAGTTCCGAATAGTACATACCTCCGAATAATTTGAAACTGCGTATACCCATGTTTTTTGACTCGCTAATTACGAAAATGATAGTGAAAATACCCGAAAATTTGACTTTCATGGTGAAAACCATTGAAAACCCATAAAGTCATGGGTTTCTGCGTTCAGCTCGGTAAATATTAAAAATTTGCGAAAATTGCTACGATAAATATGAAAAATAAAAGAAATACAGCACAATATGTAGCGGTTTGACTTGGATGGTATGGAAATCCCTGGATGGCTGAATACGGAGAAGCGAACTAGTTACAGGGTGCCTTCCCGCCCCCACGTGACGTTGGAAAAGGGTAAGGGTTTGACCAACATTATTTCTGTGACCAGTCACAGGGTTGCATTCCCACCCCCCACGTGACTTATTCCATGCAAAAGATATTATGCTACACGTCCGCTTAGACATATGCAAATGCTTAAGGCTTCTCGTCCGATCACCGAAGTTACGCAGCGCTTGGCTCGGTCATACTCGGATGGGGGTCGTTGTACTAGACGGGGTGTAATTTTATCAGCTTTTAAGCTGTCTTCGCTCTCGAATTGATAATAATAATATTGTGCTACACATAAAAAGAACATGCTATCCTGGCAAAAAATGCAAAAAATAAAATACAAAAAGCAAAAAAAAAAAACAAGAATAAAATACAAAAAGCAAATGAAAACATGCGCTTTAAAGACCAAGCTCCAACCTTCCCGTGGTGAAGTGCGTAAGTAGGCAATACCGAAACTAATGGAGTCTTGGCAAAATGTACTTGCTGAAACATTATCCCATTTTTCTCGGAAAATAATGGATTTAGGTGATAAATATAAACCACATAAATGGCGTATTTTTTAAGAGCTACAACAAATATTCAAAGCTTTTTTGCAAATTTTCAAAATTTACTGAGACAAATGCAGAAAACCATGACTTTATGGTGTTTTCATGGTTTTCACCATGAAAGTCAAATTTGTGGGTATTATCACTATCACTTTCGTAATCAACGAGTCAAAATACATGGGTATACGTAGTTCCGAATCAATTAGAAGTAGGTACTATTCGGAACTGTACCCGATGATTTTTCCAATATTGCACAGACGTCGCCCTCGGACGTTGATAATACAATTTGTTCTTCGGCTGGCATGGGACACAATTTCTTGTTCTCAATCCAATTGGTCTCTCGGAAGGAAAAACGTGTCTTCGAAGTTCGTATATCCGATTTGGATTGCCGTGGGGACTAAGTCGAATAAATGCAAGATCTTCAAATCTATATCCAAGTACGCTTGGAAAAGTTTGCCTGAGAGTAGGAGACCTGGACCTGTCATGCATATGTGGCTCGGAAGGTGGTAGAGACCCGGCAGAATAATGAGGTGTGGCAAGATGAAAAGTCGTGTCTGGACAATGCCTGCCAGGAGAAGAAGAAGAAGGTCCATAGCGATGAAAACCAGGATGAGGGCCACCATCAGGAAAATGTTTGGACTGTGAACTTAATTCTGAAACAAGAAATACAGGATTACAGTTTTGTTTCAAGTATACAATCGTATTTTGGTACATTACGAGTTTTAAATGAAGTTGTAATTGAGGGGCCTAATTCCATAAACGCCTATACCGTAATTTAGACAATTCTTAGAATTTTTTAATGCCATTTACAGGAGAAATTCTTTATGATGTTTCACAATGGGCGAGTATATGACATATACCAATTTCTTTTATTCAAAAATTATAGATTTCCATCTGAGAAAATGTATAAATGATACATTCATATCATCAAGCTGACGGGAAGTTAAGCGATTTTTTAGCGACAAAACCCGGTCAGCATGCAAGCTGTTTATAAAGGTAAATATACGTCTTCTAACACAATATTTATTCATAACATCTTCTCATTAATAAATTCTAAAGATTTTATTTAGGCCCTGCGGCTTCTTCATGCGCAGGTGTGTACTCTCTTAAAATTATTAATGAACTAGCGAAATCTCACTGATTTTCAGTGAAATCTAACTGGTTGAAACAGCCAGAAGTATGTCACTGACAATTAGTGAGAATTCACTAGTTCACTCAGTGGAGTTCCGGCACTGGTTTAATCAGTGAGGTTCACTGGTTCCTCAGTACCAGTATAGTCATCTGTTCGTACGTCTTGTCGTCTGTCAGCTGTCAGCTGTTTATGTATGACACTTATCATTCATCACTATTGTGGTAACAACAATAAATTAAGGCCGGGTTACAATATGATGGGATATAATATATTGCGCCTAATTGTGGGAAGGCCTGTCGTTATTTCAACGTGTCGCGTCGCTCAAAGTCAAACTCAAATGGCCCGGGGCCTTCCCACTTTCAAGCGAAATATATTGTATCCCCTGCTTATTGCAGTCAGGTGCCAAATATTGATAACAAAAACACTAGTACACAGTAAGGTTCTATTTCACTCAAGATATGCCAAGACCTGACCGGCGATGTGCGCGTTCCAGACGACTGTAGGTTGATGTCTTGCCCGCGTGGAGCGCTATATCACTGGTTCAATCTATCATTTGACGTCCCTGGTAGAATTAGTAGCGCTACTTTAGTTGACTCACTTACTGGTTCATCCAGTCAAAGTGGAAAATCACTGGGTCTCCAGTGATAATTCAAAATACTGATTCAACCTGTGAGAATTTCACAGGTTCAGTTTAGGAGAGTATCAACTCGATGCGCTGACGTGGAAATGCATCATTGCATCATCGCAGCATGAAGTCACTGGAAAGACAGTTTCAGTTTATTCTGCCTAAAAAATTAAGCCAGTACATTTTCAGACATTTTCAAACTGTCTATTTGTATTCAAAAATGGTGCATATAATTAAAAGAGACAAGATAGTTTCACATAATCATAATCGTACATTAATTTGTCTCATATATAATGAAAAAACTTTAACAAATAATCCTTAATAATTACGAAAAAATTACTTTTGTTCATGAATTTCTATATAATATCATTAACAATTTTTTTCCTGATTCAACGAATTGAAAATTACTTCCGCATAGTTATTATACTAAATCAAGAAATTTTTTATTGCACTTCAAAATCTTTAAAACTGAGGCACGATTTAAAAGTAAACTAAAAAATCTCACCGCTGCGTTGGCACATTTCCATCGCGCGCGGCTCGCTTCGCTCGCAAGTTTGAGCGCGCCTATAGCGCGCGACTGTTGGTCCTCGCGCTTCGCGCTCGATAATATATTTACCTCGCGCTACCCGCGTGAAAAAAGTTTGCATGGCTCACGCATGGCAATAAACT
>CAKNYM010050765.1:34161-67059 GCA_932195095.1 Andricus curvator | reverse complement strand
AGTTTATTGCCATGCGTGAGCCATGCAAACTTTTTTCACGCGGGTACGTGCTTGGTCTTTGTATTTCCCCCACATTTATGCACAAAACTTTTAAAATTGAAGGTCAAAAAATCGACAGATGTAATTTGGTGATTGTTATTTATCTTTTGTTAAAGCTCCTTCGGCTTTAACGAACACATTCTCATCACATATATCGTGCTTCGCACTTGATTTTGTCCAAAATCTGAACTTTTCTACATTATGTTCAACACTTTTATATCAAAAATGTACATTACATTTATTTAATTAAAAAATAATTGATTAAAGATGTCTAGCTCTTTTTTAGGTAAACAAATTTTGTCGATTCATCTTTTTTCGTATCTTGTATAGTTTGATCGCAAAATGAAATTTTTGATTGTTCATTATTTTTTGTGCGGTCAAAATTTGAATTTTTGATTTTTCAAGAAAATTGAAAAAGTTGTGATAATCTTGTAGGGTGTTCAAAATGCCACGTTTTTCTTCGTTTGACATTTTTTCATGTCGTGCGTTGTTTGGCTTAAAATGTTCATTTTCGTTTGTTTTATGGAAATTTGTAAATGCTATAACTCCGGTATTTTTTTTTTTAATAAAAGAAGCCCAACTAACTTTTTAAATTTTTATCCAATATAGGTGGCTAACGTACTTGACCTTCATTTTTGACGCTCAAAGAGTGTACCAAAGGCCAGTCCAATATGTTAATTCTTTCGAAAGTTATCGTGCTACAAACTAAAAATCTACACACAGACAGACTGACAGACAGACACATTAATAAAAACCTGTGTTCGGATTCAGGGGGTCTCAAAACGTGGAAATTTGACAAAAACGGGGCGGAGGGCGGTCAAATTTTACACAAATATAATACCTTCTCTGATGAGAAATGTAAAAAAGTCATGGATTTTATTATTTAACCAAAAATTTTCCTTCAGCTGGAATCTTATATATAATGACAGCTGCACGTTATATCTAAAAGCCTCAAGACTATTAAATCAAACACATCAAAATAAGTTGAAAATTAAGCTGTCCAGCCATTTTTGTCCAAAAACAGTGCTTTTGGTCACACTGTGAAACGCGTCGAGATGATACATCCGCGCGAATAAAAGAGCCGCGTGGCCGAAACTAAACCTTCATTTTTTAATGATGATTTATTTTAAATAATTGTTTTGGTAATGAGCATATTGATACTGAAAAATTAAACTACCTTTTCGAACAGGTTTCGTGCTGGAAGTTCTCTGTTGCTCAAAATTCGCTCGATTCTCCATGAGCTTAAAGATATGAATCCGATCCATGCGCAATTTCTCAGGGAACAATTTATAAAATTTCTTTAAAGAAACATGCTCGTATTTTATTTACGGCAAAAGTCGTAGTACATCATACAGAATATTTTCTGTAAATTTCATCAAAAAATTTCCGTAGTGGCTATTAGCCTTCCCGCGCCGGCAAAGAGCCTCTTGCCGAATGCGAAATTTCGAAAAGTATGTAGCTATAATGTATTTCATGCACTACTTACGAATATAATCATAAAAATTGCCATAAATATAATTTTCAAGGTTTAAACTTGAAAAAACCACTTTCTAAAAAAGAAAAATGCTATATTTAGAAAATTTGTTTGAAACTCGTATACTGGTGTAACTGATGTATAATGATGCGCTGATAAAACTTGAAAAAATTACGGTTTTTTTTCAAGGTTATACACTGTCGGTACCGATGAAAAGTATATTTCAAGTATACTGAAGGGACTGTCAGGCATTTTAGAGTAAGTTCATGTGATTTAAGAGCTATTTTATCAGTTTTTGTCTTTTGACGCTTTAGATGGAACGTTTTATGTATATATCACACCTTACCAAATAATAAAATCGATAATTGTTCATTCTAATTGTGAACAATTCTCGTACTTCAAACAAATATTTGGTTATGTGTCTATTCACAAGTGCCTATTCACAACGAAAATATTTTCTTCTGAGCTTACCGAATTTTCATCAGAAAAAAATATTGGAAGATAATTTTTTTCAACATAATTTTCATCAGTTTTGACCTTGAAAATTATATTCTCAGGTATTAACATTAACCTTAAGACCATTCTTGGCCTGCGTCGGCCGTGTAGCCTCCACCAACATTCGGATATTTTTTTAGAAGGTTATGATTAAAGGTTATATTTTTTCTTATATGATATAATTATAAGAATTATTTTACTTTTATTCATATACTATTTACATGCATGCAGAAAATATTTACAGTAAACTTCCTTTTATTTTAAAGTCCTTGAAACGTACCCGACCAATTATTTCAAGGTTGGAGGGTCCCCACCTCTACCGCGATTCGGCAGTTTATTTTTATCAACGACGTTCATTGGCTGCCCCGGCCTTGTATCGCTCCGCTTGCGCTAATCAACTTTTTCAACTGCGCATGTGCTGCAAACTGCGGTCGATTTGAAATCAATAAATACTATCAATAATAATACAGACAAAAACACCCAAAAATTCCTAGAACTGCTGGCCCACGCAGTTTCTCAGCAAGTTTAGAATGCTAGGATAGGTGGAAATGTCAGCCGTCAGGAAGGTTAGCACATGGGACTGCAACTCATACAAGTTTTTATTCTAAACACAAAGGTAAGTTATAAAGGTCTCGATAGTAATATTGTTCAAGTGCTTCGCGAAATACAATCAACTATCCGAAATTTGAGGTGAGAGTACCTGGTTCGGATCAAATCGATCTGATTTACTTTTACGTTTAGCATATTTTCTCGAAAACGTCGTGAGACGTATTCCCATGACGTCAATGCTCAATTCAAGGCTTCCCGCTCTTCGGACACCTTTTTTTCATTGTTTAGCCACTACCGTGGGCGTGACCGTACAGGGATCTTGGTGGGAGGTGACGAAACTGCGCAACTTAAAATAAGGGCGTGTAGCGGGGTTAAACTAAGTGAACTTTAAAATAAGCGATCTTTAAAATAATAGGAAGTTTACTGTACTTACCAAAATTATAGATATATTATATTATTATGTTCACCAATAGAATTCAGGATAACGGCCAAGGATAAGAGCAGAGTACAGAGAATCTTCATCTTTTCTTAGTAGAAGACAAACTGATTAATGTGTTAATTAGAAATTTGATAACAATGTTGAGGTAAGGGGCACTTAAGAACGTGATATTGAGACGGTCCGTTCTATGTTCATAATTATAATGAAATTATAAAGTTCCGGGCGAATATTTGTATTGGTACGCCTCTGACTCATAAGTGAACAAGCAGGTGTAACGAGGGGAGGATTCAAGAAATCATCAGATCATACGATCGATTGCGCGCGCCATCAGCTGATTAGTAGGGGTAGCGTGGGACCAATGCACCTTATAAATATCGATCCCGGTATCGGTACGAAAGGACTTCTTACTCGACCCTTTACGAGGAAGGAGCTTCACTTGGTCTTAATTGATCTACCTGTCATTGGAGACAGAGATTTGAATAAAATGAGCATCGTTGAAGGAAAGCTATCTGAGATTCTTCTTCTTGGGTTTTATAAATTATTCTAATTCATTCTTTTTGAATTAGAATAATAAATGTGAGTTTGTGGAGAATTAAAATAATTGTGTGTAATGTTTGTAACGACTCTGCACCTTATTTATTATAAGGACCTTGTTGTGCATGCTTGCATATTGAATTTTAAATCAAAAGTTTGTTGGGAATTTCTCTTTATTTTTATAGAAAACAAAATGTTGTGGTTTCTCGTAACGACCCTGAACCTAATTTAAACATCAGGACCTCGTTGTGCGAGTAAGCTTAAATCTAAATAAGAATGATAATCTCTCGTAACGACCCTGCACCTTATTAAAAAATAAGGACCTCGTTGTGCGAGTAAGATCAAATCAAAAAAATTTAGAATAGCTATTCTCGTAACGACCCTGAACCTAATCTAAAACATTAGGACCTCGTTGTGCGAGTGGAGCTTGGGGCTTATGTAAAAAAAAAAACAAGATCAGCATAATGGAGGAGAATCTAAAATGAAATTCAGTTGCAAAAGTTTGAATAAATTCGTGATTGTGATTTCTCGTAATGACTCTGCACCTTATCTGATAATAAGGACCTTGTTGTGCGATGAAAACACAAAAATAGTTATAAATTATGTGTATTAATCTCAAATAGATCTTATAAGAAAGATCTATTAAAATACCTTAAAATCATAAGAATTACGCAATCATCTCTCCCTTGAGTGAATCCGCAATCTGTTTTTTTTTTATTTTAATTTTGGTTATAAAATGTTTAGGGCTAATTTTAACGTCCTACCAGTATTGGATTCAACTTTTATAGTTGGTTGCAATTTACTGGACAGGAAAAAGTAAATGCATTTTGAATGAATCTCTCAATGAAAATAAATATCATTGAGATAAGTTCAAAATTGCAACAGAACTATTACTAAAAATTCTATAATTTTTAGTAAATTAAAGATCATTAACGATAATCGGCCAACTACAATTATGATTAAATTGAGAGAGTTAATAAATGCAGAATCGATCTCCGGTTAAATAGACGATAATGTAACAATATCTAGGGGCGTGATTTTCCCTTTCTTTTACAATCGGTTGTGTTTTCACCCATCAAAAATTTTAATGAAAAATCGAAAATTTACATTTTGACCCAAAAATTCCAGTGATTGATTTAAGGAACTTCAAAAAAATATGTTCTTATTTTTACATTTGTAGGTCACATGAAAACCGGGAGTTTTTTCAAGTTGGAAAATATTTTAGTTATTTATTGTTTGAACCTTTTTATTTAAAAAAAATATGGTTATTTTTGTGCATTTGATAATACGCACGCACATGATACGAAAGATAAAAAGATATATTTTTAAATTATCGGAAAAAAACTGTTCGTATACATAGCCATATCTTAGGGTAACTAAAATAAAATAATGATGAAGAATAAAATTTTTACTTTATTTTGCAGTATCTAAATAAGCACATTCGCTTCGAGGTAAAGAATTATTAAAACATACATTGAATATACACTCAGAGAAATGTCCTTTTGTGACAAAAGGATGTTTCTTGACGTAATTGGCATTTCCTCTCAAATTTAAGGTTGAGAGGATTTTCATTTGTCTCAACAGGAATCCTTCTGCTGCAAAAATTATCTTCTATTTGGGTAAAAAATATATTCACGTGGTTCAAAACAAAACAGGCAAGAGGACAATGCTTTTGTTTCAAGAAACTTTTTTCTGAGAGTAATAGAAATCAACATATTATAGAAAATGTCTCATTTTTTACACACTTTAATCGAGCACGGAGCGCCAGGCAAGTGATGAGAATGTATTCATGAAAGCCAAAGGAGCTTCAATAAAAGCAAGATGGGCGTTTTAATCGGGGAAAAAAATCCAAGGTTTTTCCCGGCCGTTAAACTACAAAAGTAAAACTTATATTCTTTTATAAATTGAACAGTTCAAATATTCCTGTTTAAAATATAAGTCTAAGCTACGTTATCATATTCGGTACTCTAGAATAAAGAATAAATCAATAAAGAACCCCGCAGAATTTGTACAGAAATTGGCTTTCGGCTAATTTGTTTGTAATTGAGGGAAAATGTAGTTCATGTCATGGTGATCAAAAGTCTCAATGACCACAACTGTAAAAAATAAGGTTTTCGTGGTGTAATTGGGGTTCAAATATCACTATGTGTGGATTCGAAAAGGGCCAATTTTTAGAGTGTATGACTTTTTTCTCTCTAGATACCTGAGGAGATTAGCTCCAGTTGAGCCAAAAATATATGCGCAGTAATCCTTGATAGGTCGTCGGCATGTGCAGTTGTTCATGGTGGCTCGTAGGCATGCGTAATGGATCATGATGTGCTGTAGACTTGCGCAGTGGGTTATGGCAATTGTCTTTTCGTCTTTATTCAAACAAAAGAAGAACAGGCTACATGGGGTGTTGGGTCTCTAAATCCAACCTTCTACGTCCTCGTCGTGGACCCTGGAGGCTACATCTAAAATCTGTAGTGACTGAATGACGGCAATGGTAAATGCATTTATCGCAAGTACTTCATTTTAATAAATGTAATTAGAATTTCTTTTAAACGTTTGTTATAGTTATTTACAATTTTTTCAATGAGTAACCTGTTTGATCCATACATGACCTGCATACCCCAGGGATATGAGTTTGCGACAATAAAATAGAGGTATAGAACGTAGAATTTCTCGCACTAGTGTTACATCCGGTGTTAAAAAGGGAGCTTCTATTCGAAAAATTCAAGTTAACCGTCAAACAAGTCTCAATAACAAAGGCCAAGGTCAAAGTCAAGGTCACTATCGTATGCCTCCCTGTAAACCCTACAACTTTGGTCTCGATCTTTTTAGCATAAAACGCTTTCCTGAAAAATTATTGAGGTGCGATTTTAAAAATAAAACTCTCTTTATAATATAAATACCTACATTTATGGCTGTGATTGTGGCCTGCACCATAGTTCAAACCACGAATGTTACGGTGACATACAGCACATAAATTTAACCAGCAATAACCTATTGCGCACGTCTACAGACCACCATAACCCACTGCGCAAGTTTACAGCACATCATGATCCACTGCGCATGCCTATGAGCCACCATGACCAACTGCACATGCCGACGACCTACCAAGGATTACTGCGCATATATTTTTGGCTCAACTGGAGCTAATCTCCTCAGGTATCTAGAGAGAAAAATGTCATGCACTCTAAAAATTGGCCCTTTTCGAATCCACACATAGTGATATTTGAACCCTAATTACTATACACCACGAAAACCTAATTTTTTGCAGTAGTGGTCATTGAGACTTTTGATCACCATGACATTAGCTACATTTTCCCTCAATTACAAACAAATTAGCCGAAAGCCAATTTCTGTACAAATTCTGCGGGGTTCTTTGTGAATTTTGCAAATTATATCACTTTAAGAAATTCTAAGTTCGAAAAATTAAACGAGTAATTATTTTTTGATTGGTGCGATTGAAATGAAATTTTCTTAATCCAAATAAGTTTAGGATTACGCATTGTGAACTCAAAAGTTTGATGATTGAAAAAGTTAACAAGTGAACTTAATATAAAAAAAGTTGAAATCAAACTTATTTTAAATGCCACAATATCCAGTGATATGAAATTTGTGCTACATAAAGTAATTTGATAGATTTTTTTAAAAACATTTGTGAAATGTAAACAAACCTAATTGTAAATATAACAAGTTATTCTCGAACTTCAATTTTTAAAGGTCTATGCACAAACGCAGGTTAAACATAAAGACCGAGCGCAAAGCGCCAGATCTGACTGTCGAACGTGTTTACAAAAATGTATCAACGGTGTGAAGAATTGTCGTTCACACACGTGATACTGTATAATTCTTTGTGACTAGTTCTTTGGAGGATACTGGACATTTTTCGATTTCTTCTGTGGTCAATTTTCCAACCGCAGCGCTATTCATGTTTATTTTCGCCCGTTTTGACAGCCCAAAAACAGGTGAAAATATTGCTCGAAGAATCGTGCGTCTGGCTGATGATTTTTCCAATATTGCACAAACTTCGCCGTTGGACGTTGATAATACAATTTGTTCTCCGGTTGGCATAGGATTGAGGACACGAGTTCTTGTTCTCAACCGAATTGGTCTATCGGAAGGAAAAACGTATCTTCGAAGTTCGAATATTCGGTTCGGATTGCCGTGGGGACTAAGTCGAATAAATGCAAGATCTTCAAATCTATATCCAAATACTTTTGGAAAAGTTTCCCTGAGAGTAGCAGACCTGGACTGTGAACTTAATACTGAAACAAGAAATACAGGATTACATTTTTGTTTTAATTACACAATCGTATGTTGGTACATCACAAGATGTAAATGAGGTTGTAATTGACGGGCCCAATTCGATAAACGCCTATAATTTTTTCTCTCTCAACGGCTTCAGAAACAAATTTTTAAACAAATAACTATATTCAAAGATTATTTACTTATGTAAAGAAAAACAGAAACAGAGTTTTAGGGAATGTTTTTCCTACAAAAATGAGCTATAATTGAATAAAATTCAATAATTTTTAAGAAATTGGTATTTATATATTTATTCTTCGTAAGTTTTAAACTTCCTTAAGAGAAAATAATTTTTTTTTTTTTCATTAAACATGGCCGATAATATATTTTTTGTATTTTCTTGATGCTTTTCAGAATTCTTGAAAAGCTTATAAATTTTTCTCTAAATCTTCAAAAATCATTTATTCATGTACAATTAAAAAAAGTTTCCCAAAGTCTTCCAGTTTCCTTTTCGACATATTTTGATGTCTTTAAGGCAGGATTCTACTTTGAACGCGCGAAAAAAATGCTATTTTTGTAAATTTTTTTAGAAACATTAAGAAAGATATTGATGTAGGGTGTGTTATGCTTAATAAATATACTCTTAAAATACATCAAAAAATTGTTGTTGTTTATTTTATGCGCTCTATATACATGTAAATGGCACTTGAATACAACGCCACGAAACCACCTTTTTACCGCTTGTTAAAAAAATCTCCGAAACTACTGAATCGATTGGTCTGAAATTTTTACAACATATTCTATACATATACATCAACCGGTGGTAGCTGATTTTTTCATTCACATGCAAAAAAATGGCGGCAATTCGAAAAAAAAATCAAAAATCTTATTTTTTTTGCTTATTTTTTGCAAAAAAATAATAGTAAAAATAAAAATTTTCATATAAATCTGCTACCACCGGTTGATGTATATGTATAGAATATGTGGTGAAAATTTCAGACCAATCGATTCAGTAGTTTCGGAGATTTTTTTAACAAGCGGTAAAAAACGTGGTTTAGAGGCGTTGTATTCAAGTGCCATTTAAATGTATATAGAGCGCATAAAATAAACTAAAAAAAATTTTTAAATGTATTTTAAGAGTATATTTATTAAGCACAACAAACCCTACATCAATATATTTCCTAATTTTTTTAAACAAATTTACAAAAACAGCAATTTTTCGCATTTTTTTCGCTCGTTCAAAGTAGAATCCTGCCTTAAAATCGAAAATTAATTTAAGAAAACGTAAACCCTAAGTCCTTAAAATTTTTCCCAGATATCTTTTTGTAGTTAACGAACATATTTTTTAAATGATATCCAATATTAAAAAATCATTCACAATCAAAATTTTCTCTTACATCAACAATGTTTCAAATCGTTCAGAAATAAATTTTTCAAGTGCTAAAAGAACGAAAATTATATCTTAAATCTTCCAAACTGTATTTAAAATTTTTTTAAATTGAAAATGTACTTAAAGCAATTTGATAGATTTTTTTTCAAACATTTGTGAAATGTCAAAAAATGTAAAAACTTATTTTTGAATAACCTTTCCGCCCGAGCGCAAAGCGCCAGATTTTACTGACGCGCGCATTTTTTATGATTTATTATCGGTGTGAATAATTGTGGTGTACATACGTAATACTGTATAGTCCTTTCTTATTTGATCTTGGCAGGATACTGGACATTCCGCCATTTCTTCTGAGGTCAATTCTTCAACCGCGCTGCTATGAATGTTTATTTTTGCCCGTTTTCCCAGCCCTGAAACAAATGTAAATATTGCACGAAGATTGGTGCGTCTGTTTGATGATAATTTTTCCAATACTGCACAGACGTCACCCTCAGACGTTGATAATACAATTTGTTCTCCGGTTGGCATGGGATTGAGGAAATGAGTTCTATTTCTCAATCGAATTGGTTTATCAGGGGGAAAAACGTATCTTCGGAGTTCCAACATCCGATTCGGATTGTTGTGGGGACTAAGTCGAATAAATGCAAGATCTTCAAATCTATATCCAAATAGTTTTGGAAAAGTTTTCCTGAGAGTAGGAGACCTGGACCTGTCACGAAGAGGTGGCTCGGCAGGTGGTGGAGACCGGGCAAAATAATGAGGCGTGGCTGTAGAAAGTTTCGTGTCTAGACAATGTCTGCCAGGAGAAGAAGAAGGTCGACAGCGATGAACACCAGGATTAGAGCCACCATCACGCAAACGTTCAGACTGTGAACTTAATTCTGAAACAAGAAATATACGATTAGATTTTGTTTTAAGCATCTACATAATTGTATGGTGGTTCATCACGAGTCGTACATGAGGTTGTAATTAAGGGGCCCAATTCCATAAACACCTATAGTTTTTTCTTGTTCATGGCTCTTGGCCCATGGAAACTTTCAAAACAAATTGCATTTTTTTAAAGTATATTTTCTTATAGAAAATTAAAATCTACATCTTTTTTTTGACAAAGAAGTTGTAGCTTCTGCCGCTTTCGCAGTTCTTGCAGTTAATATACAAATACAAATTTTTGTGTTTGCCGCAAGAATGTAAAAACAATTGATAGTAGGTGACGTTTCCTACCCCAAGTCCAAAGGAAACGATAACTTGCGTCAGAGTACCTTTCACACTGCCAAGGTTAATTTTTGTTGCAGGGAAATGGTACCCCAAAATTAGAGCCAGATTGACACTTTGTTTTTTCTGTGTTGTTTGATTAAAAGTTATACATTTCTACCTGAAAAAATGTATAAATGAAAGATTCATACCATCAAGCTCATGGGGAGTTAAGTGAATTTTTAGGACCAAAAACGTTTAGCGTGAAAGCTTTTTATAAAGGTATAAATACATAATCGCATGATCATCGCATGCTCAGCAAGAAGTAACTGGAAATAATTTTTCAGTTTATCCTGGCAAAAAAATTGAGGCCACTCATTCAGAAATTTTCAAAATGTGTATTTGTATTCAAAATACAAATTGAATTTGTAAATAATATCATTAACAATTTTTTTCCTGATTCAGCAGATGAAAAGTTACTTCCGTACATTTATTATGCTGATTTAAGACGCATTTTACTGTAGTTCTAAATCATTAAAACAGTTGCATTTGAAGTTGATCTGCAGTTCGTCATTGAAGGAGAGAAGAGTAAAATATATTTTCTGGAGGTATTTGAATTTCTACGGTTGGCAGTTGTCGGTGATTTCTGACCACAAAAATATTCATCTGGCAACAACGTTTTTTTGTTGTGCTGATAAGCAGGAAATTGAAATGGAAAACGCTGAATTAATAACAGAAGAGAAAAAAATGGAAGAGGAAACAAAATGCAAAGCAACAGGGGAAATTGAGATTGCGTAAATAGAAAAATTCACCGACGATTCTCTCATGGAGATTTTTCAGCATCTGAAAACGATAGCTAACAAAATCCATATAGCAATAGTTTGCAAAAGGTGGCCAAATATGAGCCAAAAATCGTGAAATAATTTTCAATCCCTCGATTTCTCAGCCCAAACTTGGGGGAACTCTGGAAAGTATTTAAATTACTGAGGAATGAAATTGACAGTTCTTTCATAATGATTTGCCTCCAATTCAAAACCACAAGACTGTCTGCCAGATACGTCATGTCATTCCACTTGCCTTTCCAGATTTAGCGATCGGCTTTAATTCGCCAGTATTTGTAATGTGAAATCACATAAATCTAATGCACGAGAGGGCAAGGATGAATGTAATCATCGACATGAACGACATTAGTGAGAATATCTTTATAGATACCCTCAACCGTTTAGCCAGCTCTTCCTAGAAATTCATTAATTATTAATCCTCATAATGTATCAAATTCTTGGTTGCCCAACAATGGTTTCACCAAGGGCATATATTCAATAAAAAAAATAAAAAATGCATGGATTTTATTATTTAACAAAAAATGTTGCTTCAGCTGGAATCTTTTATAATGACAGCTGCAAGCTATATATGAAAGTAGTACCGTTATCGTAGCTTTGACCACAAAAATGCGAAACGCTTGAGCCATATTCCTCTAATCTATTTATTACAACATGCACAAGTCCTTCACGGAAAAAAGTAAGCTGTAAGATATACTCGAAAAAGTATTGAAATATTACTCTGTGGCGCAGTAACGAAGCCTTTCGTGCAACCACAGTGTAATTCTTACACGTTGGGAGAAATTAGTGTACCTCACTACATCAAAGTGCAAGATTTACTCTATGAAATTTTAAATCCGTATCCAGATCGAATGGGGATGAGTGACAATTTAGCAATGTCACCTTGTAATCCCTACTTTGTAACGAGCGCCAGATACAGCTCGCATTGTACACTGCGTGTCTCGCGAGAGTAGAGGTTACACTTTATTTATATATATATATATATATATGCACTGCACGCATTCTATATACGATTTATGAATAGATTAGATCGAAACTTTCGACAACAAAAATGAAGTAAAATGTCGATCGATTTGAAAAGGAAAAAAATATTTCATATATGATTACGGCACTTAATTTATGATTATTCTTACACAATCGCACGCACAGAGGCTCACACATATGATCGCACGCTCAAACGCTTTGAAAAATCGTCCCCGCTCGGGAATCAAACCCTACCTAACTACCTAAAACCTGTCCTAAAACCTAAATCTAGCGCACGCGTTAGTCAAGTGAGCTACTGAACCGCTTAGATTTTTCTGACAAACCCTCGGTCAAGCGGTTTCTCTGAGAAAAACGCGGCCAGCTAAGAAATGATAATAAATGTTGACTCAGAATTTTTCAAATTAATCTCTTACTGATGGTATCTAATATTTTGTAAATAGTTTGGGAAAAATATTTTGCTTAGAAGTATTCACTCACACAGTATATATATTATTAGTAATCTATATGTATTATTATAAAAAAAGTGTATTTTTGTCAGTACCCATGAAGTATATTTCAAGCATACTGAAGGGACTGCCAGACATTTTAGAGTAAGATCATGCGATTTAAAAGATATTTTGTTAGTTTTCATCTTTTGACGCTTTGGATGAAATGTTTCATATATATATCAAAATTTATCAAATAATAAAATCGATAATTGCTTACTCTAATTATGAACAATTTTTGTATTTCAAATGTATGTTCCGTTATGTTTAAGAAAGTGCCGATTCACACCAAAAATATTTTTTCTACTCTTACCGAATTTTTATTATAAGAATATAAAAGATAATTTTTCTTTGTAGAAACATAATTTTTATCAGCTTTGATCATGATAATAATATTTTCAGGCATTAACATGAACCGTAAGACCGTTCTTTGCCGGCGCCAGCAGCGTAGAACTCCACCAATTTGAAAAATTAGCAGAATTATTCCAGGTTGAACTACAAAAACATACAGTGAAGTCCCGCGCATTTCCGCGTACTTGAAACGTAAGGATCAGGCTCGGTCAACTCTGTTCGAAATAAATGGCGATATTCCGCGCCATCTGTGATGAGCCAGAGAACTACAGACGCGTGCATGTGTTGGTCTTTATATATGTATATGCCCCTTCCTTACATGTATTGAATACTAAAATAATTCAACAAAAAAGGAATAATAAAGACAAAATGAAGCAAATAAGAAACGAAAAATAGGAAATTAAAAATAATTATCATTCTATTTCCCATTTTACGTTTCTCATTCACTTAATTTTGCCTTTATTTGAAGGACTGCAGTACAGAACTACATAACCAACAAAATCACAGCCACAAGCCACAACAAACAAATTGCCGCGCACGCGCTTTTTACATCGCCCCACCCGTTGGCGTTGAAAGTTAGCGCCATCTTCGATGGGCCAGAGAACTAATATCGCACCCCTCAATGCCTCTCTGTCTCCGCACCCAAGTCCTAAGAATTCGCCATTTGGCTGTACAGAGTTGACCGAGCCTGGTAAGGATTCTTTATTTTCAAGGCTGGAGGGGCTCCCACCTCTATCGCGAGTGGGCAGGTTCTTTTTATCAAGCTACTTCTTTGGCTGCCTGGCCTTGTATTGCTGCGCTTGCTCTAAGCAACTTTTTCAACTGCGCATGTGCCGAAAACCGCGGTCGATTTGAAATCAATAAATACTATCAATAACAAAACACATAAATAGACCGGACATTCCTAGAACTGCTGACCCACGCAGTTTTTCAGCTCGAAGGGCAAGAGACGGTTGCGACTCTCGCATAAAAAACACCAGCAGCATAGGGACAAAGATACATTTACTCACATGCGGAGTTAGCGCAATATTATGTATTCCAATTGGAAACGTTTCAGACGGCCCCGATTTGTGCAGTTGAAAATGTCGCGGTCCGTTGGCCAGTGTTTTTGTTGACGTACGACGTGAAAAATGTAAAATTTCTTGGAAATAGTACAAGTTGCCAACTAAAAATCAATATAATAGAATCAAAGAGACACTCAAATATTTCGCGGCAATGCTAGGCTAGGTCGAAATGTCAGCCATCAGAAAGGTTAGGTTGCAGTATAGGACTGCAACTAACTGCACACGAGTTTTTGGAGAAAATTTCTGAAGGTAAAGGTAAGTGATAAAGGTCTAAAAAGTAATATTTCTCAAGTGTAAAATCTATTTTCTCAGTCATGTCCCATTCTTTTCTCGAGTGATGACCTTTCAATGTCACGAAATACAAGCAACTTTCCGAAATTTGGCGTTACTAATTTGACTAATTTCGTGAAACTGAAAGGTTGTCAATCGACGAAAGAATGGAACCTGACTGAGAAAATACATTCTACACTTGAGAAATATTATTATTTGTACATTTTTAACTTTGACGTTTAGAATACTTTCTCGAAAAAGTTTGCATTCCCATCACGTCATCCTAAAATACTTAATTTAAAACGAACGAGGGCGCTGTCCGGACCTCTTTTTTTCATTGGTCAGCCACTGACGCGGAGGAGAGTGTACGGTGACCGTGGTGGGGGTTGACGAAAGTGCGCAATTTGAAATAACCGCATACAGCGGGCTTGAAATAAGGGGATAATAATATTTTCAGGCATTAACATGAACCATAACACCGTTCTTTACCGGCGCCGGTAGCGTAGACTCCACCAACAATTTGAGGAATTGACAGAATTATTCCGAGTTGAAGTAAAAAAATACAACAAAATTTGATATTCGGTATAACGGGGTTTTCGAGATTTTTTTTTAAATAGCAAAAGGTAAAACTTTTTTATCTGGAGGAAAAATATGCGCAATTAAATTTCCTATAAGAATATATATACTTTTAACATTAAACTTCGGATCAAAAATTCTGATTTGCCTATAGCTTAAAAGGATGTTTACCTAAATAATAGATATATTATATTATAATATTCACCAATAGAATTCAGGATAAGGGCCAAGGTTAAGAGCAGAGTACAGACAATCCTCATATTTTCTAAGTAGAAGACAAACTGATTAATCTATTAATTAAAAATTTGATTAACAATGTAGCCAATAAATAATCAACTGCTTTATTAGGTTATACAATCTATACTATAGTCATCTCTTAGATTAAAGGCGTCAACCTTGTTCTTCTGAGATATTTACATCTGATAAGAGTAAATTTCAACGAAAACAATTTGGTTATACAATTATTTAGAACTGATGTCATGATTGAGGAGACTGTCATAGATTTGAGAAGATTTAATAGAAATTAAATAGAAAAATGTATGAAAAGGTTTCAAGGTTGGGGTAGGTGGCACTTAAGAATGTAATATCTAGGGGCGTAATTTTCCTTGAACTAGCAGCCTTCTTTTACAATCGCTTGTGTTTCGACCCATCAAAAATTCGAATGAAAAATCGAAAATTTACATTCTGAACCAATATTTCCAGTTGTTGATTCCAGAGACTTAAAAAAAATATGTTCTCATTTTGACAATTGTTGGTCACACAAAAACGGGGAGTTTTTTCAGGTAGAAAAACATTTTAATTATTTATTGCTTTAGCTTTTTTATTTTCAAAAAATATGTTTTCAGTTTTTTATATGGTTATTTTTTCCTTGAATTTGATAATACTCACGCATATGTTACGAAAGGTAAAATGGGACACTTTTTAATTATCGGAAAAAACTGTTCGTATACATGTATATATCGTAGGGTAACTAAAATAAAAAAATGATAAATAATACAATGTTTACTTTACTTTGCAATATCTGAATAACCACATTAGCTTCGAGGTAAAGTATTATTAAAACATACATTTAATATAATAGAGTTCAACACAATATAGAAAATGTTGCATTTTTTATAAACTTTAATGGAGCGGGAAGCGACAGACAAGTGATAAAAATGTATTGATGAAAGCCATAGGAGCTTTAACAAAAGCAGGGTAGTCGTTTAAATCGAAAAAAAATTCCAAGGTTTTCCCCGGCCGTTGAACTACTAAATTTAAATCATTTATAAATTAAACAGTTCAAAGATTCCTGGTTAAAAATATAAATTCACGCTACGCTATGATATTCGGTACTCTAAAATCAATAATAAATCAATACATTTAGTGAATCTTGCAAATTATATCACTTTAAGCAATTCTAAGTTGGAAAAATTAAAAAGTAAGCGAGTAATTATTGTTTCAATGGTACGTTTGGAATGAAATTTTTTTAATCCAAATTAATTTAGGATTATGCATTGTAACCTGAATAGTTTCATAATTGATAAAGTTAACAAGCTCTGAATTACCTCAAAATAAATAAAAAAATACAAGCCTTTCTCCAGACATTCTTCCCTATTCGATTTTTTCATATCAATTTCGATAAATAAATCAAAAAGGAAAAGTTCTGTCAAAAAATAGTACAAAGAAATGTAGGAATTTTTAAATGCTGAAATTCCTCCAAAAACTGTTCCCCATATTTTGCATCATTTATTGACTCAATATTTGAATTTTCACTTTTTTTCGTAGTATTTTCCATGAATGAAACCAAAATGACAAGACCTATACAAAAATAGTTGAAATAAATTTGGTAGGACTTTTTGAAAGCTGCAACTCCTTGGTGAAATTTTTTCCCTTATCTGACGCCGTTTGGTTCGAAATTTGAATTTTCGTCTTTTTTCATAGTATTTTCGATAAATAACAACAAAATGACGTGTCCTTTTGAACAATTATTGAATGAAATTTTTTAGTACTTTGCAGAAGCTATAATTGCTCTCTGAAATTTTTTTTCGCATTTTGCTTCGTGTGGTTCGAAATTTAACTTATATGGTGCCAAATTTCGGACAATTCTAATACTTTCTCAATATATAAGTGATGAAAGTCTAATAAATTATAACAAAGTGTCTTTTTTCTGGGTGAACAACTTTCGCCCATCTTTTTTTTGTACCTTTTCTTGTTTTCCACAAATTTTTCATGTTTATTTTCAATGTCATTTTTTAGAATTAAAAACAAAACTACGCCTCCTATCAAAAAGCTATTTATAAAAATTTGTAGATGTGTTTTAGGTGGACAATTTTTGTTAACTAATTTATTTTTGTAGCTTGTGTCGTTTTTCCAAAAATATTTGTTCTATTTTCAATGTTATTTTTCACGAATAAAACAAAAACTGAGCGTCCTATCAAAAAGTAAACAGTAACAAATTTTTAGATCTTTTTTGGGAGCACAATTTTTGTTTGTTCGTCTTTTTTTTTTCTTGCAGGGCTTATGAAAATCTACATTTTTTTCTTGACTTTTTTTAATATCGTGCGTTGTTTGGCTTAAAATTTTGATTCTCGATTGATTTCTTAAATTTTGTAAATGCTATAACTCTGATCATTCTCTTTTTATCGAAAAAAGTCATTAGGATAAATATTTTGGCTTCCTGAATACTACGAACAGCCGTACCTTAAATTTTTGAAATCTTGAAAAAATGTTCTCCAAAATTTTGAAAATTCTGTAACTTTTTGAATTTCTATCAAAAATGGCTGGTTGACGAACTCGTTCTTTCACAGAAAAAAAAGAAGTGAATTTTTGTTGCGAGTAATTTTCAAGTAGATAAAGCTGAATTTTCTCGCATCGAAACAAAACAAAATTCAATGGAGTTGACATGATAACCATTTCCCATGTGGTGGGTAAATCTTAACACGTGAAGTTAATTTTTGTTGCAGGTAAAGATTACTCTGAAATCGCTGTGAAGATTACATTCTGCTTTTTCTGTGTTCTTTTAGGACCTTAAAAAAGTGCGCCAAAGCTCGATTTGATCCGTTCATTTTTTCGAGAGTTATCGTGTTCACCGACGGACGGACAGACAGACGCCATCGCCAAAACTTCATTTTCGGCCGTTGAAAAACTGAGGTGTGAAATTTCTGACAATTATGATATGAAATGTGAGATACTTAAAGTAATTTGATAATTTTTTTTGAACATTTGTGAAATGAAAACAAATGTAATTTTAAAAGTGAAAAGTTATTCTTGAACTTTAATTTTGAAAGGTATATGCATAAACGCAGGTTAAACTTAAAGGTCGAGCGCAAAGCGCCAAATCTGACGCTCGCGTTTTAAAAATGTATTTACGGTGTGAAGAATTGTGGTTCACAGACGTAATACTCTATAATTCTTTCTGATTAGTTTGTTGGTGCATAATGGACATTGCGCGATTTCTTCTGTGGTCAATGCTTCAACCGCGCCGCTATTCATGTTTATTTTTACCCGTTCTGCCAGCCCTAAAATAAATGTAAATATTGCACGAAGAATTGTGTGTCTGCTTGATGATTTACCCAATATTGCACAGACGTCGCCCTCGGACGTTGATAATACAACTTGTTCTTCGGTTGGCATGGGATTGAGGAAACCAGTTTTTGTTCTTAATCGAATTGGTTTATCGGGGGGGAAACCGTATCTTCGCAGTTCCAATATCCGATTCGGACTCTTGTGGGGAATAAGTCGCATAAATGCAAGATCTTCAAATCTATATCCAAGTACGCTTGGAAAAGTTTTCCTGAGAGTAGGAGTTTTGGAACAGTCACGAAGCTCGGCAGCTGGTGGAGACCCGGAAGAATAATCATGTGTGGCAAGAGGATGATTCGTGCCTGGAAAATGTCTGCCAGTAGAAGAAGAAGAAGGTCTACAGCGATTAAAACCAGGATCAGGGCCACCATCAGGCAAACGCCTGGATGGTGATCTAACTTCTGAAACAAGAAATACAGAATTACATTTTTCTTTTAAGTACACAGTCGTATGTTGGTACATCACGAGTTGTAAATGAGGTTGTAATTGACGGGCCCAATTCCATAAACGCCTATATTTTTTTTTTCTCGTTCAACGCCTTTGGCCCACCGAAACTTTTGAAACAAATTGCATTTTTCAAAAAAAATTTAGTTTATTCTGCCAAAAAATTGAGCCTATCATTCAGACGTTTCCAAACTGTTTTCAAACATTTTCAAACAAGCCACGCAGCCAACACTAAATAATTAATATAATTTTTTTAAACAATCATATTTATATTTTATTCACTCTAACAGTCATAGTACATCATACATAATATTTTCTGTAAATTTCATCAAACAATTTCCGTATAGAGGCTAGCGTGCCGGCAAAAAATGACTTATACATTTATTATTGCGTTACAATTTGTAACATCGGGATTCGACTGTTGTACCATCAGAATTACTACGTTGACATTCGATAAGATTTTATGCAAAATGACAACTGAGCAAACAAATTGATAGCTTTTGATTTTAGTGGCTAAACACTGTGCCTAATGGCGGGCAGAGAGGTATTCCTGTTGTTTCATTTATTTCTATTAACGCATCATAAATTTCACTTATTTGATAACGAAATCATTTTACTGTATGTGTTCGACTTGACCAACGTGTATCAGATAGCGGTTTTACTGTAAATCTCAAAAGATACTTACAACAAATTTTCCATCTTTCAGTTGACGCCTAAAGGAAATCATATACCCGTAACATAATTCCGAAAAAGTCAACAGGTTCAATACTACATTTTGCAGAATCATTGACAGCAAGATTTAAACTGTGAGGAGAGCAAGGAACATAAACCTCTAATTTATTTAATACAACATGCGCAAGTCGTTCACCTTTTTTATAATTGACTTGATGAAACCCAAGAAAGCAATCGCGTATCTTGCACTCATTGTCTTAATGTGCTTACTCATTACGGGGTCAAATTTCGCAATCATTTCAATTGCTTCAAGAAAGCTCCCATTATTAGAATAAAAAAAGCGATCAGATAATCCACGGAGAGATAAATATTGTTCCTCTCACATTTGTACAACGTGGCATATACGTTTAATCATCTTTCAATCATCTAGAGACAAACGTTATTTAGAATAATAACTGTTGCACTTTCAGACCGATCACTGCATCTAACACTGCTCTTCCAATATACTGATTCACATTAAAGAGCTTTTATGAACTGTTCTGACGCAAATCTTTCACAGAAATGATCGTTGTTACTAACTAATCCATAGCATATGTACATGGTATAAAACAGTGAAATAGACTTTCCACTACTATCTCCTCCATCGCAAGTGGCCTCTCGTAGTGATGAGGGTGCAAACCCCAAACTAATAAACTCCGCCCTACTAAGGTCACTACGGGGAAGGAATATGACCTGTTTTCATAAATCTATACATCACTGTAAAATACCGATCCTAATAAGTACAGATAATTAATTATTGGTGTTGTAATATAGTTTTCGCCAATTGGGGTTCGTCTGGGATAGTCGAGCCGTTGCTCGAGTCTTCGGCTGAAGGATAAGTCTCGAGGACCACCAGTCGATCGCCTTCCAGAAGGCGTGCGATGTAGAGACATTTTGAGTACTAAATATTTTTTTTATATGATCTTTATTAATTCATTAAAAACACTAGAGGGGAGGGGGCAGGCGCAGGCAATTAGGATACGTGATTTGATCAGTAAACATTATCTCTTTATTTCAAAAGCCTCTAGATTAAATAGTTAATAACAAGTCCGATGACATGTCATTACATATTTAATACTGTAAAATCAATATACTGTTACATTTTTTATCTCTATCTTCTTTCTCTATACATATATATTATGCAGCCAGAATAAGCCGGCAGTAAAGAAAGAAAGGAGACCCTGAGACCAACCGCGGGCAGGCATCCATTAGAGGAAGAGAGATGACTCAGGTCCTAGAGAAACATCAACATCCAGGTTTCTCTCAAGCCCAAAGATCTTGCTGAACTAAATGACGAGCTTCGTGGAGATTTTTCCGAAAAATACGACCTGTAGACTATCAGTTGTAGTGCATATAATGCAGCGAGACTTGTGGCGGATGCAAAACGTAAACCAAAACCAACGGGTGATAAAACAGTACGTCCCGCATTCAGAGTGTGATTAACTACATAAAATCTGGCAGGAATCTGACCGCCAATGTTCGACAGTTCGCGCGCGAATTGCGGATCCGTCATCACACATTCAACAAGTCAAAGCTGCTGACCATCATGCAGCACATTGTTGGCAGAATACGGGTACTATCTGACGCTAGGAGAAGTCTACAGCGAAGGAAGAACTGGGTCAGAGAAGATGAACAGTTCTCCCTGACCAATCTCGACTGCCCCAAGATCCTACAGTTATTGTCGACCATCCGCCCAATCCAAAGCAGGTCGAAGCATTTTTGAGAGAAGTGTACGAAGTCCAGCATCGACTGAAAGAAGACTCAGAGAACATAAATAGCTTGAAGAAGCTGTGCAACGCCCTGATAACACCTGAGGAGAAATGCCCACCCATCACTACCGAGGAGATGAAAAAAGTATTGAGAGGCATGAAGAACAATTCCGCTCCGGGCATAGATGGTATCAAGATCTTGTGGTGGAAGAAGTTCCTTTCAACCCACCAGCATCTAGCCCACATTTTCACCTCATATCTAAAGTCGGGAGAGCCAAAGATGGGCAACTTAGCCGACCGTAAGAATTATAGGCCAATCACTTGTCTGAACACATTGTATAAGATCTTCACAGCTATCCTAAATGATAGGATTGTTCAGACAATCGCACATGTGTGGCGATAGATGTACAAACAATGCGATTCAAAGAAAGGCGTATCATCTGGCGTTTTCATCTGGAAAACATTGAGTGACAACTAACAACGTCACGAAAGTTATGCACATGAACAAAAGCATGCACCTTAAGTCTTCTGTTCTGCGACTTTACATCTCACAATAGAATTATTCTGCGTACAGCACATATAGTCACAAATGAACGAGACCCTCTTCTCAAAATGGTCCGGAAGCACAAAGAAGTGGGCAAATAAGCTATTCTCTATAAAGCCGCGGAGGAGGCTTTTGAAACACTTGGCCTTGACTTCCATATCAGGTTCACGGAGGGTTTCATTTTGGCGTGTGAAGACGGTGTCATTTCGCCTTTAGCATACCGTTAACACATTTTTAGCCAAGACATTCCCGATGATAGCTGCAGAGAGTGTCATGCACATCCTGAGCATCTACTAATATACTGTCTAGCTGTCCGAATGATGCGGGAATGGCGTACATCCAAAGGCACAATGTGGCACTAAGAGTGTTTTATTAACATTTGCGTCACTTTTGCGGCATTAGCCCTAATACCACTCTGCCAAACGCTCCGAGGGAAATAGAGTTAATTTTCGAAAATGAGAAGTACCGCATATACTGAAACTTCATATTCTCGACAATTGTGTCTGTTGCGCACTCGAGGCATCGCATAGATCTCCTTGACTTAAAGAAACGAACCATGTTCGTTATCGAATTTTCGGAACCAGCTGACAAAAACATCACAGCCAAGGAGAATGAAAAGATAGAGGGGAATCCCTTTTAAGGTAGTTGTGACGGTTATACCCGAAATATTCTGTTAAGCTAGTCGTCCTGATCGTCGGTTCTTTTGGTCGTCGTAGGGTCGCGTCCTGTACTCAGGGTGCACGAGACTCTTACCGAATCATCATTTAGAGTCCGTCGCAGATTGTAACCACCTATCACACGCTCATGAGGTGTGGTTACGGCTGGAATATTACCGCTATTTCGCCGGGAGCGGGTGCAATTTTTCAGAATGACACCCGCTACCGGTGAAATCCCGTGGTTTTCCTCATGTCAAAACTTTTAAGTATATATACATATAACACATAGGTCATTAAGTCCCGGGACTGAGACACATATGGCGCCGTCAATGCCATGCCACTTTGCTTTTCGGTAGTACCAACCTTCAAAAGAAACGTGTAAAAATTTCATGAGATTCGGTTCAGTCGTTGTCGAGATATTGAAGGTTAAGTGACGCTACATTTGTTCTTGTTTAAACAATGGATACAAACGAGTTGTGTGTGTTAATCACTGTTTTTTAATGGGGAAAAATACCGTTCAAGCTCAGCAATGGCTTGAAAAGTGTTACCGAGAAAAGTGCCCATCGAAAACAACCATTTTCCGATGGTATGCAGATTTTAAATGCGGTCGAACAAACACCGAAGACGCGGAGCGCCCAGGTCGTCCAATTGAGGTGGCAACGCAAACGCGGCTCCCACTTGGAAAAAAATTTTGTCATACGCAATTTTCATGCACAATTTTGAACATGGTGCCTTTTGACATCTCTAGGATGTCAGCTATCTCTTGCAACTTCACTTTACGATCGGACAAAATAATTTTCCTAATTTTTTGGATGTTTTCGGGCGTTGCCACCTCAATTGGACGACCTGGGCGCTCCGCGTCTTTGGTGGTTGTTCGACCGCGTTTAAAATCTGCACACCGTCGGCAAATGGTTGTTTTCGATGGGCACTTTTCCCGGTAACACTTTTCAAGCCATTTCTGAGCTTGAACGGTATTTTTCCCCATTAAAAAACAGTGTTTGATTAACACACCAAACTCGTTTTTATCCATTGTTTAAATAAAAACAAATGTAGCGTCACTTAACTTTCAATATCTCGACAACGACTGAACCGAATATTATCAAATTTTTACAAGTATCTTTTAAAGGTTGGTACTACCGAAAAACAAAGAGGTATGGCATTGGCGGCGCCATATGTGTGTCAGTCCCGGGACTTAATGACACATGTGTTATATATATATATTAACGCGCTGCCATTATGATATATATATATATATATATAATGTATTTTGAGGTTATGGAATAAAGCTGCGATGAGTTTCTCTGTAATTAAGGATTGAGGTTTATAATTATCATAATGGCAGCGCGTTAATCGTTTGAACTTTAGTGACCACATCATTTCATAACGTGCCGTCAACTAAGCTAATTCGAAGAATCACAATTCATGACTGATTCACGTGGAATAAATGCTACCTTATATACAAAGTTATGCATTTAAGGCTCATGTAGGGGGTAGTGTAACCTATAAAACTCAAAATTTTTTTCCTCTTGGATGCTGAAATCTATATTTGAGGCGGAAAGTCCTTGCAGGTCTTCAACACTTGCGATAAATATGTTAAATTCCTTAAATATTGCATCTCTAAGCAGCAGAAGATAAATAAACTGAACTGGTGCGATATTCAAAATAGAAAAATTATTTCAACGGACATAGGAGTTTTTCGGAATTTTTGAGTCATAATTTGACATTAAATCTCTTTTTTTGTTGTTGGAATATCTGTATGATTTTGTTCGCCAATGTATGTATTTTTCTTTTCTAGAAAATTCGACTTGAAATTTATGAATGTCTATCAAAGTTTGAATTTCGCACCAAAAATTGTTGAAAAAATTTATTACATGTATTTTAAAGAAATCTTTAATTTTACTCCAGGTTGATTAAAATCAATCAAAAACAATCCGAGATATATGCAAAAATTGGAAAACCATAAACGTGACCTTGAAAGGCTATCTTCAAGGTTAAAAGACTGAACACTCCGGGAAAGAGTTTTCTTTTTGTAACGTACACATAGGACCAAGTCCGGTTGGATAAGTCTCAAGGGCACTTTTCACATACTTATCCGGCTAGGCCCTTTGTTGTAAGTATCTTTCGAGATTTACAGTAAAACCGCTATCTGGTACACCTTGGTCAAGTCGAACAGATACAGTAAAATGATCTCGTTATCAAATAGGTAAAATTTATGATGCGATAATTTTTTTTTTAAATCACAATTTTCATCAGTTTTGACCTTGAAAATGATATTTTCAGGAATTAACATGAACCGTAAGACCGTTCTTTACCGGCGCCGGTAGCGTAGACTCCAACAACTATTTAAGGAATCGACAGAATCAATCCGAGTTAAAGTAAAAAAAATACAACAAAATTTGGTATCCGGTATAACGGAGTTTTCGAGTTTTTTTTTTAGAATGACAAAAGGTACAATTTTGTATTTGGAGAAAAAAGATGCGCAGTTAAATTTCCTATGCAAATATATATACTTTTAAAATTAAAATTTGGATATAATTATCAGAATTAAACTCACACCCCGATTCTGTGCGCTCCCATGCTGTGCCGGCTTCACACTTTACTGCTTCTGTTTCGCCTCCCCCCCCCCCCGGAGCACCCTCGACGGCCTATACGCTCGAATAGTCAATGCCGTATCTGAAGTTGCTTACGTGGCGACTCTGAGCTCTACTGCGCCTTACTGTTGTTCTAATTTCAGGAACTACAAAATGCAGTCCTGAGTGTCGACATGAAAAAAGGCTTCTATTCTGTGCCGGCCAGACCCGAGGCCGGCACAGAATTTGGGTATGAGTGTATTTTACTTTTATTTACATACTGTTTATACGTGTGCAGAAAATGCCAGTTGATACGTCAGTGGGTACGTGGAAAATTTCGCCGTGTACTTCAAATCGAAAAAATTCTGATTTGCCAAAAGATTAGAAGGATATTTGCCTAAATAATAGATATATTATATTATTATATTTACCAATAGAATTCAGGATAACGACCAAGGATAAGAGCAGAATACAGACAATCCTCATCTTTTCTAAGTAGAAGACAAACTGATTAATGTATTAATTAGAAATTTGGTTAACAATGTACCTAATGAATATTATACTGCTTCATTAGCTTATACCATCTATACTATAGTCATTATCTCTTAGACTCAAAGCGCCAACTTGGTCCATCTGAGATATTTACATTTGATAAGAGTCAGTTTCAACGAAAACGATTAGGTTACACATTTCTTTAAAACTGATGTCATCATCTATGTCAGTTTTAGGCTTTAAAGTTTCGAAAATTCAAAGAGCTGTTGAAACAAAAGCATCGGTCTCCAAGTTCGATTTTCGATCACTGGGACAGAAACTCCCGAAGATATTTTTTTATCACAAAAATATGAATGTCATTATATTAACATTATGTTGTTGCACTGAGACTTAAAATGATGTGAGGGGCTAATCACTTGTCTTTTGAATATACACTATTAGAAATATGCTGGAATTTCCATTGATTTGATTCAATTAAGTTTTTTCTAAATATATGCACCAGATTTCAAGATGTTGAAGGTTTCGAGAGTTTTCAATAGATGAATGGAGTATCAGAGAATTGTATACGCTTTTTAAAATAGAATTTGAACAGATGTGACATTATTATAAAAGATTGTATAGTATTTGAAAAATTACATTTGATGTCAAATATTGTGAGCCATTCTACTTTATTTCAAAAAATTTCCTATTTTTTCACGGGATTTTAGAGTATTTTTTAGGAATTTCTAATAACTGAGACGATTTCTTAGGTTTGCAACATTTCAAAGAAATTTCAAATTATTTCCATGCGATTAAAGAACTTGCGAAAAGATTTTTTCAGATTTCAATTGATTCCACGAGATTCAACGAAAATTTGTTTGAATCAAACAAAAATATTTATTGGCTTTGTGTCAAATAACAGGTTTTTAGAGTCGAAGAAATTTCTTTGGTTTAAAGAAATAGTTCTTCATCGGAAAAAAACTGTTCGTATACATATACGTATCTTAGGGTAACTAAAATAGAATAGTGATAAAGAATACAATGTTTACTCTACTTTACAATATCTGAATAAGCACAATCCAATCCAAATGAATTTAGGATACAATTTGTGTTTCGTTTGGCATGGGGTTGAGGGAACCAGTTCTTTTTCTCAATCGAATTGGTTCATCGGGGGGAAAAACGTATTGACGAAGTTCGGATATCCGATGCGGATTGTTATAGGGAGCATTCTTAAACATTAATTTTAACAAGTCTATGCATAAACGCGGGGTAAGAATAAAGACCGAGCGTAAAGCGCCAGATTTGACTGACGCGCGCGTTAAAAAAAAATTATTAAGGGCGTGAAGAATTGTGGTATACACATGTAATACTCTATAATTCCTTGTGATTAGTTCCCTGGAGGATACTGGACATTCCTCGATTTCTTCTGTAGTCAGTTCTTCAACCGCGCCGCGATTCATGTTTATTTTTGCCAGTTTTAACAGCTTAAAATCAGGTATAAATATTGCACGAAGAATCGCGTGTCTGCTTGATGATTTTTCCAACATTGCACAGACGTCGCCCTTGGTTCCTAACCGATTCCTACACGGCACTCGACACTATAAACTTTCTAAATGGTCCTAACCGGTTTCTATCAGGCAAATTAGAACCTAATATCAAATATTAGTAAACACCGAAATTTATTTCTAACCGGTTCTTAACCGATTTCCACACGGCGCTCAACACCGGAATCTCTCTAACCGGTTTCTATCTGACAAATGGAACCAGAAATTAAATATTGGCAAACTAAAGTTCGTTTCTAACTGGTTTCTAACCGATTCCTACATATAACTCGACAATGGAAACTTTCTAACTGGTCCTAACCGGCAATTTTGAACCTGAAGTTAAATTTTCGGTCCGGCACTGGTCATTTCTCACAAGCGGTAGGAATTTTATTGATTAGTATATAAGGCCGATTTCGACCGATACCCTCAGCGTGCGGTATTCTGCGTTAGGAAAGTGCGTTGCGTGCGTTACAATAAGTTAAGAATGTGTATCTCGTGTGTCCTCCGTCCATTCTTTCTTCTTTCTAATGTATAAAGTCGACTAATTGTAGAAGCCCCTCTATAAATCGGATTTTTTTTTTCATGTTGGAAACGACGGTTCAGTGGTGTAGAAATTATATCATTCTCCCGTGTTTTTGATTTGAGAGGCGTTTTGTGTCTCGTTCAAGAACTCTTCCTGAATTATATTCAATTCTCATAGAAAAAGTTTTGTAGAATTCACAAAAACGTAGGTCTGTAATTATCACGGATTTTTCTCATATGCGCCACATCGTAATTAAGTCTGTAATTCTTCAGGTACAAATTTTTTCCGTGTATAAACCGGAGGTTAAAATCGGGTAAGGGCCAGTTAGGAGCGGATAAGAACCGGTTAGAAGTATTTTGTGGATCCAGTTACAAACCAGCTAGAAACCGGATACGAATGTATGTCTAAATTAAAATAATAATTTATCGACATAATGTCATACTACTGTTTACTATCACAGTGTAACCCACCTAGTGAATAAACATGCGCATAGTCAGACAAGGTTGTGACCAAAGTGTCTGACTAGAGATAGCGCCTATAGTTAAGTTAACATATAGAATCCAAACTCCTGAAAGGTCGAGAGTGGAAATGCGCGACCGCTGTTCATGGTTGCTGACGATAGCATGAGTCATCCGCACGAATCGTTCGACACGCAATAAGGAAAGTTGCAAGTATCAAATAACTTCTCGCTGATCTAGAAAACAGACGACCGATCACCGAAAGTCTCGGAGGACGAAACTATTAGCCACTCACATGAGCCATACGAAACTCAATATCAGGAGTCGTTAACTGCGCGGGCCAAACCACATTTTTGTCAATCGTACGTGTCGAAACACAAGTCTGTAACTCGTACGTGCCGACCCACAAGTCTGGAAATCGTACGTGACTTCTGGCTTGTACCCAGCGTCTTTAAACCCAAGAGCCACCTTTGTCAATCGTCTTTACGTATCAAGCAGTAATACTGTTCACTTCGATCTACGAATAACGAAACACTTCGACAAAGTCGCGTCTTCTATCTCATTGTGACCGAAGAAACACTCTGATTAAGTCGTGCACTTTCAAAGTAGTTAACGTGCGTTTGAGTCTTGTACTAAAGTTCCTTCGGCTGAGACTTTCGGTCGTCGTAAAGTGAGTCTTTTACGAATAAAGTCCGCAGTGTTAAACGTTCGCGAAAAGAACTCAAGTGTGGATTGGGTATCTGCTGTAGGACCCTGTATCGCACTACCACTACTGAAAAGTGCTCGTACACCTTTTCACAATTACCAACATCCGGTAGAATTCCGTCGCTGCTCTACGATAAACCCGGAGATCCAACCGACAAAGCAACTCACTCTCGCCCTTTCAAACGTAGAAAGGTACGTGTGTGTTTATTTTATGTAACTCTTGAATCTGTTCTTATTTCTTATAATAAAATAGTTTTTAAAGAAACTATCTCTCACTCATTTAAACACTGTACTCTGACACAGTCCGCGTAGGGCTGATAAGTGACACAGAAACCTACAAACAAATAATTGGTCAGGTCTTACCAGCCTGACATAATCAGCACACTGGTCTCTCTCTTTTCTTATTTTCCATACTATCCTCACCTTTTTCTCGGGACGTGACATTAGAACCCACCTCTGTTATCTAGCCGGGTCCTATCCGACATTTTAAGCAAGGAGCCTTCTTTTACAATCGGTTGTGTTTTCACCCATCAAAGATTCGAATGAAAAATAAGAAATTTACATTCTATACCAATATTTTCAGCTGATGATCTAAGAGACTTTAAAAAAATATGTTCTTATTTTTACAATTGTGGTTCACACGAAAATCGCGAGTTTTTTCAGGTAGAAAAATATTTGAATTATTTATTGTTTTAGCTTCTTTATTTTCAACAGATATGTTTTCAGTTTTTTACATGTTTATTCTTTTTTTTTTTAATTTGATAATACGCACGCATATGTTACGACAGGTAAAATGAGACATTATTAAATTATCGGAAAAACTGTTCGTATACATATACATATCTTAGGGTAACTAAAATAAAATAATGATGTAGAATACAATGTTTACTTTATTTCGCAATATCTGAATAAGCACATTAGCTTCGAGGTAAAGCATTATCACAATATACATTTAATATGATAGTGTTCAACACAATATAGAAAATGTCCCATTTTTTACAAACTTTAATCGAGCGCGAAGCGACAGACAAGTGATGAGAATGTATTCGTGAAAGCCAAAGGAGCTTTAACAAAAGCAGGGTGGCCGTTTTAATCGAGAGAAAAATGCCAAGGTTTTCCCCGGCCGTTAAACTAAAAAAACAAAAATTTCAATATTTTATAAATTAAGCGATTAATTATTTTTTTAATGTTGTGTTTGAAATGGAATTTTTTAATCTAAATTAATTTAAGATTATGCATTGTAACCTCGATAGTTTCATAATTGAAAATGTTAACAAGTGAACTTAACAGAAAAAAATCTGCCCGCCGCGCAGTCATATTTGCATTGCGCGCGGCTGGCGCGCAATTTGAAAAGATGCTTTCGATAAATAAATTGAAAAGGAGAAGTTCTGTCAAAAAATATTACAAAGAAATGTTGCAGGAATTTTTAAATGCTGAAATTCCCCCAAAAACTATTCCCCATATCTTGCGTCAGTTATTGACTCAGCTTTCGAATTTTCGACTTTTTTTCGTAGTATTTTCGATGAATAAAATGAAAAAAGCCAAGTCCTATAAAAAAATGGTTGAAATAAATTTGGTAGGACTTTGTAAAAGCAGCAACTCCTTGGTGAGATTTTTTTCCTTATCTCACGCAGTTTGGTTCGAAATTTGAATTTTCGATCTTCTGCATAGTACTTTCGATAAATAAAACCGAAATGCCAAGTCCTATTGAAAAATGGTTAGAAAAAATTTTGTAGGACTTTTTAAAAGCTATAATTGCTCTTAAAATTTTTTTTTGTATTTTGCGTCGTTTGGTTGGAAATTTAAATTAGTTGGTGTCAAATTTCGGACAATTCAAATACTTTCTCAATCATAAATGATGAGAATGTAATAAATTATAACAACTTTGTATTTTTTTTGTTTGGGTCAACAACTTTTGTCTGTTTTTTTTTACCTTTTTTCGTTTTTCCACAAATTTTGCATTTTTATTTGTAATACCATTTGTTATGATTAGAAAAAAAACTACGCGTCCTATCAAAAACCTATTTATAAAAATTTGTAGATGTGTCTTAGGTGCACAATATCTGTTTACTATTTTGTTTTCGTAGCTTCTGTCGTTTTTCCAAAAATATTTGTTTTATTTTCAATGTTATTTTTCACGAATAAAACAAAAACCACGCGTCCTATCAAAAAGTAATCATTAACAAATTTTTAGATCTTTTTTGGGAGCACAAATTTGTTTGTTTGCCTTTTTTTTATTGTAGGGCTTATAAAAAGCAACGTTTTTCTCTTCCTGAATTTCTTTAATATCGTGCGTTTTTTGGCTTACAATTTTTATTCTCGATTGATTTCTTAAATTTTGTAAATGCTATAGCTCTGATGATTCTCTTTTTATCGAAGAAAGTCATTAGGATAAATTTCTTGAAAATGGACAGACAGACAGACGCCATCGCCAAAACTTGATTTTTGGCTTCAGAGGGTCTCAAAACGTGGAGATCCGTTGAAAAACTGAGGTGTGAAATTTCTAAGAATTCTAATACTTTCTCAATCATAAATGAGAATGTAAAAAGCTGAGATCAATCTCATTTTAAATGGCCCAATATCCAGTGATACTGAAAGTAATTTGATAATTATTTTTGGAACATTTGTGAAATGCAAACAAACGTAATTGTAGAAGTAGAAAGTTATTCTTGAACTTTAATTTCAAAAGTTCTATGCACAAACGCAGGTTAAACATAAAGACTGAGCGCAAAGCGCCAGATCTGACGTGCGCCTTTAAAAAAATGTATTGACGGTGTGAAGAATTGTGGTTTACACATGTAATACTCTATAATTCTTTGGGATTAGTTCTTTGGAGGATACTGAGCATTCCGCGATTTCTTCTTTCGTCAATTCTTCAACCGCGCCGCTATTCATGTTTATTTTTGCCCGTTTTGACAGCCCCGAAACAAATGTGAATATTGCGCGAAGAATTGTGTGTCTATTTGATGACTTTTCCAATATTGCACAGACGTCGCCCTCGGACGTTGATAATACAATTTGTTCTCCGGTTGGCATGTGATTGAGGAAATGAGTTCTTGTTCTCAATCGAATTGGTTTATCGGTGGGGAAAACGTATCTTCGAAATTCGAATATCCGATTCGGATTGCTGTGGGGAATAAGTCGAATAAATGCAAGATCTGCAAATCTATATCCAAGTACGTTTGGAAAGGTTTGCCTGAGAGTAGGAGACCTGGACCTGTCACGAAGAGGTTGTTCGGCAGGTGGTGGAGACCGGGCAGAATAATGAGGCGTGGCAATAGAAAGATTCGTCTCTGGACAATGTCTTCCAGGAGAAGAAGAAGAAGGTCCACAGCGATGAACACCAGGATTAGAGCCACTATCACGCAAATTTTCAGACTGTGAACTTAATTCTGAAACAAGAAATGTAGGATTACATTTTTGTTTTATGTATCTACACAACTGTATGTTGGTACATCACGACTTGTGAATGATATTGTAATTGAGGGGCCCAATTCCATAAATGCCTATAATTTTTTCTCATTCAACGGTTTGAGAAAACATTTTGATTTCAGAAATAAATTTCATCATGGACAATAATTACTTACAATACCTTTCAGTCCCCCCGCTACATTAAAAATCTTTTATTTTCAATTTGACAGTTGAGAAAACAAGTAGCAGAGAACATTCATAGGTTATTATGCTAATTTCACAGACAAATCCTAAAAAACTTTCTGGTTTATTACAAGTTTCATACAGAAAAACATTAAAAATGTTAGAACTCTGGAGAGGCATGTAAGTGTTGTCTTATAAAGCAATTTGTACTGAATTTGTATTTTTTTAGAATTGATAGCCATTTATGAATTGAAACTAACTTTATGAATAGATTACAATGAATGTCAACATTTTTTAATAAAATAAAATACAAGTGCAAAAAAAAAGAAAAATTACATAGCTGACGGCTCAGCTGACCCTTGCGCTCGAACTCGAGCTCGCTGCCCAGCGGGGCGATGTGATGCTCAACCAGGGGCTACTGTATGATGTTGCGTTGGTACGTTTAAATCTAGTTCCCAATTAAACCAGCCGAAACTACAACCTAATATTCTGGAA
>CAKNYM010050765.1:7399-34151 GCA_932195095.1 Andricus curvator | reverse complement strand
CTAGTTCCCAATTAAACCAGCCGAAACTACAACCTAATATTCTGGAAAATGTCTTCAAAAATGCACATTTATTTTCAAGATCAGGATCAAAAAAGAATCTGGAAGATTTGTAGGAAATTTTTGTAATTTTGCAAAATTTTTTCAAAGGTTTGGCGAAAACTTGAATCATTTGAAAATGTTTTCAGCAGTTCTTGAAAATTTCGAAAAGTCATTTTCAACTGTTGAAAATTTAATTTTCAATTTTCAGTGGCTGAAAATTGAAATAAATTGAAAATTCAAGTTTCAATTCTCAGCTATTGAATATTGAAATAAATTAGAAATTCAATCTTCAACTGTATAAAATTAAAGACAATTAAAAATATAATTGCCATTTTCAATTTAAGAATATTTCAAATTTATTTTCCGACTATTTAAAATCCAGCTGTGGAAGTTTCAATTTTTAATTTTCAATAACTTTCAACAGTTACACCTTCAACTGTAAAAAACTAAAGAAAATTTAATTTCAAACAGTTGAAAATTCAGCTGCTAAAAACTGAAATAAATTAAAAATTTAATTTTCTCCAGTTTTCAACTGTTAATTATTAAACTGTTGAAAATAAAACAGTTGAAATTTCAAATTACAATTTTCTTTAATTTACGATCATTGAATGTCCAACTGTTGAGTATTTCGACTGCTGAAAATTGAAACGGCCTGTTTACTTCTCATGGAAACATGCGTGTTTTCTGTTTTTTAATCCAAGATTCGTAAATCTTAAAATTTAAGAACTGCCTTTTAGAAAGAGAACGTTTTTTAATGTCGCGAACATAAAAGTACATAGAATTTTACAAGTTGTAGTTTTCTGGTTGCCACGGTATCCGTTAAACATAACTGTTCGGGAGACGGAACTTTCCAAAGGCACGGTGCGGGCTATTATTACGGATCTCAGGAAATTGCTCAGAGTCTCGTTATTTGAAAATAATCAAAAAATTGAAGGACCCGGTAAAACTGTAGGAATTGATGAAAACGCGTTCGGGAAACAAAAATATAACCGAGGGAGAAAAAGAAAACGAGGTGGGTGGTTGGAAAGGGTATTGTGATGTAGATAGCATTTATTTTACACACTCCGCTGTCAATCATTTCAAAAATTTTAGTAATCCGTCGGACAGGAATATACACACGCAAGGTATCGAGTCGCAATGGTCCAAAGTGGATCGTTCATTAGGTAATGTAACACAGTAGCCTCCGGTTGAGCACCACATCGCCCCGCTAGGAAGCTCGTTCAAGTTCGAGCGCCTTACAATAGGAAGGGTCAGCTGAGCCGTCAGGTATGGCACGGTACACTGACGTGGTCGCAAGCCGATTTTAAAATTACACATTGTAAACTGAATGGTTTCATAATTGAAGAAGTTAACAAGTGAACTTAACATAAAAAAAGTTGAAATCAAACTTATTTTAAAGGACACAATAGTAAGTGATATGAAATTTGTGATATTTAAAGTAATTTGATAGATTTTTTCAAAACATTGGTGAAATATAAAAAAATGTAATTTCAAACGTGAAAAGTTATTCTTGAACATTCACTTTAAAAGGTCCATGCATAAACGCGGGGTAAGCATAAAGACCGAGCGCAAAGCGCCAGATCTGACTGACACGCTCGTGTTTTCTAAAATTTATTAACGGTGTGATGAATTGTGGTGTACATACGTAATACTGTATAGTTTTTTCTTATTAGTTCTTGGCAGGATGCTGGACATTCTGCGATTTCTTCTGTGGTCATTTCTTCAACCGCGCCGCTATTCATGTTTAATTTCGCTCTTTTTTGCACCCCAAAAACCGATGTAAATATTGCACGAAGAGAAGTGTGTCTGCATGATGATTTTTCCAATATTGCACAGACTTCGCCCTTGGACGTTGATAATACAATTTGTTCTTTGGTTGGAATGGGCTTAGGGTATACAAAACGAGTCCTTGCTCTCGAATAAATCGGTTTATCGGCAGGAAAAACGTATCTTCGAAGTTCATATATCCGATTCGGATTGCTGTGGGGAATAAGTCGAATAAATTCAAGATCTTCAAATCGATATCCAAGTACTTTTGGAAAAGTTTGCCTGAGAGTAGGAGACCTGGACCTGTCATGAAGAGGTGGCTCGGCAGGTGGTGGAGACCCGGCAGAATAATGAGATGTGGCAAGAGGAAAAGTCGTGTCTGAAAAATGTCTGCCAGGAGGCGAAGAGGAAGAACGTTCGTAGCGATGTAGACCAGGATTGGGGTCATTATCAGGCAAACGCTTGGACTGTGAACTTAATTCTGAAACAAGAAATACAGGATTACGTTTTGTTTTTAATATCTATACAACTTTATGTTGGTACCTCACGAGTTGTAAATGAGGTTGTAATTGAGGGGCCGAATTCCATAAACGCCTATAATTTTTTTTTCTCGTTCAACGCCCTTGGCCGACCGAAACTTTTAAAACAAATTGCATTTGATTAAGATGTTTTTAGTTTATTCTGCCAAAAAATTGAGCCTATTCATTCAGACTTTTTCAAACTGTTTCCAAACTTTTTCAAACAAGCCACGCAGCCGATACTAAACCTTCTTCATTTCTTAATGATGATTTATTTTGAATAATTATTTTGGTAAAAAGCTTATTCATGCTGAAAAAGTAAACTACTTTATTAAACAAGTTTCTCGCTGGAACTTTTTTGTTGCTCAAAATTCGCTTGACTCCCTATGAGCTTCAAGATATGAATGCATGATCCATACAACGTTTCAGGGAACAATTAGTATCATTTACTTGAACAATCATATTTATATTTCATTCACTCTAACAGTCGCCGTACATCATACAGAATGTTTTCTGTAAATTTGATCAAACAATTTCCGTATAGTGGCTAGCGTGCCGGCAAATAATGACTTACACGTTTATTATTGCGTTACATTTTGTAGCATCGAGATTCGACTGCTGTACCATCAGAATTACTACGTTGACATTTGATAAGATTTTATGCAAAATGACAACTGAGCATACAAATTAAAAGCTTTTAATTTTAGTGGCTAAACACTGTGCTCAGAGGTATTCGTGTGTTTTCATTTATTTCTATTAACGCATCATAAATTGCACCTATTTGATAACGAAATCATTTTACTGTATCTGTTCGACTTGGCCAACGTGTATCAGATAGCGGCAAGGAAAATTGTCTTGGGTTAACGTCGAGTATTCTCTTCTGAACGCCGTTTCATCATTTCAATTGCTTTAAGAAAGCTCCGATTATTAGTATAAGAAAAAGCGATCAGATAATCCACGGAGAGCCAAATATTGTTTCTCTCACATTTGTACAACGTAGCATACCTGTATACGTTTAATCACATTTCAATCATCTAGAGACAAATGTTATTCAGAATAATAATTGTTGCACTTTTGACCGATCACTGCGCCTAACACTGCTCTTTCAATATACTGATTCACATTGAAGAGCTTTTATGACCTGTTCTGACGCAAATCTTTGACAGAAATGAGCGTTGTTACTTACTAATCCATAGCCTATGTGCTTGGTATGAAACAGTGAAATAGATTTTCCACTACTATCTCCTTCATCGTTAATGGCCTCTCGTATTGATGAGAGTGCAAAACCCAAATTAATAAACTCCGCCCTACTACGGCCACTACGGGGAAGGAATATGACTTATTTTCATAAATCTATACACCACTGTAAAATACCAATCCTAATAAGTACAGATAATCATTGGTGTTTCAATGTAGTTTTTGTTAATTGGGGTTCGTCTAGGATAGTCGAGCGGTTGCTCCAGTCTTCGGCTGAATGATAAGTCTCGAGGACCACCAGTCGATCGCATTCCCGAAAGCGTGCGATGTAGAGACATTTTGAGTGCTAAATATTTTTTGTTATATTATCTTTATTTAAGAAAGAAAAAGAAAACTTGGGGGTGGGGGTAAGGAGTCTCGTGTAGGCAATAAGGATACGTGATTTCATCAGTAAACATTATCTCTTTATTTCAAAAACTTCAAGATTAAAAAATTAATACCAAGTCCGACGACATGTCATTACATATTTAATACTGCAAAATCAATATACTGTTACATTTTTTATCTCTATCTTCTTTCTCTATACATATATATTAAACAGCCAGAACATGCTGGTAGAAAAGAAAGAAAGGCGACCCTGAGACCAACCGCGGGCAGGTACCCAATAGAATTCAGGGTGTGATTAAATACATAAACATGGCAGGAATCTCACCGCCAAAGTTCGACAGTTCGCGCGCGAACTGCGGATCCGTCATTATACATTCAACAAGTCAAAGCTGCTGACCATCAGCCAGCACATTGTTGAAAGAATACTAGTACTATCTGACGCTAGGAGAAGTCTACAGCGAAGGAAGAAGTGGGTCAGAGAAGACGAACAGTTCTCCTCTGACCAATCTCGACTGTCCCAAGATCCTCCAGTTACTGTCGACTATCCGCCCAAACCAGACCAGATCGAAGCATTTTGGAGAGAAGTGTACGAAGTCCAGCATCGGCTAAAAGAAAACTCAGAGAACATAAATAGCTTGAAGGAGCTATGCAACGCCCTCATAACACCTGTCGAGAAATGCCCACCCATCACTACCGAGGAGGTGAAAAAAGTATTGAAGGCATGAAGAACTATTCCGCTCCGGGACTAGATGGTATCAAGACCTTCTGGTGGAAGATGCTTCCTCCAATCCACTAGCATCTAGCCCGCATTTTCACCTCATATCTAAAGTCGGAAGAGCCAAAGATGGGCAGCTTAGCTGACCCTAAGAATTATAGGCCAATCACTTGTCTGAACACACTGTATAAGATCTTAACAGCTATCCTAAATGGCAGGATTGTTCAGACTGAATCTTGCATGTCTTCTTAATAGAATTATTCTGCGTACAGCACATATAGTCGCAAATGAACGAGACCCTCTCCTCAAAATGGTCCGGAAGCACAAAGAAGTGGACAAAAGAGCGTTTCTCTATAAAGCCGCGGAGGAGGCTGCTGAAACACTTGGCCTTGACTTCCATATCAGGGATGAGCAAAATGCATGAAATCTCATCCATCTCGAGTACTCACTCCTGAAGGCCCGGATTTACGCTTTTCCGGTGCTGTACTATTGTTTATTTCCGGGCTAGAATTACAATGAACTTTCGCCTGTTCTAACGGCCTTGAAACGTACACGTTAAATGATTGAAGGCTAGAGGGGCCCCCACCTCTACCGCGTCCTTCAGGTTATTTATGTCAAACAACGCTCATTGGCTACCCCAGCCTTGTGTCGATGAGGGCGCCTAAAGAAACTTTTTCAACTGCGCATGTGCCCAAAAGCGCAAGTCTATTTAAACTCAGTGAATGCTATCAATAATAATGAAGATAAATAAACCTGACTCTCAGTTTAGTGACTCGCGGTTCAGTAATTCCTAGAACTGCGGGTCCACGCAGTTTCTCAGCTCAAGGGGCGAGAGACGGTTGCGACTCTTGCCTGAAAAACACCAGCAGCGTAGTGGAAGGGAGCAGTGCGCGGGTACTAGCTCTATATATTGCGCAATTTCATGCATTCAAATTGGAAACGGTTCAGGCGGCCCCGACTTGCGCAGTTGAAAAAGTCGCGGACCGTTAACGCATTTGCGCATCATGCATATCAGTGTTTTTCAATTGTCTTTCAAGTGTTTTTGTCGACGTACAATGTGAAAAATATAACATTACCTTGAAATAATTCAATTTTCAAACTAAAAATCAATATAATAAAATCAAAAAACGACTCAAATATTTTGCGGAATAGTGAGTTTTCTAGCATGACGTCGCGGCCATGCTAGGATAGGTGGAAATGTCAGGAAGGTTAGCATAGTTGTTGACATAGAAGTGCAGACAACTTTTTGGAGAAAATATTTTAAACATAAAGTAAGTTATAATAGTTATTTGTGATACAAGTGCGCAAAATAGGTGATTGTGTGTGAGTGTGAATTATGCAGCATAAGCCGGAGGCTCGAAACATAAGTCGGTGGTTAGGACACGAGCGAAGCGAGTGCGAAAACGTAGACGAGTACTTCGAGCCGCAGGCGAATGATGCAATCACACGAGTTAGCAATCACCTATGCGCACATGTATCACACGCTATTTTTTGCAACGCCCGCCCGAAAAAGTTGTGTTAGGAGGAGGTATCGAAAAATACTAATTTCATATTGCATAGAGTGGAGTAAAGAAATTTACTTGCAAAAAGACTTTAAAAAAAAAATGTTTGAAAAAAAAATTTGTTGGCTGCTGCTTTGCATTTCTTGGAGCATGTTCAGGGCACAATAAACGAGGATTGGGGGGGGGGGGGGTGCAAATTACAAGTTATTGGGTGTAAGTTATTCCTTAAACCATCCTTAAGAGGTGTACAAAATTTACTTTGCAAAACTTTTAACCAAAAAAATGAATTCTTAACTAAAAATGTTACAGGAGGCTTTTCAACAGAGGATAATGATCTTTTAACCAAAAATAGTTGGATTTTATTATCAGTTCGCATTACTTCAATACTTTTTAAATATTAGGATAGAAAACTGGAAATCGTGGTTCTAGAATCAAGTTAATTTTTCCATTACACTGCTCGGTTTTCGAAAGAATGGGGAAAAAGAAGCACTTATTATTACCTTTTTATCAAGTAAAGTTTGGTCACCTCTTGAGAAAGCTTCAAGGAATAATTTGCACCCAATAACATTTAATTTTACATTTAATTTTATTGTGCCCTGAACATGATCCCAAAAATGCAAAGTAGCAGTATGTAAAATTCAGACTAAAAGCGGTATATTTTTAAATGTTTTCGAAATTGATTGTACACATGGACAATTGTCTAAGAATGGCCCGCTTCGACGAAGAAGGTGTGGATCACGGGACAGTGAGACTGCGTGGGTTAGCGTTCGCAAATGATGTGGTCAATCGATGACTTGTGAAGAAAGTTGAGCAAACTAAATACAAGTATAAAGAACATGTGCGTTAAAATTAACGTAAGTAAAACAAAAATCATGGTTTTTAAAGGAAATCATAAATCGTATATTACTAAAGAAATTGGTGAGATCCGGTGACCTAACATACTGCAAAAGATATGGCAATCAGGAGAATTTCGTGTGAAAAAATATGTTGTCAGTGTCAGAAGTTAAGAAAATATTCTAGACGACTATTTTTATTGCAAATGATGAAATAGTCAATTGCCTAATTTTTTTAATAGTTATGTAAGGTCTTCGAAGTCCGATATTCGTATGAAAGTACATTTCTAGATTTCTCCTACCATGTTTTACCACTTTAAAAAATCTCAAAAAATTTGTAATGAATACCTGATATGTAAGTAGATTGTATGATTTTTTTTCGCTAATTTACGTTTTTTTTTTTTCGAGAAAATTCGATTCAAAATATTTGAATGTCTGTCAAAATTTGAATTTTGCGCCAAAAATTGTTGAAAAAATTTATTACATGTATTTTTAAGAGATCTTCAATTTTACTCCAGGTTGAATAAAATCAGTCAAAAACAATCCGAGATATACGCAAAAACTTGGAAAACCATAAACGTGACCTTGAAAGGTTATCTTCAAGGTTAAAAGGCTGAACACTTCACGAAAGAGTTTTGTTTTTGTAATGTACACATAGGACCAAGTCCGGTTGGATAAGACTCAAGGGCACTTTTCACATACTTATCCTTTGTTTTAAGTATGTATCTTTCGAGATTTACATTAAAACCGCTATCTGGTACACGTTCTTCAAGTCGAGCAGATGCAGTAAAATGATCTCGTTCTCAAATAGGTAAAATTTATGATGCGATAATTTTTCTTTTTGAAAACACAATTTTCAACAGTTTTGACCTTGAAAATGATATTTTTAGCAATTAAGATGGACCGTAAGACCGTCTTTTACCGGCGCAAGTAGCATAGACTACACCAACAATTTGAGGAATTGACAAAATTATTCCAAGTTGAAGTCAAAAAATACAACAAAATTCGGTATACGGTATAACGGAGTTTTCGAGTTCTTTTTTTACGACAAAAGGTACAATCTTTTTATCTGGAGAAGAAAGATGCGCAATCAAATTTCCTTTACAAATATATGTATAAATATATACTTTTAAAATTAAAATTGGGATCTTTTTTTGAAAGGTTATGATTAAAAAATTATTATTATTATTATAGATTAGCAGTTCGAACTCGAAAGTTCATTGCCTCATCTACCCGAGACCGCCACACATCTCTGTCTTGTGCATTCTCCATCCAGTTTAAGTAATCATGTCCTAGTTCTTTTAGATCATCCCTTACATTTTTCTCCCATCTGATTCTCGGTCTGCCTAGGGGTCTCTTACCAGTCGGCCTCCCTCTTAAAACTTGCGCCACTGTTCTTTCATTGCCCATTCTTGCTACATGCCCCGCCCATCTTAATTTACGCGCTTTCATTACTCTATTAATATTTGCTGACCCGTAGAGAGCGTGCAGCTCATCATTATGCAGTTTTCTCCACTCGCCGGTCTCTTCGTCCCTTTTTGGACCATAGATTTTTCTAAGTACTTTATTCTCGAAAACTCTAAACCTATTCTCTTCTCCTTTCATCAGCGCCCACGTTTCACACCCGTACATGACGACCGGCATTATTATCGTTTTGTAGATTCTTACTTTGATGTTTCTAGATAGCGATCGCGATTTTAGTAGCGTGTTTGCTGCATAATAGCACCCATTGCCAGCGTGTAGCCGCGCATTGATTTCCGTTTTAATCTTATTTTCGCTAGTTATAATAGACCCGAGGTATTTAAACTCGTTAACCCTTTCGAATTTCATATTTCCGGCCATTAGATCCCCGTCTTGATTACTTTGTCCGGACCTGACGACGGTCATATATTTTGTCTTCGATTCGCTAACTTCCAAGCCAATCTCTTTGGCTTTTGCGATCAAGATTTCTGCATTTTTAGCTACCGTTTCTTTATCATCCACTAGTACGTCGAGATCATCCGCATATCCAAGAATTTGTATTACCCCATTGAGGGTAGCACCGGTCGGATTCGCCTGCACTTGCCTAACCACGTATTCTAAAACTAAGTTAAAAAGGACGCACGAAAGTGCATCGCCCTGTTTCAGGCCATCGCGGATCGAAAACTCTTCAGATAAACTACCGGTTACGCGTATTCTACCCTTACTGCCGCTTAAGCAAATTTCGATAAGTCTAACCAATTTTCTTGGCACACCCAAGAACTCTAGGATCCAGTACATTCGCGCGCGTATAATAGAGTCGTAAGCTTTTTTAAAATCGATAAATAGCTGATGTACTGCTTCATTAAATTCCCATTTCTTTTCTAACAGTTGTCTAATTGTAAATATTTGATCGCTTGTAGATCGGTTTCGGCGGAATCCACACTGGTAATCCCCAATGATTTCCTCGGCAAAAGGAGTTAGTCTACTTAGGATAACATTAGACAGGATCTTGTAGCACGAAGGCACAAGTGAAATTCCCCGATAGTTGTTACAGTTAGTTTTATCGCCTTTTTTAAAGATGGGAATAATGATAGAGGTATTCCATTCTTCCGGCATGCGTTCTGTTTTCCAAACTGCGCGTATCAATTTACAAATTTGCCTTGTGAGGCAAGGGCCTCCATTTTTTATCAGTTCTGACGGTAGGTCATCGATGCCCGCGGCTTTGTTATTTTTCAACTTCTTTATGGCCATTTCTATTTCTATATCAGTAGGATCGTTAATTAATAGATCAGCAGTGTGGATTTCGCCGAGATTACCTTCAACGGGGGCTTCGCGTACATTTAATAGTTTATCGAAATAATCTTTCCATAAATTCAGTCTCTCTGTCGCATCGGCTACTAGATTGCCATTTTCGTCCCTCATTACTTCCGTTCTACTTTGAAAGCCTTTCTTTATAAAATTAATTCCCCTGTACATCTCACGCGGGATATTTTGTTTATTATGCGCTTCTATTGCTAGTATTTTATTCTTTTCCCACTCCCTTTTCTTGGATCTATAGAGCCTATTTGTACTTTTGCTAATCTCGAGATATTTCTTATGTGTTTGATCGCACTTATTTTGTAAACTACTTAGTCTGGCCTTCCGACGTTTCTCAAACCAGAGTTTGCACTCTTCGTCAAACCATGGTTTGCTTTTGGTTACTTTCTTAAAACCTATCCTAAGTTTCGCGGCTGCCTTTATCGCCTTTTTCGTATTGCTCCACAGGGTTTCCGGGTCCTCCTCGTGATTATTGTTATCGTCTCTCTGTTCTTGGAGAGCGTCGAAACTATTAGAAATCTCAACTTGGTAATTTAATGTTTCTGTTGCTGTTTTGAACTTATCTATATTGAAACGAACTGTTGGCTCTGTGCGGCTGGTTTTCTTACTTAACGCTAGCCTAGATCTTAGTTTTACTATCACGAGAAAATGGTCTGAATTTAAATCCGCTCCCCTATACGATCTTATATCGAGAATGTTTGTATGACGTCTTCTGTCAATTAGAACGTGATCAATCTGATTGTGAGTATTATCATCTGGTGATGTCCAGGTGGCCTTATGTATATTTTTATGCTTGAAATATGTGCTTTTGACAACGAGGTTCTTTGAAGCTGCAAAGTTTATTACTCTGGTTCCATTATCATTACTGACGTCATGCAAACTTTCTGATCCTATTGTAGGCCTATACATTGGTCCTTTTCCAATTTTCGCGTTGAAAAAAGATCTTTAGTTTCTTCGTCTTTGTCCTCGGTGGGGCAGTGCACATTGATTAATACGTGTTTGCTGAAATTACCCTTTAGTACAATGTATGATAACCGGTCGTTAATGAATTGCATGTCGATAAGTGCTTGCGAAATTCGTTTATTAATAAGAAAACCAGTCCCCAGTCTTTGCCCCTTAGCTCCTCCCCAGTGCAAAGTATAGTTATCCCTAGAAATTGACGCGAAATCGCCCGACCAGCAGGTTTCTTGAAGTGCTATTAAGTCAGTTTTGTATTCAATTGCTATCTTAATGAGTTCGCTAAATCGGCCAGTATTTAAACTACGCACGTTTAGAGTTCCCACCCTTAGATCTTTAACTGTAGTTTTTTGATTTTGCAAGTTAGCCATGGTAGTTTCAAGATAATCCGCACGTTAGCATCCTATTCCGATCGTAGGTGAGTCCACTGTCCCAGGAGTGATAACCCCCATACCTCCCTAGGTCTAAGTATGGGAGCTTTCCGACTCTGACAAGGACCATGTCAACTTGTCGTCAGACACATTACAGTTTCATCCTCGTACCCTAACGTCCCCCTGCAAGGCAGCGCGCCTATTGGCATCAATACCCCTTTGGCCCTATGCAGGCGAATCATTCCACATATCCCTTGCGGGCAGTGTCATCGCTGCAGTGTCCAATGGGCAGCAGGATTTTTCCCTTACAAGATTTTTAGTTTTGGTTCGGGTAGAGTTTCTAGGTGGGTACACGCTGCACCTTGGCTTGCCAGAACCCACCCATTGTGTATGAACGCGAATGGGTGGGTCCCCCCAAGCCATGGTTGTCGTGTACCTATTTTTTACCAGTGCTAGATTCACCACACCCACGACTGGCTCCTATCGGCTGTCCGCGACTGCTTATTCTTGTATTCGCAGTTAACCTTGGGGGCTGTTCAGCCTTACGGGCCGTTCCTCTATCCGCAACCTGAGGACGCGCTACGTAGTGGTGATAGGAAACCCACCGAGTAGATGATTAAAAAATTATGTTTTTAAAAATAATAATATAATTATCAGAATTAAACTCATACCCCGATTCTGTGCGCTCCAATGTTGTGCCGGCTTCACGCTTTACTGCTTCTGCCCCCCCCCCTTCCCTGAGCGTCCCTGGACGGCCTATACGCTCGAATAGTCAATGCCGTATGTGAAGTTGTTTACCTGGCGACTCTGAGCGCTACTGCGCCATACTGTTGTTCCAAGGTCAGAAACTACATAATGCGGTCCTGAGTGTCGTCATGAGAAAAGGCTTCTATTCTGTGCCGACCAAACCCGAGGCAGGCCCAGAATTGGGGAATGAGTGTATTTTACTTTTATTTACATACTGTTTACACGTGTGCAGAAAATGCCAGTTGATACGTCAGTGAGTACGTGGAAAATTTCGCCGTGTACTTTAAATCTCAAAAATGCTGATTTGCTAAAAGCTTACAAGGATATTTGCCTAAATATTGGATACATTATATTATTATATTTACCAATAGAATTCAGGATAACGACCAAGGATAAGAGTAGAGTACAGACAATCCGCATTTTTTCTCAGTAGAAGACAAACTGATTAATTTATCAATTAGAAATTTCATTAAGAATGTACCTAGTGAATATTCTACTGCTTCATTAGCTTATACACTCCATACTATAGTCGTTATCTCTTAGACTAAAAGCGCCAACTTTGTCCTTCTGATATATTTACATCTGATAAGAGTCAGTTTCGACGCAGATAATTTGGTTACATATTTCTTCAAAACTGATGTCATCATCTATGTAAGTTTTAGGCTTTGAACTTTCGGAAATTCAAAGAGCTGTTGAAACAGAAGCATCGGTCTCTAACTTCGATTTTTAATCACTGTGACAGAAACTCCCAATGATATTTTTTATCACAAAAATATGATTGTCATTTCAAGATGTCGAAGGTTTCGAGAGTTTTCAATAGATGACATGGAGTAGCAGAGAATTCTATAAGTTTTTTAATATAGAATTTTAACAGATGTTACAGTATTATAAAAGATTTTATAGTATTTTAAAAATTACATTTGATGCAAAATATTGCGAGCCATTCTACTTTATTTCAAAAAATTTCTTATGCTTCCACGGGATTTTAGATTATTTCTTAGGAATTTCTAATACCTGAGAGGATTCCTTACGTTTCCAACATTTCAAAGAAATTTCAAAGTATTTCCATGATATTAAAGAACTTTCGAAAAGATTTCTTCAGATTTCAATTGATTTCACGAGATTCAATGAAACTTTGTTTGAATCAGATAAAAATATTTATTGGCTTTGAGTCAAATAACAGGTTTTTTGGCGCAAAGAAATGTCGGTGTTTTAAAGAAATAGTTTTTTATAGGAAAAAAAATGTTCGTATAGATATACATATCTCAGGGTAACTGAAATAAAATAATGATATAGAATACAATTTTTACTCTATTTTACAGTATCTGAATGAGAACATTATTAATTAAATTAAATTAAATTAAAACATTATTAAAACATATATGTAACATAATAAATAGAGTCGGACACAATATCGAAAATTTCGCATTTTTTACACACTTTAATCGAGCACGAAGCGCCAGACAAGTGATGAGAATGTATTAGTGAAAGCCAAAGGAGCTTTAACAAAAGCAAGGTAGTCGTTTTAATCGAAAAAAAATTCCCAAGATTTTTTCCGGCCGTTGAACTACGAAATTTAAATCATTTGTAAATTGAACAGTTCAAAGATTCCTGGTTACAAATGTAAATCTGCGCCACGCTATCATATTCGGTACTCTAAAATCAATAATAAATCAATAAATTAAAAAAAAATTAAATTATATCACTTCAAGCAATTCTAATTACGAAAAATTGAAAATTAAGCGATTAATTATTTTTTTTAATGTTAAGTTTGAAATGAAAATGGACAAAGACTTCGAGGTACACATTCTCATCGTCACACTCGAGCTACGCGCTCGATTTTTGACAGACATTTGTGAATTTATATTTATTTTCTTAATTAACTCAAATTAAATAAAAAACTACAAGCCTTTCTACAGACATTCTCCCCTATTCGATTTTTTATATCAGTTTCGATAAATAAATTAGAAAGGAGAAGTTGTGTCAAAAAATAGTACAAAGAAATGTTTAAGGAATTTTTAAATGCTGAAATTCCTCAAAAAACTATTCCCCATATTTTGCGTCGTTTATTGGCTCAACATTTGAATTTTCGACTTTTTTCATAGTATTCTCGATGAATAAAACCAAAATGACAAGTCCTATGCAAAAATGGTTGAAATGAATTTGGTAGGACTTTTTGAAAGCTGCAACTCCTTGCTGAAATTTTTTTCCTTATCTCACGCCGTTTGATTCGAAATTTGAATTTTCGACTTTCTGCATAGCACTTTCACTGAATAAAACCAAAATGACGAATCTTATTGCAAATGGTTACAAGAAATTTGGTAGGAATTTTCAAAAGCTATAATTGCCCTTCAGAACTTTTTTTCGTATTTTGCGTCGTTTGGTTCGAAATTCAAATTATGTGGTGTCGAATTTAGGACAATTCTGATACTTTCTCAATCATAAGTGATAAGTGTTTTAGGTGCACAATTTTTGTTTACTAGTTTGTTTTCGTACCTTGTGTCGTTTTTCCAAAAATATAATTTGTTTTGTTTTCAATATTATTTTTCACGAATAAAAGAAAAACTACGCGTCCTATCAAAAAGTAATCATTAACAAATTTGTAGATATTTTTTGGGATCACAATTCTTGTATGTTTTTTTTTTATGTTGTAGGGCTAATAAAGAGAAACGTTTTTCTTTTCTTGACTTTATTTAATATCCTGCGTTGTTGGGCCTAAAATTTTGATCTTCGATTGATTTCTTAAATTTTGTAAATGCTATAACTCTGATAGTTCTATTTTTATTGAAAAAAGTCATGAGGATAAATTTTATGGCTTTTTGAGTACTACGAACACGCGTACATCACATTATTAAAATTTAAAAAAAATGGTCTCAAAAATTTTGAAAATGCTCTTTTTGAATTTCCATCCAAAACGGCTGGTCGACGAACTCATTCTTTCTTTTAGGGCCTTCAAAAACTGTGCCAAAGCTCGAATCGATTCGTTCATTTTTTTCGAGAGTTATCGTATTTACCGACGGACAAACAGACAGACAGACAGACAGACAGGCGTCCTCGCCAAAACTTGATTCTCGGCTTCAGGTGGTCTCGAAACGTGAAGATCCGTTGAAAAACTGAGGTGTGAAATTTCTGACAATTCTAATACTTTATGAATCATAAATGATGAGAATGTAAAAAGCTGAAATCAATCTCATTTTAAATGGCACAATATCCAGTGATTTGAAATGTGTGATACTTAAAGTAATTTAATAATTTTCTTTGAACATTCGTGAAATGAAAACAAATGTAATTGTGAATGTAAAAAGTTATTCTTGAACTTTAATTTCAAAAGGTCTATGCACAAACGCAGGTCAAACATAAAGACTGAGCGCAAAGCGCCACATCTGACGCGCGCGTTTAAGAAAATGTATTTGCGGTGCGAAGAATTGTGGTTCACACACGTACTACTCTATAATTCTTTGGGATTAGTCCCTTGATGGATACTGAGCATTCCGCGATTTCTTCTGTGGTTAATTCTTCAACCGCGCCGCTATTCATGTTTATTTTTGCCCGTTTTGCCAACCCTGAAACAAATGTAAATATTGCACGAAGAATTGTGTGTCTGCTTGATGATTTTTCCAATAGTGCACAGACGTCGCCCTCGGACGTTGATAATACAATTTGTTCTCCGGTTGGCATGGGATTGAGGAAATGATTTTTTGTTCTCAATCGAATTGGTTTATCGGGGGGGAAAACGTATCTTCGAAATTCGAATATCCGATTCGGATTGTTGTGGGGAATAAGTCGAGTAAATGCAAGATCTTCAAATCCAGATCCAAGTATGGTTGGAAAAGTTTGCCTGAGAGTAGGAGACCTGGACCTGTCACGAAGAGGTGGTTCGGCAGTTGTTGGAGACCCGGCAGAATAATCAGGTTTAGCAAGAGGAACAGTCGTGCCTGGACAATGTCTGCCAGGAGAAGAATAAGAAGAAGGTCCACAGCGATGAACACCAGGATTAGAGCCACCATCAGGGAAACGCCTGGACTGTGATATATTTTCTGAAACAAGAAATACAGGATTACATTTTTTTTCTAAGTATCTACACAACTGTATGTTGGTACATCACGAGTTGTGAATGAGATTGTAATTGAGGCGCCCAATTCCATTAACGCCTATAATTTTTTCTCATTCAACGGCTTGAGAAAACATTTTTCAAATAAATAACTATATTTGAAGATTATTTACTTATATAGAAAAAATAGAAACAGTGGAGTTGTAGGGAATATTTTTCCTAAAAAAATGAGCTTTGATTTAATAAAATTCATTAATTTTTTAAAAATTGGTAAGAATAGAGAGAAAAATTTAATTTGACAAACTGTTATTCAAATAATTAATCATCGTAAGTTTTAAACTTTCTCGAGAGAAAATAAGTTTTTTTTTTAAACACGGCCGATGCTATCATTTTAATTCTTGAAATCTTACAAAACTTTGTTTTTTCAGAGACCTGATTTTTGGCACGACAACTACCTCAAGAAGAATTGTGTATCATCTTGATACTTTTCAAAACTCTAAAAAGCTCAGAAATTTTCGTCACCATCTTGACAAAATCTTCCATTCATTCATTTACTAAAATTTTCTCTTCCTCAATAATGTTTCGAAATAAATTTGATCATGAACCATAATTACTTACAGTACTTTCCCACCTATCGCGAAAGTCTGGGATTGAGATTCGCGTTAGGTGAGTTCCTCCACTACATTCTAAAACTTTCATTTTCAATTTGACAGTTGAGAAAACAAGTAGCAGAGAACATTCATAGGTATGTTAATTTCACCTACAAATCCTAAAAAACTTTCTGCTTTATTACAAGTTTTATACAGAAAAATATTAAAAATTTTAGAACTCTGGATAGGCATGTGTTTTCTTATGAAGCAATTTGTACTGAATTTGTATTTTTTTTTAATTGATCGCCATTTATGAATTGAAACTAACTTATTGAATAGATTAAAATGAATTTAAACGTGTTTTTAATCTTTCAAGAATTAGTATGAAGTGACAATAAAATAAAATTCAAGTGCAAAAAACAACAAAAATTACATACCTCACGGCTCAGCTGACCCTTCCTATTATAAGGGGCTCGAACTCGATTTTGCCGCCCAGCGGGGCGATGTGATGCTCAACCAGAGGCTACTGTATTATGTTGCGTTGGTACGTTCAAATCAAGTTCCCATTTAAACCAGCCGACACTACAACTTTGTATATAATTCTGTGTAGAATTTTTGGATAATTTTCTAACGTATGCTACTGCGTAGATATCTCAGCACCAAATATACTTAAAAATGTATTTAAAAATGTACATTTCTTTTTAAGATCAGGATAAAAAAAGAATCTGGAAGATTTTTAGGAAATTTGTGAAATTTTGCAGAATTTTTTCAAAGTTTCAGGAAACATTTGAATCATTTCAAAAAGTATTCAGCAGTTTTTGAAAATTTCCAAAATTCCGAAGATTTCGGAATACTATTTTGAAGTTTTTTCAAGGTTTTGGAAAGTTTTAGGAAATTTAAAATTAATGATAATTAAAAATTTAATTTTCAATTGTTGAAAATTTAATTTTCAATTTTCAGTGGTTGAAAATAACTTTCAGTTAATTATTAAACTGTTGAAAATACAGCCGTTGAAATTTCAAATTTCAATTTTCTTTTATTTACGACCATTGAATGTCCAACTGTTGAGTATTTCAACTGTTGAAAATTGAAACGGCTTGTTCACTTGTCATGAAAACATGCGTTTTTTCTGTTTTTTAATTACAGAATTTTAGAACCATTTTTATACTTTCTTTCAAGAAGAAAAGTGTTTGCAATCGACTATGTATCAAAGTAGCTTCTCAGATATTATAAATTCAAGAATCTTTTCAAACCTTAAAATTTGAGAACTGCCTTTTGGGAAGGAAACGTTTTTTAATGTCGCGAACGTAAAAATACATAGAATTTTACAAGTTGTAGTTTGCTGGTTGTTACGGTATCCGTTAAAGATCATTGTTCCGGAGAAAGAACTTTCCAAAGCCACGGTGCGGGCTATTATAACAGATCTCAGGAGATTTCTCAGAGTCTGGTTATTTGAAGATAAACAAACAATTGGGGGACCGAATATAAATATAACCAAGGAAGAAAAAGAAAACGAGATGGGTGATGGGATGCGTTGACAGGGAGTCAACAAAGTGTTTTCTTTTCAAGTGGTAAACAATCCGGATGCTACTACATTGCATGCAATTATTCAGAAAAATGTTTTACCCGGTACACATATAATAACAGATTGTTGGAAAGGGTATTGTGGTGTAGATCGCATTAATTTTACACACTCCTCTGTCAATCATTCCAAAAATCTTATTAATCTGTCGGACAGGAATATACACACGCAGGGTATCGAGTCGCAATGGCCCAAAGTGGAGCGTTCATTAAGTAATGTAACACAGTAGCTTCCGGTTGAGCACCCCATCGCCCCGCTGGGCAGCTCGCTCAAGTTCGAGCGCCTTACAATAGGAAGGGTCAGCTGAGCCGTCAGGTATGGCACGGTACCCTGACATGGCCTTAAGCCGATTTTAGAATTACGCATTGTAATCTGAATTTTTTCATAATTGAAGAAGTTAAAAAGTGAACTTAACATACAAAAAGTTGAAATCAAACTTATTTTAAATGGCACAATAGTAAGTGATATGAAATTTGTGATATTTAATTTAATCTGATAGATTTTTTTAAAACATTTGTGAAATATAAAAAAATGTAATTTCAAATGTAAAAACTTATTCTTGAAGATTAATTTTAAAAGGTCTATGCATAAACGCGGGGTAAGCACAAAGACCGAGCGCAAAGCGCCAGATCTGACTGACGAGCTCGTGTTTTTTAAATTTATTAATGGTGTGAAGAATTGTGGTGTACATACTTAATAGTGTATAGTTCTTTTTTATTACTTCTTGGGAGGATGCTGGACATTCTGCGATTTCTTTTGTGGTCATTTCTTCAACCGCGCCGCTATTCATGTTTAATTTCGCCCTTTTTGGAAGCCCAATAACAGATGTAAATAGTGCACGAAGAGAAATGTGTCTGCATGCTGATTTTTCCAATATTGCACAGACTTCGCCCTTGGACGTTGATAATACAATTTGTTCTTTGGTTGGAATGGACTTAAGGTTTGAAAAACGAGTCGTTGTTCTCAAATAAATTGGTTTATCGGCAGGAAAAACGTATCTTCGAAGTTCAAATATGCGATTCGGATTGCTGTGGGGACTAAGTCGAATAAATGCAAGATCTTCAAATCTATATCCAAGTACTTTCGGAAAAGTTTGCCTGAGAGTAGGAGACCTGGACCTGTCATGAAGAGGTGGCTCGGCAGGTGGGGGAGACTCGGCAGAATAATGAGGTGTGGTAAGAGGAAGAGTCGTGTCTGGACAATGTTTGCCAGGAGGCGAAGAAGAAGAAGAAGGTCCATAGCGATGAACACCAGGATTAGGGTCATTATCAGGCAAACGCTTGGACTGTGAACTTAATTCTGAAACAAGAAATACGGGATTACGTTTTGTTTTTAATATATAATACAACTTTATGTTGGTACATCACGAGTTGTAAATGAGGCTGTAATGGAGGGGCCGAATTCCATAAACACCTATAATATTTTTTCCTCGTTCAACGCCTCTGGCCCACCGAAACTTTTAAAACAAATGGCATTTTTTAAAGATATTTTTAGTTTATTCTGCCAAAAAATTGAGCCTATTCATTCAGACTTTTTCAAACTGTTTCCAAACTTTTCCAAACAAGTCACGCAGCCGAAACTAAATCTTCTTCATTTCTTAATGATGACATGTTTTAAGTAATTATTATGGTAGAAAGCATATTCATACTCAAAAAGTAAACTACTTTATTAAACAAGTTTCCCGCTGGTAGTTTTTTGTTGCTCAAAATTAGCTTGACTCCCCATGAGCTGCAAGATATATGAATGCATGATTCATGCAATGTCTCAGAGAGCAATTAGTATCATTTATCCGAACTATCATATTTATATTTTATTCACTCTAACAGTCGTCGTACATCATACAGAATATTTTCAGTAAATTTCATCAAGCAATTTCCGTATAGTGGCTAGCGTGCTTGCAAATAATGACTTACACGTTTATTATTGCGTTACAAATTGTAATATCGAGATTCGACTACTGTACCATCATAATTACTACGTTGACATTTAATAAAAGTTTATGCAAAATGACAACTGAGCATACAAATTGAAAGCTTTTGATTTTAGTAGCTAAACACTGTGCTTAATGGCGGGCAGAGAGGTATCCCTGTGTCTTCATTTATTTCTATTAACGCCTCATAAATTTCGCCTATTTGATAACGAAATCATTTTACTGTATCTGTTCGACTTGACCAACGTGTATCAGATAGCGGTTTTACTCTAAATCTCAAAGGATACTTGCAAAAAATGTTCCATCTTTCAGTTGACGCCGTAAGAAAATTATATACCTGTTACATAATTCCGAAAAAGTCAACAGCTTCAATACTACATTTTGCAGAATCATTTACAGCAAGATTTAAACTGTGAGGAGAGCAAGGAACATGAAATTGTCTTGGTTTGGCGTTGAATATTCTCTTATGAACACCTTTGACCCAAAAATTATGAACGCTTGAGCCATATACCTCTAATTTACTTAACACAACATGCGCATGTCGTTCACCTTTTTGATCAGTGACTTGATGAAACCCAAGAAAACACTCGCCAATTGTTGTTCCTCTCATATTTTTACAACGTAGCATACACGTTTAATCACCTTTCAATCATCTAGCGACAAATGTTATTCATAATAATAATTGTTGCACTTTTAGACCGATCACTGTACCTAGCACTGCTCTTTGAATATACTGATTTACATCAAAGAGCTTTTATGAACTGTTCTAATGCAAATCTTAAACAGAAATGAGCGTTGTTAGTAACTAATGCATAGCCTATGCACCTGGTATGAAACAGTGAAATAGATTTTCCTGCATTCTAAGTAAAATTTCTAAATGCGAAAATGAATAAGGCCTTCCCTGGGCCAGTCCACTACTATCTCCTTCATCGTAAATAGCCTCTCGTAGTGATGAGGGTACAAAACCCAAACTTATAAACTCCGCCCTACTACGGTTCGTCTGGGATAGTCGAGCCGTAGCTCCAGTCTTCGGCTGAAGGATAAGTCTCGAGGATCACCAGTCGATCGCCTTCCCGAAGGCGGGCGATGTAGAGACATTTTGAATGCTAAATATTTTTCTCTATATTATCTATATTAATTCATTGAAAAAACTCGAGAGGGAGGGGTTGAGGCGTAGGCAATAAGGATACGTGATTTCATCAGTAAACATTATCTCTTCATTCCAAAAACTTCTAGATTAAAAATTTTATAAGAAGTCCGACGACATGTCATTACATATTTAATACTGTAAAATCAATATACTGTTACATTTTTTATCTCTATCTTCTCTCTCTATACATATATATTATGCAGCCAGAACAAGCCGGAAGAAAAGAAAGAAAGTCGACCCTGCGAATAACCGCGGGCAGGCATCCAATAGAGGAAGAGCGATGCTTCAGGACACGGAGAAACATCAGCATCCAGGTTTCTCTCAAGCCCAAAGATCTAGCTAAACTAAATTACGAGTTTCGTGGAGATTTTTCCGAAGAATCCGAACTGTGGACTATCAATTGTAGTGTGTATAATGCAGCGAGTGCTTTGGCGGATGCAAACCGTAAAACAAAACCAACGGCTGATAATAAGACCAAAAGACGAATGCATCAACTCAATACGAAGATAGGCTGGACAAAACAGTACGTCCCGCACGGGGTTGTGAGGCTCGGGTACGGCTGAAATATTACCGCGATTTCGCCGGAAGCGGGTGCAATTTTTCAGAATGGCATCCAGAATACATTCACCAGCGCAAAATTTCACACAGCTTGCTTACATATCAGGTATTTATTATGAATTTTGTGAGATTTTTCAATGTTGTAGAAAATGGTAGAAAAAATTGGAAAACGTACTTTCATACGAATGTCGGACTTCGAAGATCTTACATGACTATTAAAAAGAAGGTATTAGATTTGTGTACAATCTTACCCCCCCCCCCCCCCGCGTTTTTGTCAGATGTCCACGTTTTTTGACCTCCTGAACCCAAAAAACAGGTTTTCGTGAATTTGCCTGTCTGTATGTATGTGTGTATGTGTGTATTTATATGTATGTATGCAGATTTTTAGACTGTTAGCACGATAACTTTCGAAAGAATTGACAGATTGGATTGGGCTTTGGTATACCCCCGGCCCGATCAGGTCTATGATTTTCATCATAGGATGGCATCAATCGGTAGTGAAATACCCTGGAGTATTATTTTCCTCTAATTGAAACTTTCCTCTTTCACACTTTCCTCTAATTGAAAATTGAACAACAAGTGGGAAATTTGTGAAAAAACAGCGTCTTTCTAACTCCATTCTATGAGAAAAATGCTAAAAACAATAATAAATTGTTTAAACAATTTATGTGAACATCAAATTATCAGTATGAAGTGGTCTTTTATGTGCCAGAAACAATGTTCATTGAAAAACCCACAAAAAAGTCATAATTAGCGCGAAAAACTCGCAAAACCAATTTTTTCACTTATGGGGTTTGTTTGGGACCCTATAAAACAGACTTATGGTGTTGGTATTTAAAAAGTGATATTTTGTTCGTATTCTACGGCTAATTGTCAAGAGAAATGTTGAGTTTCAACTCGATTGAGATAATATTGAGGATTCTCACTAAGATTTACATAAACTTATTTTTTTCTTATAGGAAATACGTTTTAAACTTCATGGGGCTTGCGGCACCTCTAAATATCTTTTTTTTTTTTAAACAAAGAAAAATGGATTTATTTTTGTGTAGATTCTAACAAAATTCTGGGGTGTTTTCCCCATAAAAATTCAAAAAAAAAAATTTCCAATGCATTTTTGGACCACCCTAATGTGGGGTATTGCGTGAGCGCGAAGCGCGAGATAAATATATTATCGAGCGCTCAGGGCGAGAATTTACAGTCGCGCGCCCTAGGCGCGCTGGAACTTGCGAGCAGTTTATAAGGCCACTGGAGCTTACAAATTTCTTTAGTAATATAAGATTTATGATTACCTTCAAAGACCATAATTTTTGTTTTATTTACGTTAATTTTGAGGCCCAATTTTTTCATACTTGTATTCAGTTTGCTCAATATTCTTAGCAAGTCTTCGATTGACTCTGCCATAACAGCCTTATCATCTGCGAACGCTAACCCACGCACTCTCACTGTCCTGAGATCCACACCTTCTTCGTCGAAGAGGGCCATTCCTATAGACTTTTCATTGTGAAGAATTAATTTAGAAAACATTTTTTAAAATACCGTTCCTAACATGAATTTTACACAAAGCTGCTACTTTGCATTTTTTGGAGCATTTTCAGGGCACAATAGATGAAGACCGGCCGGGGGGGGGATACAAATTTATTGCGTGTAAATTATTCCATTTATTCGAAAACCAAACTTCTAGCCTAAAAATTAAATAATTTGATTGATATGTTTCTTTGTCTTTTTACTCAATAGTTTAATACTTTTAAAATATTAAGAGAGAAAACTGGAAATTGTGGTTCTAAAATCAAGATAATTTTCCATTACAGAGCTCGGTTTTCGAAAAAATGGAAAAGAAAAAGTACTTGTTATTACCTTTTTGTAAAGTAAAGTATTTTGCCCTGAACATGCTCCAAAAAATGCAATGTAGCAGCTGTATACAAAATTCACGCTAAATACGGTATATTTCAAAATGTTTTCTAAATTAATTATTCACATAGACAATTGTCTAAAAATGGCCCGCTTCGACGAAGAAGGTGTGGATCACGGGACAGTGAGACTGCGGGGGTTAGCGTTCGCAAATAATGTGGTCAATCGATGACTTGTAAAGAATGTTAAGCAAACTGAATACAAGTATGAAGAACATGTGCCTTAAAATTAACGTAAGTAAAACAAAAATTATGGTTTTTGAAGGAAATCATAAATCGTATATTACTAAAGGAATTGGTAAGCTCTGGTGGCCTTATAAACTGCAAAAGATATGGCAATCAGGAGATTTTTGTGTACAAAAATATTTTGACACTGTCAGAAGTCACGAGAATATTCTAGACGAATATTTTTATTGCAAATGGTGAAAAAGTCAATTGCAGAATTTTTTTAATAGTTATGTAAGGTCTTCGAAGTCCGATATTCGTATGAAAGTACGTTTTCAGATTTTTTGTACCATGTTCTACCACTTGAGAAACTCTCAAAACATTCATAATAAATAAATACTTAAAGTATTTAAATGTCTGTCAAAATTTGAATTTTGCGCCAAAAATGGTTGAAAACATTTATTACATGTATTTTTAAGAGATCTTTAATTTGACTCGAGGCTGACTAAAACCAGTCAAAAACAATCCGAGATATACGCAAAAAACTGGAAAACCATAAACATGACCTTGAAAGGTTATCTTCAAGGTTAAAAAGCTGAACACTTCACGAAAGAGTTTTCTTTTTGTAACGTACATATAGGACCAAGTCCGGTTGGATAAGTCTCAAGGGCACTTTTCACATACTTATCCGGCTAGGCCCTTTGTTGTAAGTATCTTCCGAGATTTACAGTAAAACTGCTATCTGGTACACGTTGGTCAAGTGGAACAGATACAGTAAAATGATCTCGTTATCAAATAGGTAAAATTTATGATGCGATAACTTTTCTTTATAAAAACACAATTTTCTTCAGGTTTGACCTTGAAAATGATATTTTCAGAATTAACCTGAACCGTAAGACCGTTCTTTACCGGCGCAAGTAGCGTGGACGCCACCAACAAATCGAAGAATTGACAGAATCATTCCGAGTTGAAGTAAAAAAATACAACAAAATTTGGTATTCGTTATAACGGAGTTTTCGAGTTTTTTTTTTTTTTTGTGAATGACAGAAGATACAATTTTTTTATCTGGAGAAAAAAAATGCGCAATTAAACTTTCTATACAAATATATACGATTATACTTTTTAAATTAAAATTTGTATCTTTCTTAAAAAGTTATGATTAAAAGGTTATGTTTTTTTATGTAATAATATAATTATCAGCGTCCCTGGACGGCCTACACGCTCGAATAGTCAATGCCGTACCTGAAGTTGCTTACGTGGCGACTCTGAGCGCTACTGCGCCCTACTATTGTTCCAAGGTCAGAAACTACATAATGGGGTCCTGAGTGTCGACATGAAAGAAGGCTTCTATTCTGTGCCGACAGGACCCGCGGCCGGCACAGAATTGGGGTATGAGTGTATTTTACTTTTATTTACATACTGTTAACAGGTGCGCAGAAAATGCCAGTTGGTACGTCAGTGGGTACGTGGAAAATTTCGCCGTGTACTTTAAATCGAAAAAATGCTGATTTGCTGAAAGCTTAGAAGGATATTGGCCTAAATAATAGGTAGATTATATTATTATATTTACCAATAGAATTCAGGATAACGACCAAGGATAAGAGCAGAGTACAGACAATCCTCATATTTTCTAGGTAGAAGACAAACTGATTAATGTATTAATTATAAATTTGGTTAACAATGTAGCTAATGAATATTCTACTGCTTCATTAGCTTATACAATCTAAACTATAGTCATTATCTCTTAGACTCAAAGCGCCAACTTTATTCTTCTGAGTTATTTACATTTGATAAGAGACAGTTTTAACGAAAACAATTTGGTTACATATTTCATTAAAACTGATGTCATCATCTATGTAAGTTTCAGGCTTTAAAGCATCGGACATTTAAAGAGATGTTGAAACAAAAGCATCCGTCTCTAACTTCGATTTTTAATCACTGTGACAGAAACTCCCGAACATATTTTGTTATCACAAAAATATGCATCTCGTTATATTAACATTATGTTGTTGCACTGAGACCTAACATGATGTGAGGGGCTGATCACTTGGCTTTTAAACGTACACTATTAGGAATATGCTGAAATTTCAACTGTTATGATTCAATTAAGTTTTTTCTAAATATATGCACCAGATTTCAAGATTTGGTAGGTTTCGAGAGTTTTCAATAGATGACATGGAGTTTTTCCAAAAATTTAAGAATTATTAATTAAAATTTTCTAGCTCTTTTTTAGGTAAACAAATTTTGTCGATTTACTTTTTTCGTATCTTGTGCTGCTTGTCTAAGAATTTAATTCTTCTATCTTCGGTGCAGTTTTTTATGAATAAAACAAAAACTACGCGTTCTATCAAAAAGTGAATTGTAACAAATTTGTAGATCTTTTTTGAATACACAATTTTTTTTGATTCATCTTTTTTCGTATCTTGTATAGTTTGACCGCAAAATGGAATTTTTGATTTTTCATTATTTTTTGTGCGGTCAAAATTTGAATTTTCTATTTTTAAAGAAAATTCAAAAAGTTGTTGTCATAATCTTGTAGGGTGTTTAAAATGCCACGTTTTTCTTCCTTTGGCATTTTTTCATGCCGTGCGTTGTTTGGCTTAAAATGTTCATTTTCGTTTGTTTTTTGGAATTTTGTAAATGCTATAACTGCGGTATTTTTTTTTATCAAAAAAAGTCATTGGAATAATTGTTCGTATTTTCGAGAACTACGAACGGCCGTACATAAAATTTCTAAATCTTGAAAAAAGTGGTCTCAAGAATTTTGAAAATGCACTTACTTTTGAAATTTTTTTCCAAAATAGCTGGCTAACGAACTTGACCTTCAGTTTTTGACACTAAAAGAGTGTACCAAAGGCCAGTCCAATATGTTAATTCTTTCGAAAGTTATCGTGCTAAAAAACTAAAAATCTTCACACACACACACAGACAGACACATTCGTAAAAACCTGTTTTCCCGATTGAGGGGGTCTCAAAACGTGCAAATTTGACAAAAACGGGGGGGGGGG
>CAKNYM010050764.1:90810-122818 GCA_932195095.1 Andricus curvator | reverse complement strand
TGTTCTCATTCTCATAATGTAAAGTTGATGCAAGAATAGGAAAGTTGTTTTGATTCAAGACGAATCGATTGACCCATAATATTGATGCGTTCTGTTGAAGAGTAAGGAAGCTATGGTCATCCATAATATTTGAAAACACGATTTTTATATTTAAACTTTTTTCTTCAACATGATTCAAAGTTGATGCAAGAATATAAAAGATTCCATAGTTCGAGATGAATCGATTGACCTGCAATTATAATACATTTCATTAAACAGGAGGGAAGTCATGGTAATTTGTATATTTTTAAACTTGATTGTTATACTAAAAATGTTCTCATTCTCATAATTTGAAGTTGATGCAAGAACAGACAAGTTTTGTTGATTCAAGATGAATCGATTGACCTATAATATCAATACATTTTATTGAAGAGTAAGGAACCTATGGTCATGCATAATATTTGAAAACACGGTTTTTATAGTAAAACTGTTTTCTTAAACATAATTCAAAGTTGATGCGAAAATATGAAAGATTACATGGTTCGAGATGAATCGATTGACCTACAATTATAATGAATTTTATTAAAGAGGAGGGAAGTTATGGTAATTTATATATTTTTTTACATCGATTTTTATACTAAAAATGTTCTCATTCTCATAATTTAAAGTTGATGCAAGAATAGAAAAGTGTATTGATTCAAGATGAATCGATTGACCTATAGTAATAATACATTTTATTAAAGAGTAAGGAAGGTATGGTAATTCATAATATTGGAAAACACGGTTTTTTATAGTAAAACTTTTTTCACTAACATAATTTAAAGTTGATGCAAGAACGGAAAAAATTCCTTCATTCGAGGCAAATTTATTGATGTAGAATATTAATACACTCTATTGAAGATTAAGGAAGTTATGCTCATTTATAATGTTTGAATCATCGGTTTCAAACAGAAAAACTTTTTTCATCGACATAATTCAAAGTTGACGCATGAATAGAAAAGACTATTTGATCATAAATTTTCAAATAGAATAATTCTGATAATTTTTGTAAGGAAATCATGAATCTGGGAAAGGGATAGGGTGCGACAGAATTTTTCTCTTCCCTTTTCCAGCTCGAAAAATTATAATTTCGAATAAAAAATTTGATTTGTCTGATTTGTCTTTGTATTTGAAAAATGTTTGGTATTATTTTGTAATTTTGCATTTTTTCTAAATTTATATTTTTAAATTGATCAAAATGCAGACTTTGGTTTGTCTATTATTTAAAAATTTAACTAATGCTTCCTTTATGAGGAAGCAAATACATTTGCTAACGGGAAGCAAAGTACTCGTGAAATGGCCACCATATAATTATAAATACAAACAAAGTGGAAACTCTCAAGATCGAATTCACAGCTATTTGGTGAAGCATTAATCTTCTTGGTTAAAAACTAATCGTTCTGATTGAAAAATAAACTATTTTGTTGAAAATTCATTTTTTCTTGGTTAAAAATTCATTTTTTTTAATCGAAAATTTATCTATTTCATTTTTGGTGGAAAATTATATTTTTCAATTGTAAATCATATATTTTGTTGAAAATTCGTCTTTCTTCGTAAGAATTCAATCTTCTTGGTTTAAAATGTTATGCTTTTTGGTTTAAAATGCAATTGTTTGGTTGAAATATCAACTGCTACGTGCTTCGTTGAGAATTCATATTTTTTGGTTGAAATGTCGATTATTTGACAAAAAGTTGAACAACTTTATAAAAAAAACCTAACTGTCTTATTAAGGCATCATAATTGTAGTTGAAAATTCAACTATTTGCGTTCAAATGAAATATTAAATTTATATTTTCGGGTTGAAAATTTAACTTTTTTGTAGAGAATTCGTCTTTTTGGCTTTAAAAGTAAATAATTTTGTTGAAAATTTAGTTATATTGTTCAAAATTAGTTTATTTTTTTTTGTAGAAAATTAATCATCTTGGTCGAAAATTCATCTCTTTAGTTGAAAATTTAACAACTTTGTTGAAAATTCATTTCTTTGTATTCATTCATCTCTTTCGTTGAAAAATGAGTTTTTTGTTGAAAATTCTTCTTTTCTGACTGAAAATTAATTATTGTTTAAAATTAAAAATGTAACTATTACAGTTGGATATTCCATAATTTTAGTTAAAAATTCATCTCTTTCGTTAAATATTAATTTTTTAACAAAACATTCAACTATTCAATTTTTTGTTGAAATTTTTATTTATTTATTTTTTTTTAATCGAAAATTCGTCTTTTTGGCAGAAATTCATCTTCTTGGTTGAAAATTCACCTTTTTTATTTTTTTTTAGATTCCCAGTAAAGTTTTTCATTTTTTTTCATCATTCTCGTACTTTCTTTTGAACCCTTCTTTATCGGCGATTTTTTTCTGTCTATTTTACTGGGATTAAAAAAAGTTTGTATTGTGCAGGTGGATATAAATTACAATAAAATTCATTCATGCTACGATTGCACGCAAGAATTGTTTTATAAAGGGGATCCCTAAATTTCTCTAAGAACCACGCAACCTTTTCGTCCCGCAGGACAATAAAAGGCATCGCATGCGTATCTTTCACGTGACCTGTCTGGAATATCCACGACCCTTTATGAAATAGTAACGCAATGACTTTTCGTTATATAGACTCTAGATAACGAAATTTCATTAGAAGACCTTATTCACTATACATGAGAATTCTCCCCTCCGTTTAGATGGATTCTCCGCCCCATGAAATATGCATGGTTTACAAATTTTATGTTTTACTTTTCCTCGCGGAAGAAGATATCTCTGGTCAGATTTCACTCGTTGAAGTAAATAAGTAAATAATACGATAATAAAAAATAATGTTACTATATTGTTAAAGTTTGGAAGTAACTTATAAGGAGATGTCGATAATAGTATATTGTGCACCAAGGCAGCAAAGTAGTCTTTTTACGGCCGAGCGTGACCGTAAAAAGACTATTTGTCTTTCTACGGCAGAGAGTGAGTTTTTGCAAACAGGCGAGACCTTGAATGTACTTTGCTGCCTTCGTATATTGCCCATAATATTACATTAGAATGCTCAGAGAGACTTTTTAAAACACGTCAGAAGAGTATGGGTGAAGTAAATAAATAAAAAGGACAATTTTACTATATTTGAAGCTCGAAAGTAACTTGTAAGTGGACGTCCGTAATAGTATGTTGTGCACCATGGCAGCCTACTTCGCTGCTCACGCTCTGCCGTAAAAAGACTATTTGTCTTTCTACGGCAGAGCGTGAGTTTTTTTAAACAGTCGAGACCTTGAATGTACTTTGCTGCCTTCGTATATTGGCCATAATATTACATTAGAATGCTCAGAGAGACTTTTTAAAACACGTCAGAAGAGTATGGGTGAAGTAAATAAATAAAAAGGACAATTCTACTATATTTAAAGCTAAAAACTAACTTATAAGTGGACGTACGTGATGGTATGCTGTGCACCACGGCTGCCTACTCCGCTGCTCACGCTCTGCCGTAAAAAGACTACTTGTCTTTTTACGGCAGAGCGTGAGTTTTTGCAACCACGTAAAACCTTATAAATACTTCGCTGCCTTGGTACATACGAGGTTTTATGTAATAAAAATTCCGTTTAAATGCGAACTAAATTAATAAAAACCAAAAAGAAAAATCAACTACTTTTTTCTGAAAAGTCCTCTTTTATACTTTTGGTCCAGAATTCGTCTCGTTTGTTCCAAAATTTTAGTATTTGGTTGAAAATTTGATTATTTGGTTGAAAATTGATATTTTTTTAAAAATTAATCTTTCATGGTTGAAAATTGATGCTGTATGTTAGCAATGCAACTTTTTGGTTCTAAATTAATCTGGTTTGGTTGAGAATTCAACAATTTGATAGAAAATTAAACTACTCGGTTACCAATTACCTTTTTATTTAAAATTAAGCTATTTTTATGGAAATTCAAGTTTTTGGTAGAAAATTACCTTTTTTGTTAAAATCATGTTTATGGGTTGGAAATTCAACCGTTTTGCAGATAATTTCTCCTTTTTTGTTGAAAGCGTTTTTTTTTTTTTTTTTTTTTTTTTTTTTTTTTTTAATGTAACTATTTTGTTGAAAATACGTTTCTTTGTTGTTGCAAATTAATTTTTTCAAATAATAATGTAATTATTCCATTTTTGGTTGAAAATTAATATTTTTTAATTTAAATTAATCTTTTCTAATTGCAAATTTATCTATTTTGTTGAAAATTTGTCTTTTTTGGACGAAAAGTAATCTTCGTGATTGAAAATTCATCCTTTTTTTATAAAAAATGAAACTGTTTGGTTCTAATTAATCTGGTTTGGTTAAGGATTTAACAGTTTGGTAGAAATTAAAACTATTCGGTTAAAAATTAACTTTTTAGTTCAAAATTATAATTTTGTATTTGAATCTAACTATTTTGTTAAATATTAAACTATTTTTACGAAAATTTAACCTTTTGGTAGAAAATTAACTTTTGTGTTAAAAATTCACCTTTTTTGTTGAAAATGGAACTATTCGTTTAAAAATGAATCTTTTTTACTTGCAAATTCAACTACTTGGTTGAAAGTTGAACTAGTTTGTTAAAAATTCAAATTTTTTTTCATTATATTTTTTATTGAAAATTCATCTTTTCTGGTTGAAAATTCATGAATTTTGTTAAAAATTTCTCTCTTTTGGACGAAAACATTCTTTGTTGACACTTCATCCTTTTTGGTTAAAAATACAACTGTTAATTCTAAATTAATCTAGATTGGTCGAGGATGAAACAATTTAGTTAAAAATTGAACTTTTTGGTAGAAATGTAACTTTTTTTGTTAAAATATAATATTTTCAGGTTGAAAATTCAACTTTTTTGTAGATAATTCATCCTTTTGGCTTTAAAATTCAATAATTTTGTTAAAAATTAATTTATTTTGTTGCAAATTCGTGTTTTTTGGTAGAGCAAAAATTTTATATTTTGGACCAATTTTAGACCAATTGAATCTTTTTGCTTTTTTTAGTTGAAAATAAATAATAAAGAAAAAACAAAAAAAACTAATGAAAATTTCAAATAACTATTTTTTAAGTTCATTTATATTTAAGGTTGAATAAATATTATTTGCCTAAAATTCTTTTTGAGAAAATTCAAAAAGGTTTTGAAAGGTTCCAAATGTGTCAAATGAAAATTTCAATAACAAAATTAATTTTCAACAAAATAATTGACTTTTTAACCAAAAAAGATGAATTCATAACAAAAGATTGCATAGTTGATATTTCAATCAAAAATGTATTTATTTTTGAATAAAAAACCGTTGTATTTATAAAAAAAACGAATTATAAACAAAATAATTGAATTTTCAACCACAATTATGAATTTTCAACAAAAAAAGTAATTTAAAAAAAAATTATTTAACTTTTAACTAACTAGTTGAATTTTTAATTGAAAAAGATGAATTCTTAACGAAAAATGTACCAGTTCACATTTAAACTAAGAAATATATATATTTTTTTTTTTAATCAAAAAGATTTAAAAATCCTAAAATCCTAAAAGGTCCTAAAATTTTGAAAAATTCTTCAAAATTAAAAAAATACCTTAAAATTTTCCTAATTGTTTTCAAAAATTTTATAAATCTTTTTTAATCTTTTTAAATTTCACAGTTTTTTTTAATCTTCTCAAAACTTCTGAACCTTCTACATATATTTCAAAATAATTTGAATACTTTCTAACTTTCTTTAGAAATCATGAAAAATTAAAAGTAATTTTTCAAGATAGAAAATCATTAAAGTGTTTCCAAAAAACTTGAGCAAATTTTGTTATTTCTATGAAATCTTTTAAAATTCATAAAAACTTTTTTTAGAAATGTTTAAAAATCTACATTTTGTTTTAAATAGCTTAAAATATTTTTTAATTTAAAATTATTTCTAAATCTTTTTCAGACTTTGAAATATCGCTTAAATATACTCGAATTTTCTTGAAAATTTTGTAATCTTGCAGAATATAAAATTTTGCTTTTTTTGAAATTATCACAAGATCTGAATCATTTTCGAAGCTTTTCAAAACTGCTAAGCCTTCTAAATATCTTTAAAATAATTCAAAGTTTTTCTAAAAAAATGTTGAATCCCGAAAAAATGAAAAATTATTTTAAAATCTTCCAGATTGTTCCTCAAAATATTTGGAAAACTTAAAAAAGTTTAATTTTTTAAAAATAAATCATGAATCATTTAAAATTATCCCCTTCTATTATAGTTTTAGGGGTTGATTTTCTAATTTATATGGGTTATTATCAAAAGCTCCTAAGGGCTGTTATTTTTATTTTTAGGGGTTGTTTTTTTAATTTTCGTATTTAGGGGTTTTTATTCTCCTTTATTGTAATTATTGTTGATACAATAACCTTCCAATGTTATTTTCCTTTATAGGGATTGTTATAAGCCGTCCTTAGGATTTAATTTTTTTTGTTTTCCGTTGCTTGTTTTTTTCTTCTAATAACAGTTGTTGTTATTACTTGTTTTAGAGGTTTTTTTTATAGATATGAGTTGTTATTGTAGTTTTTATTAATACCAGTTTCTTTGAATGTTATTTTCGTTCACGTGCGTTCTTATTTTCCTTTATTCTAGTTGTGGTTGGTAAAATTTACTTTCAATGTTGCTTTTGTTTATAGGGGTTTTTTTTTTTTTATTTTCGTACATAGGGGTTTTTATTTCTTTTTTGTTGTCATTGTTGATATCATGTACTTTTAATGTTATTTTCCTTCATAAAGGTTTTTATAAGCCTTTCTTAGGATTTTTTTTTATTGTTATTGGTTTCGATTAACCGCCTCTTAAGGGTTGTTGTCTTCCGTTGTTTGGTTGTTTTCCAATTTTAGTTTTGTTTATAGGGTTTGTTATTTTTCTTCATACAATTTGTTATTGATGCAATATTCTTTTAATATTTTTATCTGTTATTGTGGTGTTTATTAATACATTTTTTTTAAATTCTTCTGAGGATTGTTGTATTCCGTTGCTTGGGTTTTTTTTCTCATAGTAGTTGTTGTTATTACCCGTTTTTAGAGGTTGTTTTTTCATTGATACAAGTTGTTATTAATGCAATATGTATTCAATGTTAGTTTTATTTATAGGGTTTGTTATTTTTCTTCATACAAGTTGCTATTGATACAATATTCTTTCAATAGTTTTTCCTGTTATCGTGGTTTTTATTAATACAATTTTCTTTAAATGTTATTTTTGTTTATATGGGTTCTTCTTTCGGACTTAGGGTTTTATTTTCCTTTTTTGTAATTATTATTGATATAATGTTCTTTTAAAATCATTTTCCTTCACAGGGGTGGTTATAAGCCGGCCTTAAAATTTTCTGAGGATAGTTGTCTTCCGCTGCTCGGGTTTTTTTTTCTTCTAATTGTAGTTGTTGTTATTACCCGTTTTCAAAGGTTGTTTTTTCATTGATAGAAGTTGTTTTTTTGCAATGATTTTTTGATCTCAATTTTTTGTATAGGGTTTGTTATTTTTCTTCATACAAAATGTTATTGATACAATATTCTTTCAATATTTTTTTCTCTTATCGTGGTTTTTATTAATACAATTTTCTTGAAATGTTATTTTTGGTTTATATAGGTTCTTATTTTCCGTTATTGTAGTTTTTGTTGGTACAATGTACTTTCAATGTTGCTTTTATTTATATGAGTTGTTTTTTTCTGTATAGAAGTTGTTATTGATTGAGTATTCTTTCAATGTCATTTTCCTTCAAAGGGGTTGTTATTGTCCTTGGTTCGGGAAGAATATATTGACCTACAATAATAATACAGTTTTCAAAGAGTATGTAAGTTATGGTAATTTAGATATTTTTAAAATCGTTTTTTTATAGTAAAACTTTTTCATTAACATAATTCAGAGCTGATGCAAGAACAGAAAAGTTGTGTTGATTCAAGACGAATCGGTTGACCTATAACATTGATACATTTAATTGAAGAGTAAGGAAGCTATGCTAATGCATAATATTTGAAAATACGGTTTTGTATAGTAAAACTTTTTTCTTCAACATAATTCAAAGTTGATGCAAGAATATAAAAGATTACATGGTTCGAAAAGAATCGATTGACCTGTCATAATAATACATCTTATTAAAGAGCAGGGATGTTATGGTAAATTACATATTTTCAAAATGAATTTTCATAGTAAAGAATTTCTCATTCTCATAATTTAAAGTTGATGCAAAGATAGAAAAGATTTCTTGGTTCAAGAACAATCGATTGACGTACAATATTAATAAATTTCAACGAATAGTAGAGAAGTTATGGTATTTTACATATTTTGAAAATCGATTTTTATAGTAAAAATTGCCTCATTCTTATAATTTAAAGTTGATGCGAGGATAGAAAAGTTTTCTTCATTCAAGTAGAATCGATTGACCTATAAAATTGATACATTTCATTGAATAGTAAGGAAGATATGGTAATACATAATATTTGCAAATATGGTTTTTCATACTGAAACTTTTTTCTTCAACATAGTTCAAAATTGATGCAACAATATAAAAGATTCCTTGGTTCGGGACGACCTACCATATTATTACATCGGTTTTTTATAGTAAAACTTTTTTCATTAACCTAATTCAAAGTTCATACAGAAACAGAAAATATTCCCTGGTTTGGAAAAAATAGATTGACCTACAATACTAGTACATTTTGTTAAAGAGTATGGAAGTTATGGTAATTTATATATTTTGGAAATCGATTTTCTATAGTAAAACTGTTTTCATTAACATAATTCAGAGTTGATGCAAGAACAGAAAAGTTGTGTTTGTTTGAGACGAATCGATTGACCTATAACATTTATACATTTTATTGAAGAGTAAGGAAGCTATGGTAATGCATAATATTTGAAAATACGGTTTTTTATAGTAAAACTTTTTTCTTCAAAATAATTCAAAGTTGATGCAAGAATATAAAAGATTCATTTTTCGAGACGAATCGAATGACCTACAATATTAATACATTTTGTCAAAGAATACGGAAGTTATGGTAATTTATATATTTTGAAAATCGGTTTCTTATAGTAAAACTTTTTTCATTCACATATTTGAAAGTTGACGCAAAAACAGAAAATGTATGTTGATTCAAGTCGAATCGATTGACCTATAATATTAATACATTCTATTGAAGAGTAAGGAAGCTATGGTAATGCATAATATTTGCATATACGGTTTTATATCGTGAAACTTTTTTCTTCAACATATTTCAAAGCTGATGCAAGAATATAACAGATTTCTTGATTCGATACGAATCTATTGACCTACAATATTAACATATTTGGTTCAAGAGTACGGAAGTTATGGTCATTTGTATATTTTGAAAATCGGTTTTTTATAGTACAACTTTTTTCATTGACCTAATTCAAAGTTGATGCAACAACAGAAAAGATTCCTTGGTTCGGGAAAAATAGATTGACCTACAATAATAATACAGTTTTCAAAGAGTATGGAAGTTATGGTAATTTACATATATTTAAAATCGTTTTTTTATAGTAAAACTTTTTTCATTAACATAATTCAGAGTTGATGCAAGAACAGAAAAGTTGTGTTGATTCAAGACAGAGCAATTGACCTATAACATTGATACATTTCATTAAAGAGTAAGGAAGCTATGCTAATGCATAATATTTGAAAATATTGTTTGTATCGTAAAACTTTTTTCTGCAAAATAATTAAAAGTTGATGCAAGAATATACAAGAGTACATGGTTCGAGAAGAACCGATTGACCTACAATATTACTACATTTTATGAAAGAGTAGGGAAGTTATGGCATCTTGCATATTTTTCGAATCGATTTTCATAGTAAAAATGCTCTCATTCTCATAATTTAAAGTTGATGCGAGAATAGAAAAGTTTTGTTCATTCAAGACGAATCGATTGGCCTATAACATGGATACATTTTATTGAAGAGTAAGGAAGCTATGGTAATGCATAATTTTTGAAAATACGGTTTTGTGTGGTAAAACTTTTTTCTTTAACATAATTCAAAGTTGATTCTGCAATATAACAGATTTCTTGGTTCGAGACGAATCGATTGACCTACAATATTCATACATGTTATTAAAGAGTAGGGATGTTATCGTAATTTATATATTTTTAAAATCGATTTTTATAGTAAAAATTTGCTCATTCTCATAATTTAAAGTTGATGCGAGAATAGAAAAGATTTCTTGTTTCAAGACGAATCGATTGACCCACAATATTAATAAATTTTATCAAAGAGTAGAGAAGTTATGGTATTTTACATATTTTGAAAATTGATTTTTATAGTAAAAATTGTCTCATTCTCATAATTTGAAGTTGATGCGAGGATAGAAAAGTTTTTTTCATTCAAGACAAATCGATTGGCCTATAACATGGATACATTTTATTGAAGAGTAAGGAAGCTATGGTAATGCATCACATTTGAAAATATGGGTTTTTATACTGAAACTTTTTTCTTCAACACAGTTCAAAGTTAATGCAACAATTTAAAAGATTCCTTGGTTCGAGACGAATCGATTGACCTATAACATTGATACATTTGATTGAAGAGTAAGGAAGCTATGGCAATGCATAATATTTGCAAATACAGTTTGTATCTTAAAACTTTTTTCTTTAACATAATTCAAAGTTGATGCAAGAATATAAAAAATAACATGGTTCGAGAAGAATCGATTGATCGATCATATTAATACATTTTATTAAAGAGCAGGGACGTTATGGTAATTTACATATTTTCAAAATGAATTTGCATAGTAAAAAATTTCTCATTCTCATAATTTAAAGCTGATGCAAAAATAGAAAAGATTTCTTGCTTCAAGACCAATCGTTTGACCTACAATATTAATACATTTTATCAAAGAGTAGGGAAGTTATGGTATTTTGCATATTTTTAGAATCGATTTTTATAGTAAAAATTGTCTCATTCTCATAATTTAAAGTTGATGCGAGAATAGAAAAGTTTTGTTCATTCAAGACGAATCGATTGGCCTATAACAAGGATAAATTTTATTGAAGAGTAAGGAAGCTATGGTAATGCATAATATTTGAAAATACGATTTTGTGTAGTAAAACTTTTTTCTTCAACATCATTCAAAGTTGATGCAAGCATATAAAAGATTCCTTGGTTCGAGACGAATCAATTGACCTATAATATTCATACTTTTTATCAAAGAGTAGGGATGTTAAGGTAATTTAAATATTTTCAAAATCGATTTTCATCGTAAAAATTTGCTCATTCTCATAAGTTAAAGTTGATGCAAGAATAGAAAAGATTCCTTCGTTCGAGACGAATCGATTGACCTATAATATTAATACATTTTATCAAAGAGTAGGGAAGTTATGATATTTTACATATTTTTCAAATCGATTTTTATAGTAAAAATTATCTCATTCTCATAATTTAAAGTTGATGCGAGAATAGAAAAGTTTTGTTTATTCAAAACGAATCGATTGACCTATAACATTCATACATTTTATTGAAGAGTAAGGAAGTCATGGTAACGCATAATATTTGAAAATATGGTTTTGTGTAGTAAAACTTTTTTCTTCAACATAATTCAAAGTTGATGCAAGCATATAAAAGATTCCTTTCTTTGAGACGAATCGATTGACCTACAATATTCATACATTTTATTGAAGAGTAGGGATTTTATGGTAATTTATATATTTTTTAAATCGATTTTTATAGTAAAAAGATTCCTTGATTCGAGGAAAATCGATTGATCTATAATATTAATACACTTTATTGAAGATTGAGGAAGTTATGCTTCTTGATAATATTTGAATCATCTCTTTCAAACAGAAAAAGTTTTTTCATTGACATAATTCAAAGTTGACGCATGAATAGAAAAGATTTTTTGATCATAAATTTTCAAACAGAATAATTCTGACAACTTTTGTACAGAAATCATAGAGCTGAGAAAGGGATAGGATGCGACAGAACTTGTCCCTTCCCTTTTCCAGCTCAGAAAATTATCATTTCGAATACAAAATTTTATTTGTCTGATTTGTCTTTGTAGTTAAAAAATTTTTCGTATTATTTTGCAATTTGTATTTTTTGCGAATATCTATTTTTATATTGATCAAAATGAAGGCTTTGGTTTGTCTATTAGTGAAAAAAATAACTAATACTTCCTCTATGAGGAAGCAAACACATTTGCTAATGAAAAGGAAGGTGCTCGTGAAATGAGCACCATATAATTATAAATACAAACAGAGTGGGCATACTCGAGATCGAATTCACAGCTAGTTTTTTTTTAATTATAGTGGTTATTATGACCCGTTTTTAAAGTTAGTTCTTCAATTGAGAGAAGTTCTTATGGAAGTATTGTCCATTTTAATGTTTGTTTTCGTTTATAGGGGAAATCATATCACAGAACCTACTTTTTATTTACGCCGTGTATTCTCTTCCGAAGATTTTTCCGTTCAAAGTATCTACTCAAAAAACACCTTACTAATAATAATATTATAATATTTTACCAAGACTTTTTCATGAGAAGCATCATTTTTTAGTACTTTCTCTTCAAGCAGAGTGAAATCTACATCTTGTGGTTACATGGAAGTCTGATTTTTTAAGAGAATTCTCGTTACTTGAAGTGTGCAGACTCTAGAGTCTAGAAAGGAAAACAAGGAAAAAAAGGCGCAACAGCAATCTTAGGTTTCAAGTTTAGAAAGAAGATGGCCTCGTAAGGAACAAATGTCGCCGACTTTACGGCTTCATTTTCGGCATAGACTGCGTCCCTCCGGTTTCTGTGATCGTTCAGAAGACGATGCAATTGTTTGAAGAGATCTCACGGGACAACTCGTAGCATTGGGGATCGTCCGAGTCGTTTCTAGACGGCGAAACCGTCTCGTAAATGCCTTCCTATGATGGCTTCTTATTGCCCCACGTACGGCATCTACACGACATTCTGACCCCTTTCCAGCACTCATTGTTCAAATGTTCAACCACTGCCTCCAGGCGGATGCATCGAATGGCTCTTGTTTATGATATTTCTGATTTCTTCAGATTGCTCTCGATCTTATCCGATTCTGAATTCCCTGAAAAAAACATAACATGCACATTTGATTTTATGGGTGATATCGAAATGGATTTAGCTTCCCAGTCTCAGAAGGTTCAATCAATATTTGGTCTCACTGAGGATATCATAATCCATTATAAATTTAAAACGGTGCTGAAGATTTTTGTTTTTGGTTCTACTGTTATTGAACATTTTCAGTTTCTCTAAAGTTCCTATTGACCGCTGTTAGAGGTTGCTATTTTAATTTATAGAATTTTTATTGACGCATTGTTCTGTCTTTGTTGATTTCGTTCATATAAGGGTTGCTTTTCCCGTCGCTGTGAGTTTCTATTGACCGTTTGTCAGGATCTTTTTCTGTCTCTAGAGTTCATTTTTCGTCGATGAGGGTTGGTATTGAATTTTCAATAGCCCTGGTTAGAGGGTGTTTTTTTGAGTTTATATGGATTGTTCTTCAAAGATGCAAAGGATTGTTATTTTCATTTGTAGAGTTTGTTACTATCTATTGCTATAAGTAGCTTTTGACTATTGTTAGGTGATGCTTTCTTCGTTTATAGCAATTGGTATTGATAAAATGTCCTTTTAATGTTATTTTCGCTTGTAGGGATTATAACTTTCCGCCGCTGTGGGTTGTTTTTGACGATTGTTTCGCATTTTGTTCTCTTACCATTGCTTATTTATTTTATAGCAGTTAGTATCAATTCTATATTTTTTGATTTTATTTTTTATAGGGACTGTGGTCTTCAATCGACTCTCGTTAGGGATCTTTTCTTGCTGCCATGGGTTATTTTCCATTAATGAGGTTTATTGTTAGCTCTTCCTAGGTGTTTCTTTCTTCTTGTTATGAATGTATTTTTCGGCTTTGCGGGTTGTTATTCGTCATCGCCGAGAAATTTAATTCTGTTTCCATTTTCCGATTCTCATTTGTGGTGGCTTTTCACGACTATAGGTGTAAATATCCGATTTTATTTACAGTGTTTGATATTGGATTTTGCATTACAGGCAGGGGTTTGATTACCTGTTGCTGTAAGTTACTATTGATCATTGTTAGGTGTTGTCATTTTCTTTTGTAGTAGTTATATTGTTAAAATATAATACAATACAATTAACCTTTGTTGAAGGATTATTTGCTACATGTAGGGTTGTTTTTTGGCTGCACATGGTCTTTTTTCTGTCTTAATGGATTTTGATTGACTGTTACCGATGATTGTTGCTTTCCGTTCCTTTGGTTTGCTATCTGCTAGGGGTCAGAACTAGCTATTGTCAAAAGTATTTCTTTTAAGGATATAGGGGTTGTTGCTATGGGTTAGGATTGACTTTTTCTCAGGATTGTTATTTTCCGTTTCTTGGGTTTCTTTTTCAATTATGGATGTTGTTTTGATATAGAAAATAAGTGTCATTATTAAAAGCTCCTAGTGGTTGGTTCCAGCATGGGTTGGTATTACCTCTTGCTGTAAGTTACTATTGATCATTGTTAGGCATTGCCTTTTTCTTTTGGAACAGTTGTTACATTGTCACAATACAATATAATACAATATAATATTGTTTCAATGCTATTTTAGTTTATTGGTATTGTTATTTTACGTCGCTATGGGTTGATATTGACCATTGCTGAGGATTTTGTTTTGCTAAGGGGGTTTTTCTACTAATAGGGTTGTTTATTTGTCGCACACGTGTTTTTTCTGTTTTCATGGGTTTTGATTGACTGTTTTCGATGATTGTTCTTTTCCGTTGCTTTGGTTTGCTATCTGCTAGGGGTTATTTCTTGCTATTTTTAGAGGTATTTCTTTTGAGGGTATAGGGGTAGTTGCTGTGGGTTAGGATTGCCTCTTTCTCAGGATTGTTGTTTTCTGTTGCTTGGGTTTTTTTCCAACTATGGCTGTTGTTTTGTCACAGTGAATAAGTGTTATTATTGAAAGCTCTTAGTGGTTGTTTTGACTGTCGCTACTATTGCTCGGAACATTTGGGTGCCGTTATCCACAAAAACAATTACAAAATAATACCTAATATCAGAATTTCAAGAGCATCCAAGAAAATTGTTAAACAAACGAGTCTCGAAACCTAAAATTTGATAAATTACCTAGGCCTAAAATGATTTTTTCAATGCAGTCGGGGTTCGCGGTAATAAGAGCAGTCGGTAAGGTCGTTGGGAATATTTATGGAAGAAAATGGCTGTTTAGCAAGTTAAATCCAGAGAGCTGGTTGGAGAAATGTTACACGCTGACAACGTTTGGCTTGATATCGGGGATAGCTTATAATTGGTTTTATCTAGCTGTGCCTTGCAGAGGGTCCGTAATGAAAATGATAGCTTGGCACGCGAGTGAGCGACCCGCCACAGCAGCCAGTTGGTCTGCACGATATTACTATTTGCACAAAATTACCCCCACAAGATTACCGTACTTACGAACACTTGAGTTTCGATCAACTCCATTGTAGTGAATATTCGCTCTACTTCATGGGCGTCGACTTGCGATTTTTTGGCCTATGAAATTTCAAAACTAGCTGTGAATTCGATTTTGAGTGTTTCCACTTTGTTTGTATTTATAATTATATGGTGCTCAATTCACGAGCACTTTGCTTCCTATTAGCAAATGTATTTGCTTCCTCATAGAGGAAGCATTACTTATTCTTTCAATAATAGACAAACCGAAGTCTTCATTTTGATCAATTTAAAAATAGAAATTTACATAAAATACAAAATTACAAAATGATACAAAACATTTTTGAAATACAAAAACAAATCAGAGAAATCCAATTTTGTATTCGAAATGATAATTTTCTGAGCTCGAAAAGGGATCGGAACAGTTCTGTCGTACCCTATCCCTTTCCCAGCTTTATGATTTCCTTACAAAAATGGTCAGAATTATTCTATTTGAAAATTTATGATCAAAAAGTCTTTTCTATTCATGCGTCAACATTAAATTATGTAGATGAAAAAAGTTTTTCTGTTTTAAACATATGATTCAAAATAAAGTGTATTAATATTATAGACAAATCGATTCACTTCAAATCAAGGAATCTTTTCCGTTCTTGCATCAACTTTGAATTATGTCGCAGAAAAATGTTTTACTATAAAAAACATTATTTCCAAATATAATACATTACCATAGCTTCCTCACTCTTCAATAAAATGTATCAATATGATAGGTCAGTCGATTCGTCTCGAATCAACACATCTCTTCTGCTCTTGCATCAACTTTGAATTATGAGAATGAGAAAATTTTACTATAAAAATTGATTTTAAAAATATATAAAATACCATAACTTCCCTACTCTTTGATAAAATGTAATAATATTGTGGGTAAATCGAATTGTCTCGAACCAAGGAATCTTTTATATTCTTGCATCAACTTTGATTTATGTCAAAGAAAGAAGTTTTACCACAAAAGACCGTATTTTCAAATATTATGCATTACCATAGCTTCCTTACTCTTCAGTAAAATGTATTAATGTTATAGGTCAATCGATTCGACTTGAATCAACACAACTTTTCTATTCTTGAATCAACTTTAAATTGAAAGAAAATTTTTACTATAAAAATCGATTTTAAAAATATATAGAATCCCATTACTTCCCCACTATTTGACAAAATGTACTAATGTTGTAGGTCGATCGATTCGTCTCGAACCAAGTAATCTTTTATATTTTTGCATCAAATTTGAATTATTTTGAAGAAAAAAGTTTTACTATAAAAACCGTGTTTTAAAATATTATGCATGACAATAGCTTCCTTACTCTTCAATTAAATGTATCAATTTCATAGGTCAATCGATTCATCTTGAATCAACACAACTTTTCTGTTCCTGCTTCAACTTTAAATTATGAGAATGAGAAAATTGTTAGTATAAAAATTTATTTTAAAACTATATAAAATACCATAACTTCCCTACTCTTCAATGAAATGTATTAATATTGTAGGTCAATCGATTCGTGTCAAACCAAGGAATCTTTTATATTCTTGCATCAACTTTGAATTATGTCAAAGAAAGAAGTTTTACTATAAAAAACCGTATTTTCAAATATTATGCCATACCACGCTGAAAAACCCAGTTCTCGTCAGATCACTGAAGTTAAGCGGCGTTGGACGCGGTTAGTACTTGGATGGGTGACCATTCAAGAATACTGACATGAGTGCTGTTGGCACATCGTGGGTGTGGTGAGCCCACACTTGTAGTTATTTATAACTACAAGAAAAACCTAGAAACACTACCCGAATCGGGTAGTGTCACGCCTACCCTGAAAGGGAAATGTTTTTATTATATATATATATATATATATATATATATATATATATATATTTGCATTAACATAGCTTCCTTGGTCTTCAATACAATCTAATAATATTATAGGTCAATCGATTGGTCTCGAATCAACACATCTTTTCTGTTCTTGCGTCAACTTTGAATTCTGAGAATGAAAAAAGTTTTACTAAAAAAACCGTGTTTTCAAATATTATGCATTACCATAGCTTCCTTACTCTTCAATAAAATGTATTAATATGAGAGGTCAATCGATTCGTCTCAAATCAACACACCTTTTCTGTTCCTGCATCAACTTTAAATTCTGAGAATGAGAAAATTTTTATTATAAAAATTTATTTTATAAATTACCATATTTTCGCTCCTCTTTAATAAAATGTATTATAATTGTAGGTCAATCGATTCATCCCGAACCAAGGAATCTTTTATATTCTTGCATCAACTTGGAATTATTTTGGAGAAAAAAGTTCTACTATAAAAAACCGTGTTTTCAAATATTATGCTATGGCAACGGCCATACCACGCTGGAAACACCAGTTCCCGTTAGATCACTGAAGTTAAGCAGTGTTGGGCGCGGTTAGTACTTGGATGGGTGACCGTCTGATACTACTGCGTTGCTGTTGGCGGTGGTGGGTGTGGTGAGCCCACACTTGTAGTTATTTACTACAAGAAACTATCCACCTAGAAACACTACGCGAATCGGGTAGTGTCACGCTTACCCCTTGAGGCTCGCCGAAAGGGAAATGGCTTAATGGTATATATATATATATATATATGCATTACCATAGCTTCCTAGCTCTTCAATAAAATGTATCAATGTCATAGGTCAATTGATTCGTCTTGAATCAACACAACTTTTCTCTCCTCGCATCAACTTCAAATTATGAGAATGAAAAATTTTTTTCTATAAAAAACCGATTTGCAAAATATATAAATTACTATAACGTCCCTACTCCTCAATAAAATGTATTAATATTGTAGGTCTGTCGATTAGTCACAAACCAAGGAATCTTTTATATTCTTGCATCAACTTTAAATTATGAGAATGAGAACATTTTTAGTCTAAAAATCGATTTTGAAAATATATAAATTACCATAACTTCCCTCCTCTTTCAAAAAATGTCTTGTGATTGAAGATCAATCAATTCATCTCGAACCATGAAATCTTTTATATTCTTGCATCAACTTTGAATTATGCTGAAGAAAAAAGTTTTACTATAAAAAACCTTATTTCCAAATATTATTCATTACCATAGCTTCCTTACTCTTAAATAAAATGTATCAAAGTTATCGGTCAATCGATTCATCTTGAATCAACACAACTTTTCTATTTTCGCATCAACTTTAAATGATGAGAAAGAGATCATTTTTACTATAAAAATCGATTTTCAAAATATATAAATTACCATAACTTCCCTACGCTTTAATAAAATATATTAATATTATAGGTTAGTCGATTCGTCTCGAACCAAGGAATGTTTTATATTCTTGAATCAACTTTGAATTATGTTAAAGAAAAAAGTTTTACTATATATAACATTAATGCTTAAATATTAATTATTATTATTAATTAAAATATTTTTAAATATTATGCATTACCATAGCTTCCTTACTGTTCCATAAAATGTAAGAATATTATAGGTCAAACAATTCATCTTGAATCAACACAAATTTTCTGTTCTTGCATCAACTTCGAATTATAAGCATGAAAAGATTTTTAGTATAAAAATTGATTTTAAAACTATATGAAATACCATAACTTCCCTACTCTTCAACAACATGTACTGATATTGTAAGTCAATCGAGTCGCCTCAAATCAACACATATTTTCTGTTCTTGCATCAACATTGAATTATGTTAATGAAAAAAGTTGTACTATGAAAAACCGTGTTTTCAAATATTATGCATTACCATAGCTTCCTTACTCTTCAATAAAATGTATCAATTTTATAGGTTAATCGATTCGACTGGAATCAACACAACTTTTCTATTCTTGCATCAACTTTAAATTATGAGAATGAAAACATTTTTACTATACAAATCGATTTAAAAAATATATAAAATATCATTACTTCCCTACTCTTTAATAAAATTTATAAATATTGAAGGTCAAACGATTCGCCTTGAACCAAGTAATCCTTTATTTTCTTGCATCAACTTTGAATTATATCAAAGAAAGAATTTCTACTATAAAAAAACTATTTTCAAAATATATGAATTACCATAAGTTCCCTACTCTTTGAGAAAGTGTATTCATATTATAGGTCAATCGATTCTTCTCGAATCAACACATATTTTTTGTACTTGCATCAACTTTTGAATTATGTTAATGATAAAAGTTTTACTATAAAAAACCGTGTTTTCAAGTATTATGCATTACCATAGCTTCCTTACTCTTTAATGAAATGTATCAGTGTTATAGGTTAATCGATTCGACTTGAATCAACACAACTTTTCTATTCTTGCATCAACTTTAAATTATGAGAATGAGACAATTTTTGCTATACAAAACGATTAAAAAAATATATAAAATACCACTACTTTCTCACTATTTGATAAAACGTATTAATATTGTAGGTCAATCGATTTATCTCGAACCAAGGAATCTTTTTTGTACTTGCATCAACTTTTGAATTATGTTAATGATAAAAGTTTTACTATAAAAAACCGTATTTTTAAATATTATGCATGACCATAGCTTCCTCACTCTTCAATAAGATGTATCAATGTTATAGGTCAATCGATTCATCTTGAATCGACACAACTTTTCTGTTCTTGCATCAACTTCAAATTATGAGAATGAGAAAATTTTTAGTATAAAAATTGATTTTAAAACTATATAAAATACCATAACTTCCCTACTCTTTAATGAAATGTATAAATATTGAAGGTCAATCGATTTGCCTCGAACCAAGGAATCCTTTATTTTCTTGCATCAACTTTGAATTATGTCAAAGAAAGAATTTTTACTATAAAAAGCCGATTTTCAAATATTATGCATCACCATAGCTTCCTTACTCTTCAATAAAATGTATGGACGTGATAGGTCAATCGATTCAAAATGAATCAACACAACTTTTCTATTCTCGCATCAACTTCAAATCATGAGAATGAGAAAATTTTTACTATATAAATAGATTTTAAAAATATATAAAATACCATTACTTCCCCGCTATTTATTAAAATGTATTATTATTGTAGGTCAATTGATTCGCCTCGAACCAAGGAATTTTTTATATTCTTGCATCAACTTCGAATTATGTTGAAGAAATAGTTTTATTTTCCACACATGAGATGAATTTTCAATAAAATTATGATTATTCAACCTAAATAATGGATTTTTAACCGAAAGGATGAATTATTAACCAAGAAGATTAATTTTCTACTCAAAAAGACGGATCTTCAAGAAAATTCATGAATTTCTAATCAAAAACAGAGAAGTTTCTAACCGAAAATATAATAATTAAATTTTCAGTTAAAAAATCATGTTTAACAGAAAAAAAGCAATTCGGAACAGAAAAGGTAAATTTTGAACCAAACAGATGAATTTGCATCGAGAAAAGATGAATTTCCAAAACAAACCGTTAAATTTTCAGCCAAAAAAGACAACTTTTCAATTAAAGACCAATTTTTTACAAAAAAATCTAATTTTCAAGAAAATAGTTAAATTTTTAATCGAAAAGATTAATTTGCCACTAAAATGATAAATCTTTAATTATGAAAATGGATTTTTAACAGAGAAGTTCAACTTTTAAACAAATAAATCCATAAATTGCATGAATTTTCAACAAAAAAAGAGAAATATTCAACCAAAAATAGAATAATTAAATTTTCAGTTGAAAAATAAAGTTAAGCAAAAAAAAAAGAAACTATTTTCCACAAAATAGTTACATTTTCAACCAAAGAGATGAAATTTTATCTAGAAAAAGGGAAATTTTCAAACCATACAGTTGAATTCTCAACCTATAAAGATGAGTTTTCAAATAAAAATAGAATAAATAAATTTCCAGTTAACAACCTATTTTGAAAAAAAAATAGTTTCCAACAAAATAGTTATATTTTTCACCCAAGAGATGAATTTTCAATAAAAACACGAATGTTCAAACAAAAAATTGGATTTTGGACCGAGAAGATGAATTATTTACCAAGAAGATTAATTGTCTAATAAAAAAGACGAATCTTCAACAAAATTCATGAATTTTCAACGAAAAAAGGACAAATTTCCGAAACAAAGAGTTGAACTTTCAACCAAAAAAGACAAATTTTTAATTAGCGACTGATGTTATAAATTTATAACCAAATAGTTTAATCTTCAACTAAAAAATATAAATTTTGAACTAAAAATGGTATACTTAAATTTTTAGGTGAAAAAATTAATTTCCAAAAAACGAAAATCTAATTTTAAACAAAATAGTTACATTTTTATCAAAACAATTAATTTTTAGCAATGAAGTTAAACTTTTAACCAATTTGTTGAATTTTCACTCAAATAGTAAAATTTTCATTGAAAAAAAAACAGTTTTTTTTCAACCTTATAGTCAGAGTATTATTGTTGACGAAAATAATTTTTTAAACAATTTATTATTATTTATAATAGTATTCTCTTAGAATAATGCTAGAATGTTTTTTTTAAATACTTCATCTTCCTTTGTTGTTTCAGTTATGAAAAAATGATGATATGATAAGACTATTGTTTCGGAAATTTAGAACCAAGAAAAGACCTGATTTGTAGAAGAGTAGTCACTGGATCCTTCAGCACGACAGAGCACCTTCCACCTCATCGCAGCTCATTCAGCAATTTCTGGTGAAACACCAGAAATATTTGCCAGACTTGACTCTTCCTCCTACCAGGAGTATTGGAATTAGTCAACTGACAAAACACCTCAGAATGTGGAACGAATGCGAGTGAAAATAAGAGGAATCGTCGCTTAACCTTTACACAGATATATGAAGACTCTGGGATTCCAAAGACTATTTTTTCAGAAAGTTAGAGCCAAGAAACGACCTGATTTGTAGAAGAGTAGTCGCTGGATCCTCCAGAACGACCTGCCACCTTATCGCAGCTCATTCAGAAATTTCTGGTGAAACACCAGAAATTTCTGCCAGACTTGACTCTTCCTCCTGGTACACCACTAGCTCGGATACTTTCCGGACAGACTTCTTGGTCGGTAAAATATTGACTAGAGAGTTGGCCCGTTACATTCTATGGTGTCGCCGCCCATGCCACTTTCCCTCTTCCTAGGTACCCTTTCGTTCTCGTCTCGCGCTCGCGTGCGTACCTACCTGTGAACCGCGAGCGAGCTTGCGATCGTCCTTCGCTTGTACGGTAATTACTTCCCCATGAACTACAAACGTAACCGAGAATCAAATTAAAAATTGTACCTGCACATGCGTGTCTAGATAATCGACTAGAATGGTTTCGCTAGTTTGCATGAAACGCTGCGCTTTCGAGATGGCACGAAGATAATCTGCAAATTAACTCACTATAGAATGCACTTTCGTGAGGTTCATTCAATGTCACAAGCTCACTAATATTAACGTCAAACTTGTATGGCTAATTTTAAAATAAGAAGTTGTACTCAGAAAGAATCAACTTCACTGTCACTGCCGCTTGGGAAAAAAAAATTTTTTGTGAGGAATATTTTTTTCATTGATACCGGAAACATTAATGATAGGATGCGTTTCAAATTATCGAGGTTCGATACCAGGCTGGTTCGTTAATAACTTTTTTTTCTGAATTTTTATATGACTTTTTTTCCTTTTTTTTCGATCAGACAATATCTTCTGTTCATTCTTTGGATTTGAAAATCATAATTTGTGAAAATTTATTTGAACCTTGAGGTCAATTTTCAAGGTCATTTCAAGGTAAAGACAATTTTTTAAAATGGAAACCCCTATTTTTCCCTCCCTAGGGATCGCGGGACCTTGTAGCTGGTGGGAGGGCTTACGGGTCTCATTGACCACAGATCCGAAATAGGTGAACCTGAGGGGCCGCATCGCGAGGTGTGGCTACTCTGGGGAACTGACGGACTCTGGTCGGTGAGACTTAAACCAAGGAGCGATCCTTCCAGGGGGTAATGGCAAAGCCCACTGGAATATCGAGAGCGCGAGTTCTCATGCTCCCAAGCTAAGATGTGATCGCCGTGTCGAGGGCTGAATGGCACCAGGGTCAACAAATCCTTGGACGCCCGGTCTGCCCCCCTCAGTAGAGGTGGTCAGGCGGGGGTTTCAAAGGAGGTGTCTTAACGGAGACTTTGGGACACCAGGTCGAATCCCATAGTATTTAGACCCGCCCCCTGCAAGCGGGGCTCTGTGGGGGGTGTTTCCTATTTCCCTAGCTTCTCGTGGGACATGAATGTTTCCAACAAATTTTAAAAAACAAAATATAAACGATGAGGGATCCGTTTCGGGTCCATCATCCAACCCACCGCCAAAAGAGGGAGGCTCCGTAGGGGGCAACCCTCCAGAGGCGGTGCGAAATAATGAAGATGGTGGAGACAATTATGTCGAAGCCGTGGAAGTGCAGCTAACGGAACTCTCCGTAGGGAAGAGGCACCGTAGCGGAGCACAAAGAAGGAGAGCCCGTAATGCGCGGCTCACCCAACTGGGATCCGCAGGGGTCCCAGAAGCGTCCGGAGGTGCCCCGAATTAGCCTTTCAATGGCTGAGACGGGAATCTCCATTACGCAGATTAATTTGCACCACAGCAAAGGCGCCTCGGCGGTTTTAGCCAGACGCATGTCTGTGGTGCAGACAGGGCTCGCCCTAATCCAAGAACCCTGGTTATACAGGGAAAGGATTTGTGGCTTGTCAGGATGTGGCTCCATATATAAGGGGCCACGCGAAAAAACGCCAAGGGCATGCATAGCCGTCAAGGGTATGGATGCGATCTTGGTGCCTAAATTCTGCTCTAGAGATCTCACCGTTATTAAGGTGAGACTCAGGGGCAGTAATGGAGAGAGGCTAGAGGTATTTATTGCCTCGGCTTATTTCCCTGGCGACGCCGAGGGACCCCCGCCTTCCAGAGAGGTGGAGGCTCTAATTCGGTATTGTCAAGAGAACAAGATCCCTCTGCTGTTGGGCTGTGATGCAAACTCTCACCACACGGTGTGGGGAAGCACAAACATCAATGACAGAGGTAGAGATTTAATTGAATACATAGCGGGCACAGAGCTGGAGATTCTGAATCGGGGTGATACTCCCACATTCCAGACTAAAAACAGGAGTGAGGTTCTCGATTTGACTCTATGTTCAGGTGCACTGAGGAGCAGGGTAGTGGATTTGAGAGTTTCCGATGAGGATTCTCTTTCGGACCACAAACACATTGTGTTTCGATTAACCCTAGGTAAACCAGTGGTTTCTAATATCAGAAACCCCAGAAATACACTTTGGGACTCATATAAAGAGGAACTCAAAGGGAGGCTTGCGGAATTTCCCACAAGCTATGGTACCATTGATGAGTTGGAGCACGCCGCAGATTTTCTGCGAAGGGCTCTGACAACATCATATGAGAACAATTGCCCTACAAGCACAATTAAGTCTAGGAAGGGAGCAGAATGGTGGAACACCCACCTGGAGAAACTCCGTAAAAAGACAAGAATGTTGTGCAATAGGGCAAATAGAACTAAATTGCCTTCGGACTGGGACATCTATAAGACGGCCCAGTGTGAATACAATAAAAACATAAGGAAGTATAAGCAGGAAGATTGGAGGGGCTTCTGCGAGGAATCGAAAAACATTCCGGAAACAGCGAGGCTCCACAAGATCCTGGCGAAAAATCCGGAAGCTCGCCTCGGGCTCATAAGGCTCGATAATGGTGAGTTTGCCGAAGATGAAGAAGCAACGCTGGATCACCTGATGGAAGTTCACTTCCCGGGTTTTCAGCGAATCCGAACCGACCAAGAGGAGGAAGGCCGGGGCCAAGGTGTGGAAAGGGCCGACTGGAATTTCGCCGCTAAGGTCGTTGATTACAAAAAGGTGGAATGGGCCGTAGGGTCATTCTGTCCCTTTAAATCACCAGGAGCGGATGGCATTTATCCAGTGCTTTTACAAAAAGGCATGGATGTAGTCGTCCCTCCTCTGACAAAATTATTTAGGGCAAGTATAGCCCTTAAACACGTGCCATCGGCATGGAAGGATGGCAGAGTGGCCTTCATACCTAAACCTGGGAGGGAGGGTTACACTGCTGCCAAAGATTTCCGACCGATCAGCCTAACGTCTTTTATCTTGAAGACGCTGGAGAAGCTGGTCGAGAGATACATTAGGGATGAGGTGCTCTTGGCCTCCCCGCTACATAAAGGGCAGCATGCTTTCCAGGCAGGCTGCTCGGTAGAAACTGCGCTTCATGCTGTTGTGACAAAATTGGAGCAGCAGTTGGAACAAAAGGGGTACGCTGTGGGCGCTTTCTTGGATGTAGAGGGTGCTTTCAGCAATACTCCTCCAGAAGTCATCTGTCGAGAAGCTTTGAGATGTGGTGTGCCGGACCAGCTAGTTTGCTGGATAGGAAGCATGCTGCATCGAAGAAGACTTGAAACCAGATGGGGTGAAGGCCTAGTAAGGGGGATAGCTCCGCGGGGTTGCCCACAGGGGGGTGTCCTGTCGCCCCTCCTGTGGTGCATTGTAGTGGACGGCCTTCTTCGAAGGCTAAATAATGAGGGGTACTATACTCAGGGATACGCGGATGACTTTGTAATCCTAGTCAGGGGGGCTCATCTGGATACGCTGATGGGACTTATAAGGTCGGCGCTGCGCATCGTAGAGCTCTGGTGCGATAGCTCAGGGCTCTCGGTAAATCCGGAAAAGACCAATCTGGTCATTTTCACGAGAAATTATAAAGTTCCGAAAGTTGACGCTCCTGTATTCTGTGGTGGGAGGCTGACTTGTTCAGACTCGGTTAAATATCTGGGAGTAATCCTAGATGGCAAGCTGAGCTGGGCAAAGCACCTGGAGACCCAATGCAGGAAATTTGTCATGACTTTTTGGATGTGCAGGAGAGCATTTGGGTTGACGTGGGGGCTAGGGCCTAAAATGCTTGCTTGGCTCTACTCTGCTGTCTTAAAACCCAGGCTCCTACATGCGGCCGTGGTCTGGTGGCCACGGGTGGAACTTAAAACAATGCAGGACAGGCTGCGAAGATTACAAACGCTAGCATTTAGGGGCTTGACTGGAGCAATGAGGACTGCGCCCACAGCGGCGATAGGATTCATGCTCTGTGAGGAACCCCTACATGTGGCGATAACCGCTAGAGCGGCACACGCGATGGGCCGTCTGGCAAGAGCAAATAGATGGACTCCGGGGACTAGACACACTAGACTCCCGAGTGATATCAGCGCACTGCCGATTCTACAGATGAGGCAAGATAAAATAACAAAACGCTTCAACTTCGCCAAAGCTTTCCGCGTCTGCATCCCAAGCAGGGATCTGTGGAAAGCAAATGGTAACCCACTACTCCAGGGGGAAATTTGGTATACAGATGGCTCCAAGGGAGAGGGAGGGTCAGGAGCAGGAATTTATGACAGCAAGAGAGGGAAAGGTATAGGGATCACACTTGGGCGACACGCTACTGTCTTCCAGGCGGAGGTCCTGGCCGTCCTTCGCTGTGCTGAAATACTAATAGAGCAAAACGCTGCTGGCAAACAGATTACGATCTGTTCGGACAGCCAAGCGACACTAACTGCAATAGGGAAACCAGACATAACATCAGAACTGGTTTGGGAATGCAAAAAAGCATTAAACCAACTTGCAGAAAAAAACAAAGTGGCTCTCATATGGGTCCCTGGTCACACAGGGATCAAGGGCAACGAAAAGGCGGACCAGTTGGCGAAACGCGGTGCAGCGAGCGAATTCATAGGACCGGAACCGGTACTGGGAATAGCGTCTTGCTGTGTCGGGATGGCCATTAAGAGCTGGATCCGAACAAAACACCGGAAATGCTGGGAACAAACCCAGGGTTGCCGGCAGGCGAAATCCATCCTGGGGTATACCTATAGGATGGGCAGAGCTAGGGAAATCCTGGGTTTACCCAAGAAAGATGTAAGGACAGTGGTACGGACCCTAACAGGGCACAACCACTTGAACTATCATATGCACAAAATGGGGTATAACCCCACGACAGAGTGCAGGAAATGTGGCAGGGATGACGAAACATCCCTGCATGTATTATGCCAGTGCCCGGCATTAGCTAGGCTGAGGCAACAGATCCTCGGGGCCCATTTTATGGACACAGAGGAAATTGCAACACGATCAGTGGTCGACATACTGGGCTTCGTCAAGGGGTCTGGATTCGACTGCTGAGAGTGAATAAGTAAGGGTGTGGCACAATAGGCTTTATAGCTTGAGCGCCAGGGGAGCTCTCCATGGGCTTCCCACCCGCATTAAAACTAACTAACTAACTAACTAACCCCTATTTTTGACTGCAGATTTGAATAGAGCGGAAAATTTTATGTCAAAAATGTACTATATAAATCTTGTCTTCGTGACCTTGGAGAGGTCAAAAATCAAGGACAAATGTCAAATAGAAATCCCTATTTCAGACTGCGGACTCGTAAAGAACGGAAAATTGTACGTGAAAATTGGTATTTTGAAATCTTTCATTTTGACCTGTGAAAGGTCATATCAAGGTCAATTATTTAAAAAGCGCTAAGAAGCTTTTTTTTAATTTACTGGTTTTCTGAGCAATCTCAACGTTGAAGTTGTAACGCTCAATGTAAGGTCAAGGTGCTTTCATGTTTTGCAACTTTTCTATTTTAAATAATGCCGTAGACCTTCATAAACCTTGAAAATACACCTGAAGGTCAATTTAGTCAATGTCTTTGAAATTTGTGCAACTAATCTTGTACTTGCTAAAGTCACCTTCAACGCTGAGATTGCTCAGAAAACCAGTAAATTAAAAAATGCTTCTAAGCGTTTTTTAAATAATTGACCTTGATGTGACCTTCTACAGGTCTAAATGAAAGATTTTAAAATACAAATTTTCACGTACAATTTCACTTTCTTTACGAGTTTTCAGTCAAAAATAGGGATTTATATTTTGAAAAATCGTCTTGACCTTTGAATGACCTTGAAAATTGACTGAAGGTCGAGACTGACCTGGTGGTTCACACTTTTACATTTTATCGACTTTTTTAAAGCATATTAAACGTTTTCTTTACCCAGAAAACCACGTAAATTCAGAAAAAGGACATCTGATCGTTTTTTGAACATTTGACATATTATTTTTATTATTATTTTTACATAAATTTTATATGAAATAATTGAATTTTTAAATTAAAAAAAGTTAAAGTTTTAATTAAAAAAGGTATTTTTTAAGCATAAAAACGAATTTTCAACAAAGTAGTTTAATTTTCAACGAAAGAGATGAGTTTTTAAATAAAATTATAAATCCTCAACCAAAAAATAATTGTTTAGAAAAGTAATTTAACTTTCAACCAATGAGTTTGATTTAACCAAAAAGAAAGATGTTTCAACAAATTACAATAATTTTGAAACAAATTGTTGAATTTTTGAACTGAAAGGGCTTATTTTTACCCAAAAATTGAATGTTTAAATTTCCATTTAAAAAAATTAATTAGAATTTTTAAAAGCAAATGTTCGACAAAAAAGTTGAATTTTCAACCCAAAACGTTTCAGTTTTAGTTAAGAAAGTTAATTTTTTTTTAATTAAACAAAAAAAATCAATTTTTGAGAGAGTAATTTGAATTGTCAACTAAGGAATTTAATTTAACCAAAAAAGACGATGCTTTTAACAAATAGTTTAATTTTTAAACTAAAAAAGATAATTTTTCACTCAGAAATTGAATGGTTACATTTTCGTTTGAAAAAATTAATAATAAATTTGAAGAAATAAATTTTCTATAAAACAGTTGAGTTTTTTCTACAAAATTCTTAAATTTTCCAGCCCAAAGTCAAATTTTCTACTGAACTGTTAATAACAGGAAGAGACCCAGTGAATTTAAAAAAAGCAGCTCTTCATCTTTAGTGAAAATACTTCCTGAAAGATATTCTCGAATTAAAATAAAATAAAATCCAGAATTTTTATTTTTCTTCGCAGCTTTAGAGATATGTAGATCCTTTACAAAGAATTTTTAGTGAGTTTTGAAATATTCATAACAGATAAAATCCTACTGAGTTCAAAAGAAACAACTATTCATCTTTAATTTTTCCTTTTTTTTTTGCAGATTTACAGGTAGAGTCTTGAACAATTTTTGTTGGTTGGTTTTTAACTGGTAATAACAGATAAAGTCCCACTGAGTATTATTAAATCAACTCTTCATCTTGAATAAAAATACTTCCTGAGAAACACTCTAGAATAAAAATAAATAAAATCATGAATTTTTTTGCAGCTTTAGAGATAGTGCCTTAAAAAAAATTGTTGGTGAGTTTTGAACTGTTATTAACAGATAGAGGCCTACTGAGTTTAAACAAAACAAATCTTCATCTTGAAGGAAAATACTTTCTGAGAAACACTTCGAAACAAAGAAAAATTGATCGAATCCTGATTTTTTTCCCAGCTTTAGAGATACAGTCTTAAAAAAAATTGTTGGTGAGTTTTGAACTGTTATTGACAAATAGAGGCCTACTGAGTTTAAACAAAACACATCTTCATCTCAAGGGAAAATACTTCATAAGAAACACTCGAAGAGAAAGAAAAATTATTAAAATCCTGATTTTTTTACAGCTGCAGATTTAGAGATAGAGCCTTGAAAAATGTTTGTTGGTTGGTTTTGAACTGGTAACAACAGATGAATTTCTTATGGATTTTGAACTGTTAATAACAGATAGAGGCCTACTAAGTTTAAAAAAAAGAGTCCTAAATTTATTTTCTGTATACTTAGATATAGAGCTGCCTAAAAAAGAATTTTTGGTTTTGTTTTAAACTGGTAATAACAGATAAAAGCCTACTGAATCGAAACAAAACAAAAAAAAATCTTCATCTTGAACGAAAATGCTTCCTAAAATACACTCTCAAACAAAGAAAAATTAATGATATTCGGATTTGTTTTCAACTTTAAAGATAATACCTTCACAAAACAATTTTGGTGCGTTTTGAACTGTTAATGACAGATAAAAGCCTACTGAGTTTGAAGAAAACAACTCTTCATCTTTAATGAATTCATTTCTTGAGAAACGCACTAAAATATGTTTTAAAGAAAAAAATGTTTTAAATGTTTTTTTTTCTTCGCAGATTCAGAGATAGAGCCTTATAAAAGAATTGTTGGTTAGTTTCAAACTGATAATAACAGATAAAAGTCTACTGAATCTAAACAAAACAAATCTTCATCTTGAACGAAAATACTTCACAAAAAAACAAAAAAAAAACAAAGAAAAATTAATAAAATCCTGATTTTTGCATAGCTTTAGAGATAAAACCTTCGCAAAACAATTTTGGTGAGTTTTGAACTGTTAATAACAGAAAGAAGCCTACTGAGTTTAAACAAAACAACTCTTCATCTCTAATGAATTCATTTCTTGAGAAACGCGCTAAAATATCTTTTAAAGAAAAAAAAGTGTTAAATTGTTTTTTTTTCTTTGCAGATTTAGAGACAGAGCCTCAGAAGAACAATGTTGGTTAGTTTTGAACTGTTAATAACAGATAAAAGCCTACTGAGTTTGAACAAAACAACTCTTCATCACTAATGAATTTACTTCCCGAGAAACGTGCTAAAATGTATAATTGAGAAAATAAGAAGGTTCCAATTTTTTTTTGCAGATTTAGAGATAGAGCCTTGAAAAATGTTTGTTGGTTGTTTTTGAACTGGTAACAACAGATTATTTTTTTGTGGATTTTGAACTGCTAATAACAGATAGAGGCCTACTAAGTTTAGACCAGAGTCCAAAATTTCTTTTTTCTGTAGACTTAGATATAGAGCTGCCTCAAAAAAAAAAAATTGTTGGTTTGTTTCAAACTGGTAATAACAGATAAAAGCCTACTGAATCTAAACAAAACAAATCTTCGTCTTGAACGAAAATGCTTCCTAAAAAACACTCTGAAACAATTTTTCTTTGTTTCAGTGTGTTTTTTGAGAAGTATTTTCGTTCAAGATGAAGATTTATTTTGTTTAGGCTCAGTAGACTTTTATCTGTTATTACCAGTTTAAAACCAACCAACAATTATTTTTTAAGGCAGCTCTGTATCTAAGTCTACAGAAAAAAAATGTAGAACTTTTTGGTTTAAACTTAGTAGGCATCTATCTGTTATTAGCACTTCAAAATCCACAAAAAATTAATCTGTTGTTACCAGTTCAAAACCAACCAACGAATATTTGTCAAGGCTCTATATCTAAATCTGCACACACAAAATTAGAACCTTTTTATTTTCTTTATTATACATTTTAGCACGTTTCTCAGGAAGTAAATTCATTAGTGATGAAGAGTTGTTTAGTTTAAGCTCAGTAGGCTTCTATCTGTTAATAACAGTTCAAAACCAATCAACATTATTCTTATGAGGCTCTGTCTCTGAATCTGCAAAGAAAAATAAACAATTGAAGAAATTTTTTTCTTTAAAACATATTTTAGCGCGCTTCTCAAGAAATTAATTCATTAAAGATGAAGAGTATTTTTGTTTAAACTCAGTAGGCTTCTATCTGTTATTAACAGTTCAAAACTCACCAAAATTGTTTTGCGAAGGTTTTATCTCTGAAGCTATGAAAAAATCAGGATTTTATTGATTTTCCTTTGTTTTAGAGTGTTTTTTAGGAAGCATTTTCATTCAAGATGAAGATTTGTTTTCTTTAGATTCAGTAGACTTTTATCTGTTGTTACCAGTTCAA
>CAKNYM010050764.1:65900-84317 GCA_932195095.1 Andricus curvator | reverse complement strand
CTTGGTTCGAGACGAATCGATTGACATACAAAAATTAATACATTTCAATAAAGAGTAGGGAAGTTATGGTATTTCATACATACATACATTGATTAGCAGTTCGAACTCGAAAATTCATTGCCTCACTACCCGATTCGGGTAGTGTTTCTAGGTGGATATTTACTACCAATGTGGGCCCACCACACCCACGACGATGGTATTTCATATATTTTGAAAATCGATTTTTATCCTGAAAATTTTTTCAATTATATAATTCAAAGTTGATGCAGAAACAGGAAAGATGTTTTGGTTCGAGACGAATCGATTGACCTATAATGATAATACATTCTATTAAAGAGTAGGGAAGTTATGGAATTTTATATATTTTAAAAATTGATTTTTATAGTAAAAATTTTCTCATTCTTATAATTTAAAGTTGATGCAACAACAGAAAAGTTGTGTTGATTCAAGACGAATCAATTGACATACAACATTGATACATTTTATTAAAGAGTAAGGAAGCTATGGTAATGGATAATATATGAAAACACGGGTCTTTATAGTAAAACTTTTTCCACTAACATAATTCAAAATTGATGCGGGAACGGAAAAGATTCCCTGATTCGAGGCAAATCGATTGATTTATAACATTAATACACTTTATTGAAGATTAAGGAAGTTATGCTTATTTATAATATTTCAAACATAGTGAGGTAATAATTAATGCAAGGTAATAAAAATAGTTGTTCATACAATTTATTATTATTTGTAACTATTTTCTTTTAGATAAGTGCCAGAGAGTTGCCGTTTTTCTCTGAAATGTTTAACTTTGCTTTGCCTTTTTAGTTATGAACAAATGATAAATAAACATTGGAGAGAAATATATTTCGAAAAATCTCTTTCTTTTTGTGAGTATATTTTGCATTATTTATTACTTCACTAAGCGTAAGTGGACAAAAAGTTTAAGAGTTCAGAAAAAAGCGCAACTTTTTAGCACTTATCTAAGAGAAGATAGTTATAAACAATGATAATTTGTCGAAACAACTATGTTTGTTAACTTGCAGTATTTATTACTTTATTAAGTAAAAAGTTGGAAAAGTTAAAAATTTCAGAAGAAACCGCTACTATACTGTATTAGTAAAGAAGAAGATAGTTATAAACAATAATAATTTGTTTAAATAATTATTTCTGCTAAAATTGATTAATTATTAACTCACTCTATTTCGTTGAAAATTGCTGTATTTTTTAAAACTTCGTCTTTTGTAGTAGAAAATTAATCTTCTTGGTGACTAATTCACCTTTTTAGTTGAAAAATAATTTTTTTTCTTGAAAATTAGTGTTTCTGGTTGAAAATGTATTTCTTTAATTGAAAATTAGTTTTTTTTATTCAAAATTAATTAATTTAACTGAAAATTCAACTCAATTTTTTGACCGAAATTTCATTGCTTTGGTTGAATATAAGCTTTTTTTCATTGAAAATTAATTTTTTAAAGTGCTAATTTAACTATTTCACTTTATGTGGAATTTTTTAATATTTTTTTTTGTCGTTGAGAATACATCTCTTCAGTTGAAAATTCAACTATTTTGTTAAAAATTTATTTTACTTTGTTGAAACCCTATTTCTAGACCTTGAAATTGAATTATTCTATTATATTTTTTTTTTCTTATTTGAAAATTCATCTATTTTCTTGAAAATTTTTGGTAGAAAATTCATCTCATGAGTTGAAAATTGAACTATTTGCTTAAAAATCTAATTTTTTGATTGAAGATGCATCATTTGAGTTAAATGTTTATTTCCTTGTTTAACAATTAACAAATTTTGTTGAAAAATGGTTTTTTTGTTGAAAATGAACTTTGTTCACAACCAATGTAGATTTTTCACGTTTGATAGAAAACTGATTTTTTTCATATCCTTGAGATGTAAATTCAACTTTCTTTTTCAAAACTTGGTTTTTCTAGCTTAAAAAGTCAACTACTACACGTTCTTTTTCAGGTAACCATCTCTCTGATGACTCTTTACCATGACACTTTGCAAATTGATAATTATCCATTATTTAAACAATTTTGATAAACATATTCACAGTTTGTCGATTTTAAAATAAATAGTCTCAATTGATATTTACGGAATCAACTAGGTATGTCTTTCCGAAGACTGTGTTATTATACTTTGCAAACTGACAACAATTATTCATTATTTAAACAATTTTTATAAACAAATTAACAGTTTGGCGATTTTGCAATGAATAGGCTCAATTTTTGTTTACGGAATCAACTAGGTATGTCTATCTGAAGACTCTTCACTATGATAATTTGCAAATTGACAACAATTATGAATTATTTAAACAATTTTTATTTTAAAAATTCACAGTTTGGCGATTTTTTGATAAATAGGCTTATTTTTTGTTTACGGAATCAACTAGGTATGTATTACGGAAGACTCTTTGCTATTATACTTTGCAAATTGCCAACAAATATTCATTATTTAAAAAAATTTTATAAACAAATTCCCAGTTTGGTGATTGAATATGTTTATAAAAATTGTTTGAATAATGAATAGTTGTTGTCCACTTGCAAAGTATCATAGCAAAGAGTCATCTGAAAAACATCCCTTGTTGATTCCGTAAACATAAATTGAGCCTATTCATTGAAAAATCGCCAAACTGTGAATTTGTTGATAAAAATTGTTTAAATAATAAATAATTGTCGTCAATTTGCAAAGTATAATAGCAAGAAGTCTTCGGAAACACATACCTAGTTGATTCCGTAAACAAAAATTGAGACTATTCATTGAAAAATGGCCAAACTGTGAATTTTTTTTATAAAAATTGTTTGAGCAATTACCAAAAAGTATCTATTCTTAATTAATGGTAATAAAACATCCATTTATAAATTTTTTTTAAATTTATTCTAACCAACTGGTAATTATTCCCATATAGTTGTAACATTGCTTGCAGAGAATTATAGGGAAGAGTCATCAGAAAGATATTCTTAGTTAATTTTGTAAAAAAATTGAGCCTATTCATTGAAAAATAGCCAAACTCTGAATTTTTTATGGAAATTGTTCAAATAATTAACACTTCTGGTGAAGTTACAAAGCAACATAGAACAAAGTCATCATTAAGATATTCTTAGTTAACTCCGTAAACAAATTGTGCGTATTCCTTGAAGAACAGCCAAACTCTGTATATGTTTATGAAAATTGTTTAAATAATTAATAAATATTGTAAATGCGTGAAGTATCCTGAAAAATTGATTGAAAAGACATTCCTTATTGATTCTGGAAACGAATTAAGCCTATTTTTTTAAAAATAGCCCAACTCTTCATTTGTTTATGAAAATTGTTTAAATGAAGGAAAAATCTTGGAAATTTGCAGAGAGTTATATAAAAAAGTCATTGAAAAGACATTCTTAATTAATTTTGTGAAACATCGAGCCTATTAATTGAATAATAGCCAAACTCTAAATTTTTCAAATAAAAATTGTTTAAATAATAATTATTAATTCTTGTAAATTTACAAAGCAACATGGGAAAAAGTAATCAGAAAGATAATCTCAGTTAACTCCGTAAAAAAATTGTGCCTATTCCTAGGAAAATAGCCAAACTCTGAATATGCTCATAAAAATTGTTTAAATAATTAATAATGATTTAATAATTAATAATCATTAATAACAATTATTGTGAATTTACAAAGCAACATAGAGGAGAGTCATCGGGAAGACATTCTTAGTTTCCCCCGTGAACAAATTGAACCTTTTCCTTGCAAAACAGCCAAACTTTGAATATGTTCATAAAAATTGTCAACATAATTAATAATTCTTGAAAATGTAAAGAAAAAAAATTGAAAATAGTCATTGAAAATACATTCTTAGTTGACTCCGTAAACAAATTGTGCCTTTTCCTTGGGAAATAGCCAAACTCTGAACATGTTCATAACAATTGTTTGAATAATGAATAATTGTTGTCAGTTAGCAAAGTATCATAGCAAAGAGTCATCAGAGAGACATTCATAGTTGATTTCGTAAAAAAGAAATTGAGCCTATTCATTGAAAAATCGCCAAACTGTGAATTTGTTTATAAAAATTGTTCAAATGATTAATAATTGTTGTCAATTTGCAAAGTATCATAGTGAAGAGTCTTTGGAAAGACATACATAGTTACCCCTCCGTAAACAAAGAGTGAGCCTATTTATTGAAAAATCGCCAAACAGTGGATTTGTTTATAAAAATTGTTTAAATAATGAATGATTGTTGTCAATTCGCAAAGTATCATAGTAAAGAGTCTACGGAAAGAAATATCTAGTTAACCGTCCGTGAACAAACAGGGAGCCTATTTATTGAAAAATCGCCAAACTGTGAATTAGCTTATAAAAATTCTTTAAGCAATTACCCTCCTGTTTTTTCGAAAGATTAAAAATCCAAAAAGTTGGCGAGAGATGAAACGTTTTGAATAACAGGCTAAAGACGGGAAGAAGGAAGAATTTCGGAGACAATGGGAATGAGTGTATCTAAAGAGATGGGAAAGATGGTAGGCAAAACGAGGCGAACGTCGCATCGGAATCTCGACGTTTAAGTCAGCATTTTCAGCAGCACTCTGCCATTCGGCATTTCTCTCTTGGGCACGTATTAAACCCGTAAAATCGGCTCGACTGCAGTGTGCGTGAGTGTGTGTGTATTTTTCAAGTGTCTCGATATATGCGTTTCAATAAAATATTGAGACAGACAGCAGGGCGAGAAAGAGGGTGGCGCGACACGCCTGCAACTGGCAATAACACATTGAATATTCCTCACTATGGATTTCCTGGAATTTAAAAACGCAGGACAAAATAACGGTTAAACCTGTTTCGAATATTAATATATGTATTGCGCATGAGCGACGTTATACATATGTATATTTGGCACGTACGTGCTACCAACGAATAAAATTCTGCACCTCTGGCATCCTCTAAAGAAGAATTTCCAAACAAATAACTAACTTTTATTAGGGACTGCGAATTTCAATTTCAAGACTCTTTACTATGATACTTTGAAAATTGACAACAATTATTTATTATTTATTATTTACACAATTTTTATAGACAAATTCACAGTTTGGCGATTTTTCAATAAATAGGCTTAATTTTTGTTTACGGAATCAACTAGGTATGTCTTTCCGTAGACTGCTTACTATGATACTTTGTAAATTGACAACAATAATTCATTATTTGAACAATTTTTATAAACAAATTCACAGTTTGGCGATTTTTCAATAAATAGTCTCAATTTTTGTTTACGGAATCAACTAGGGATTTCTTCCCAATGACTCTTTGCTATGAAACTTTGCAAATTGACAACAATTATTATTCATTATTTGAACAATTTTTATAACGAGGTGTCTCGTCGTCCCGATATTCCGGTTGCCTGGTCAAATATTGTTCATAAGCTTGGCTAGTCATCCTAGAGAGCCTTTTTAGAAAAAAATTCACAGTTTGGCGATTTTTCAATAAATAGGCTCAATTTTTGTTTACGGAATCAACTAGAGCTGTTTTTCCGACGACTGTTTGCCATGATACTTTGAAAATTGACAATTATTCATTATTTAAACAATTTTCATGAACAAATTCACAGTTTGGCGATTTTTCAACAAATAGTCTCAATTTTTGCTTACGGAATGAACTAGGCATGTCTTTCCGAAGACTGTCTACTATGATACTCTGCAAATTGACAACAATTAGCCATTATTTAAACAATTTTTGTAAAAAAATTCACAGTTGGGCGATTTTTCAATAAATAGTCTCAATTTTTGTTCACAGAACCAACTAGGTATGTCTTTCCGAAGACCGTTTACTATGATACTCTGCAAATTGATTTCAATTATTCATTATTTAAATAATTTTTATGTACAAATTCACAGTTTGGCGATTTTTCTATAAATAGTCTCCATTTTTGTTTACGGAATCAACTAGAGCTGTCTTTCCGATGACTCTTTGCTATGATACTTTGCGAATTGACAATTACCCATTGTTTAAACAATTTTTATAACCAAATTCACAGTTTCGCGATTTTTTAATGAATAGGCTCAATTTTTGTTCATGGAATCAACTAGGTGTGTCTTTCCAAAGACTCTTTACTATGATATTTTGCAAATTGACAACAATTATTCATTATTTGAACAATTTTAATGACAATTTCACAGTTTGGCGATTTTTCAATAAATGGGCTCGATTTTTGTTTACGCAATCTACTAGAGATGTCTTTCCGATGACTCTTTGCCATGATACTTTGCGAATTGACAATTATCCATTGTTTAAACAATTTTTATAACCAAATTCACAGTTTGGCGATTTTTTAATGAATAGGCTCAATTTTTGTTCATGGAATCAACTAGGTATGTCCTTCCGTAGACTGTTGAATATGATACTTTGCAAAGTAATAACAATTATTCAATGTTCGAACAATTTTTATGAACAAATTCACACTTTGGCGATTTTTCAATAAAAAGTCTGAATTTTTGGTCACGCAATGAAATAGGCATGTCTTTCCGTAGACTGTTTACCATGATACTTTGCTAATGGACAACAATTATTCATTATTTGAACAATTTTTACAAACAAATTCACAGTTTGGCGATTTTTCAATAAACAGTCTCAATTTTTGTTTACGGAATGAACAAGGCATGTCCTTCAGAAGACTTTTTACTATGATACCTTGCAAATTCACAACAATTATTCATTATTCGAACAATTTTCATCAAAAAATTCACAGTTTAGCGATTTTTCAATAAATAGTCTCCATTTTTGTTTATGGAATCAACTAGACCTGTCTTTCCGATGACTCTTCGTCATGATAGTTTGCAAATTGACAATTATCTATTCTGTAAACAATTTTCATAAACGAATTCACAGTTTGGCGATTTTTCAATAAATAGTCTCAATTTTTGTTTACGGAATCAACTAGGTATGTCTTTCCGTAGGCTGTTTACTATGATAATTTGCATATTGACAACAATTATTTATTATTTACACAATTTTTATAAACAAATTCAGAGTTTGGTTTTTTTTTAATAAATAGGCTCAATTTTTGTTTATGGAATCAACTGAGTATGTCTTTCCGTAGATTATTTACTATGATACTTTGCAAATCGACAACAATTATTCAATATTTGAACAATTTTTATAAACAAATTCACAGTTTGGCGATTTTTCAATGAATAGTGTCAATTTTTTCCCGGAATCAACTGTGTATGTCTTTCCGAAGACTTTCCGAAGAACGAAGAAACCAGACGGAGAAGCAACAACTTATCAAACAAAATTTATAAATGAAACACGACGCATAAGGGTTTTGGTGCAAGAGTGGATTGCGATTTGAAAAAAAATCACATCCTAACTTTGAGCTTCAGAAAATTCAATTTTGATCGTGAAGCAATGGGGATTCTTTCATTCGATAGTGGAAATCCTCATCATTTCGAATCAATAAAAACCGGAAAAGTGATTTTTCCGTCCTAAGGCTGGTTTCTTCGTTCCACGTAACATATAGTCTCGACTTTGCTCAGTTTAAATTAATCTTTTTGGTTGTTGGTTCATCATTTTAGTTGAAAATTCTTTCTTTTTTACCTTAACTATTTTGTTTCATTTTTTTTTGTGACAATTAATTTTTCCAACTGAAAATTTAATTATTCCATGTTTGGTTGAAAATTTATCTTCTTCAGTTTAAACTTCAATTATTTGGTTGAAAATTCCTCTATTTTGTTAAAAATGAAACTTTTTTGGTATAAAATCAATACTGTTGGTCGAAAAGTCATTTATTTGGTTGAAAATTTAACTATTAGGTTGAAAATTCCTTTAAAATTTCAAATATTTGTTTGATCATTTTGAAAATTTCATTCGAATTTAACCTTTTTTGATAGAAAATCAACCTTTGTGGTTGAAAATTTATCCTTCTGGTTAAAAATTTATCTCTTTGAATAAAAATTAGTTTTTTATTGAAAATACTTTTTTATAAATGAAAATTAACCTATACGATTCAATTTTTCATTGATAATTGTTAGGTAGATCAAGTAGATTTTCTTTTAATCGTAAAAAAAAGATTGGAAATCAAAAATTAAACTTTTGGAAAAACGACATAAGAGACGACAACAAAATGAAAAGACAAAAGTTGTTCAACCAAAAAAGATCTACAAATTTATTATAAACTCTTGTTATAAAAATATATTAAAAACAAAAAAAATCACATTTTTGGAAAAAGGACACAAGCTACAATAACATTTTATTTAACAAAATTTGTAGTCTAATTATATCTACAAATTTTCACAAAAACCACTTTACGCTAGGATGCGTATTTTCAGTTTAAATTCTAAAAAATAGCATTGGAAATAAACAAGCTAAAATGGAAAAACGACAATGAAAATACATATGTTTCTATACTAACGCATGTTGCGAATTGTAATAATATCAATTTATTGAAATGATATATTTTTCAGGGTAGCTGAGAATAAAATTCAATGCAAAATAAGAAATAAATATTTAACTAATCTTTATTTTGAAAATTCCAGGCCGTGATACATAAATAAATGTAATATACATTTGATATAAAAGTGTTGAACATAATGTAGAAAAGTTCAGATTTTTGGACAAAATCGAGTGCGAAGCACGAGATACGTCATGAGAATTTGTTCGTTAAAGCAGAAGGAGCTTTAACAAAAGAGAATTTACAATCACCAAATTACAGTTGTCGATGCCTTGACCTTTCACTTCAAAAGGCAAAATGTTTCCTGAAAACATAACTGTCAATGTAATTTAAAAAATAATACAAGAAAAAACAATTTCTTTTCATTTAAAAACACCTAAAATATGCATTTGTTAATATAATTTGTTTATAGAAATAATTAATAACACTCAATCAGAAATTTTAATGGCCACGTGTCATCCTTAAACATCAAATGCCACCCCCTTAGCACCACTTCTGCTGAGCTTACATGATCACGCTGAAATATAATACGTACTTCTATGAACAAAATAAATCTAGATGACTCCTTTTGAATTGAACTGCGTAAGAAAAATAATTTTTCGCAAGTAGAGAATAATTTTTGAATTTATTGAAAGTAAGATTGACTAAAGACACACATGCCCCCTCCTTTTTGAGGGTTTCCTAACGCAGAATCCATTATAGTGTTGGTCGGGTGTCCCTTCATCAATTAATAGAGGAAGCATTAGTTATTTTTTCAAATAATAGACAAACCAAAGTCTTCATTTTGATCAATTTAAAAATAGGAATGTACAAAAAAAATTACAAAATAATACAAAACAATTTTTAAATACAAAGACAAAACAGACAAATGAGATTTTGTGTTCGAAATGATAATTTTTCGAGCTGGAAAAGGTAAGGGAGAAGTTCTGTCGCACCCTATCCCTTTCCCAGCCTTATGATTTCTTTACAAAAATTGTCAGAATTATTCTATTTGAAAATTTATGATCAAAAAGTCTTTTCTATTCTCGCATCAATCGATTCGACTCAAATCAACACATATTTACTGTTGTTGCATCAACTTTGAATTATGTTGATGAACAAAGTTTTACTATAATAAACCGTGTTTTCAAATATTATGCATTGCCATAGCTTCCTTAGTCTTCAATAAAATGTATCAATGTTAGAGGTCAATCGATTAGTTTTGAATCAACACAACTTTTCTATTCTCGCATCAACTTTAAATTACGAGAATGAGAAAATTTTTACTATAAAAATCGATTTAAAAAATATATAAATTACCATAACTGCCCTATTCTTGAATAAAATGTATTAATATTATAGGTCAATCGATTCATCTCGAATCAACATATCTTTTCTGTTGTTGCAAGAATTTTAAATTATGAGAGTGAGAAAATTTTTACTATAAAAACGGATTTTCAAAATATATAAATTACCATAACTTCCCTACACTTTGATGAAGTGTATCAATATCATAGATCAATCGATTCCACTCGAACCAAAGAATCTTTTATATTCTTGCATCAAGTTTGAATTCTGTTAATGAAATAAGTTTTTTACAGTAAAAAATCGTGTTTTCAAATATTATCCATTGCCATAGCTTCCTTACTCTTCAATAAAATGTATCAATGTTATAGGTGAATCGACTAGTCTTTAATTAACACAACTTTTCTATTCTCGCATCAACTTTAAATTATGAGAATGACAGAATTTTTACTATAAAAATCGAATAAAAAAAATATATAAATTACCATAACTTCTCTACTCTTTCTTAAAATGATGAATTAAATATAAAATTGAAATAATTAAAATAATATTGTAGGTCAATCGATTCGTCTCGAACCAAGGAATCTTTTATATCGCTGCATCAACTTTGAATTATGTTGAAGAAAAAAGCTGCACTATAAAAAACCGCATTTTTAAATATTATGCATTATCATAGCTTCCTTACTCTCCGATAAAATGTATCAATATTGTAGGTCAATCGATTCGTCAACACATCTTTTCTGTTGTTGCATGAGCTTTGAATTATGAGAGTGAGAATATTTTTACTATAAAAACCGATTTTCAAAATATATAAATTACCATAACTTCCCTGCTCTTCAATGAAGTGTATCAATATTATAGGTCAATCGATTCGTCTAGAACCAAGGAAACTTTTATATTCCTGCATGAAGTTTAAATTATGCTAATGAAAAAAGTTTTACTACAAAAAACCGTATTTTTAAATATTGTGCATTACCAAAGCTTCCTCACTCTTCAATAAAATGTAATCATTTTATAGGTCAATCGATTCGACTCAAATCAACGCATCTTTTCTGTTGTTGCATCAACTTTGAATTATGTTGATGAAAAAAGTTTTACTATAATAAACCGTGTTTTCAAATATCATGCATTGCCATAGCTTCCTTATTCTTCAATAAAATGTATCAATGTTAGAGGTCAATCGATTAGTCTTGAATCAACACAACTTTTCTCTTCTCGCATCAACTTTAAAATATGAGAATGAGACAATTTTTACTATAAAAATCGATTCAAAAAATATATAAATTACCATAACTGCCCTACTCTTAAATAAAATGTATTAATATTATAGGTCAATTGATTCGTCTGGAATCAACTTATCTGTTCGGTTGTTGCAAGAATGTTATATTATGAGAATTAGAACATTTTTACTATGAAAACCGATTTTCAAAATATATAAATTACCATAACTTCCCTACACTTGAATAAGGTGTATCAATATCATAGGTCAATCGATTCCACTCGAACCAAAGAATCTTTTATATTCTTGCATCAAGTTTTAATTATGTTAATGAAATAAGTTTTTTACGGTGAAAAATCGTGTTTTAAAATATTATGCATTGCCATAGCTTCCTTACTTTACAATAAAATGTATCAACGTTATAGGTCAATCGACTAGTCTTGAATCAACACAACTTTTCTATTCTCGCATCAACTTTAAATTATGAGAATGAGAAAATTTTTACTATAAAAATCGATTTAAAAAATATATAAATTACCATAACTGCCCTATTCTTGAATAAAATGTATTAATATTATAGGTCAATCGATTCATCTCGAATCAACATATCTTTTCTGTTGTTGCAAGAATTTTAAAGTATGAGAGTGAGAAAATTTTTTCTATAAAAACGGATTTTCAAAATATATAAATTACCATAACTTCCCTACTCTTTAATAAAGTGTATCAATATTATAAGTTAATCGATTCGACTCGGACTGAGGAATTTTTTATATTCTTGCATCAAAATTGAATGATGTTAATGAAATAAGTTTTTTTAAGTAAAAAATCGTGTTTTCAAATATTATGCATTGCCATAGCTTCCTTACTCTTCAATAAAATGTATTAATGTTATAGGTGAATCGATTCGTCTTGAATCAACACAATTTTTCCATTCTCGCATCAACTTTGAATTATGAGAATGAGAAAATGTTTACTATAAAAATCGATTAAAAAAATATATAAATTACCATAGTTTCCCTAATTTTGAATAAAATGTATTATTATAGGTCAATCGATTCATCTCCAATCAGCATATCTTTTGTGTCGTTGCAAGAATTTTAATTATGAGAGTGAGAACATTTTTAATATAAAAATAGATTTTTAAAATATATAAATTATTATAACTTCCCTACTCTTTGATAAAGTGTATCAATATCATAGGTCAATAGATTCGACTCGAACCAAGGAATCTTTGAGATTGTTGCATCAACTTTAAATTAAGTAAAAGAAAAAAGTTTTATTATAAAAAACTGTATTTCCAAATATTATGCATTACCATAACTTCCCTACTCTTCAATAAAATGTATTAATGTTATAGGTGAATCGATTCGTCTTGAATCAACACAACTTTTATATTCTCGCATCAACTTTGAATTATGATAATGAGAAAATTTTTACTATAAAAATCAATTTTAATAATATGTAAATTACCATAACTTCCCTACTTTTTAATAAAATGTATCAATATTACAGATCAATTGATTCGTCTTGAACCAATGAATCTTTTATATATTTGCATCAACTTTGAATTATGCTAATGAAAAAAGTTTTATTATGAAAAACCGATTTTTAAAATATTATTGAGTGCTAAAAAAAATTGAATAAATATTTTCAGAAATCCTTTGGTCAGTTTCAAGATATTAGTGGTGAAAATAAGCCCTTGAAACTTCATCAGTTTATCTGCAACCGTTTTCAAGTTATCGTGTTCACAAAAAAGTGTGCCATAAACACACACATCCATACACACCACAAACATTCGGACAATGGCTTAGAACATTGTATTAGACATTTTTAAACTAGGGAAGGTTTAATTAAATGAATTTAACAATTTTGGAAAATCTTACCAGTACCAATCTTCCTCTGTGAGGAAGCAAAAATGAGAGAAGGGGGATTAGACGTAATAAGGGAGGAGATGGTGGAAACAAGGGAAAATAAGAAGAGGGGAAGTGCATGAAGTTTAAAGAGGGGAAGTATGAGATGGATGGTAGGTAGGGGGGTAAGTAAGGGGAAATATGGCGAGAATGGGTAAGAGATCAGAGGGCGAAGTAGATGAGGAAGAAGTTAAGGAAGGGAAAGAAAGTAAAGTTTGAAGCCTGGGGAAGGGAAGTGGGGATTGAGAAGGGAAGTAGGGGTTGAGAAAAGTAGTATGGGTGGAGAGAGAAAGTAAGGGATTGAGAGGGGATTTAGGGGAGAGAAAGTATTGGATGGGTATGTTTGAATGACTTTAACAACTTCTAGTGGTCTACAAAAATCCTTTTTGAAAGGTACACAAAACCATAGCATTAATTGGATCGCCTGCGACACAGTAAACCTTATCAAATTAAGAAGGAGGAAGAACAGAGACTCCTATTCTGGGCATCGCGGAAACAAGTAATCCCCTTGTCTTTGTGGATAGTATTAAAGTGCAAATATATATATATATATATATATATATATATATATATAATAGATCGTCACACACGTCACGTCAGACGTTGCCCGGACAGATTGTATTACGTATCTAGCTTTCATTAGCCTCGTCAGACAGGCGCCGGATTAAACTTTCCTCGATGAACTCACCGAAACAGATTGCTAGTCTTTGACAGAGAGGGTTTTAGTAAATGACGTGTATTTATTTTCCAATGAAACTAAAGACACGAGAAACATTGACTTTATTTCTGATGTTATATATAAATATTATTTTCAGGTAAGGGGCGGTTCAAAAAGTACGTCATAGTTCCCTGGGGGGGGGGTTGAAATTTTATGTATTTTCTTTAAAATTCATCTTTATTGATAAGAAACTAATCGGGATTTATTTAAATTATAATAATAATATAAATTCAATCTGTATTGAATTTATCTTTCGAATACCTTCATCTCGTGTTTTCTTCTAAATGCGAACTGATTTTATAGAATCCAATAAGGAAATCAAACTATTTTTCTCCTAAAAATTATTTCTTTTTAATTCAAAAGTCTACAATTATATTTTTGGTTGCAAATTCATCTTTTTTATTTAAAAATTTTACAATTTGGTTGATGATTTGAGTATATTTTTTTTCTTTTTGGTTAAAAATTAATTGTGTAAACTTAAGATTTAACTATTCAATTTCTGGTTGAAAATCGATCGTCTTTCGTTGAACATTCGACTAAGACATTTTTCATTTAGAATTCATATTTTTTTGCTTTGGCAATTATTGATAGTATTAAGTTAAAATTTAACTATTTTGTTAGAAATTCGTTTTCTTTTGAATAAAATTAATGTTTTGAAATTGAAAATTCAACAATTTGATTAAAAAATTAATGTATTTTGTTGTAGGATGGTCTTTTTGGATACTAAATTAATCCTTTTCATTAAAATTTCAACTACTTTGTACAAAGTTAAACGACTTTGTTGAAATATTATTTCATTGATAGATAATTTAACTATTTTGTGAAAATTCGTCTTTTTGGATTAAAAATGAAACTGTTTTGTTGTAAATTCTTATTTTTTCTTCAAAAGCTTAGCCACTTGGTTTGAATTTTTTGTTCTCTCGTGGTGAAAAAATTTATCCTGGATTAAAATTTATTTAATCCGTTTGAAATTAGTCTCTTTGGTTTGGAAATTCTTCCCTTTTTGTAGAAATGTTATCTTTCATTCCGAAATGAGACTGCTTGTTCAAAAATCAATCTATTTCGTTTAAAGATTCAACTTTTTTTTTAATTTAAGGACTTTAAATTGTAAAATACTTTTTCTTAGAAAACTGGTTTTTTCTTTGGAGAAAAATAAAAAATACGAAAGAAAAATAAAAAGGCAACCAACCAAATCCCCTTCCTTCTCTTTTTTATTTTTTTCGTCTTTTTTATTTTTATTATTATCAAATCACAACACAAAAACATCCATAATAATAATAAAATAATAAGAATGAGAAAGACGAAAGGAATAATAAAAAAGGAGGAAGGGCATTTAGTTCATTGCCTTCTCATTTTTCTCTCCTCTTTTTTAATTTTGTCCAAAGTAAAAAAAAAAAAAATTTTCAGAAAAAGTTTTTTTTTTTTTTTAAATTACAATATGAGCATTTTATGGTGGTCGTCCAAATTTGATCATTGGATTCCTGTTTTTATTTTCAGGAATTCTATGCATCAACTTTTTTTTGTTAAAAATAAAAATAGTTTTTGGTTAAATATCATCTTATAAATTTTTCTTTGAGAATTGTTTTGAAAGATCAAATTATATATTTTTCGTCTAGAATTAACCTTTTTTGTCGAAAATTCAACTATCTAGTTGAAAGTAACAATTTTTTTGGTTAGAGTCATTTTCATTAAAAATTCGACCAGTTGGTTGAAAGTTATTTTTTTGGGGTTAAAATTCCAACTTCTTGGTGAAAGTGCAACTGTTTGTAATTCAAGTTGATTTTTTTCACATTCTCATCATTCATGATTGAGAAAGTATTAGAATTTTTCGGAAATTTCACACCTTTGAAAAGAAATTATAGCTTTCGAGAAGTTCTTACAAAATTTTTTAGAAACATTTTTCGATAGTTGTTATATCGGTTTTAATTATTGAAAATACTATGAGAAAATAAAAAATTTAAATTTTGAGCCAAATGACGTGAGATAAGGAAAAAAGATCCAAAGGCAAATTGCAGCTTTCAAAAAATCGCACAAAATTTGTTGCAACTATTTTTTGATAGTACGCGTCAATATTCTGTTTGCATGTTTTGTGTTTTACTTTTGACCTCAGGACGAAGCATTTTATTTGAACGTAAATTAAGTATTTTTAGATTTTTTTTTAATCTGAAAATATCAAATGCATTATTTTTATTTTCTTTGACTCCCGTAAATAGTTTAGGTTCATTTCAGCTCATAAATGTTAGCCGGTCGAAATCTGTAAGCACATGGAGGAACCTTAGTTTCTGGTTGGATCGCTCGCGCTATTTTCAAGAACCAATCGACAAGGCACGTTCCCCGGTCTCACACATCCTGAACTCCGCGCAGAGACTGAGTGCCCGCCTCGAAGCCGAAAGGCTCGCTCGCGCCATGCGAGATAGCCAATCGTAGCCTCTCGTTCCCTACTTCTTGCAGCCGCCACCACTGATTGGCGCGCGGCTCTCTTGCTCAACCGATAAATAGAGTCAGCTTTATCGCCGCGGACTCATTAGCACCACGGACCTCGAATGAGTATCGCCTCGTCCCAATAGAATTTCGAGTATTCTTTGTCTTCTCACGATTCGCGAATTGCAACAGTGTTGGTTCAACTAATCGAATTTAGTGAAAAGTAACTATTTCTTCTTGAGCCGACTGGGCAAACCCATAGCTGATATTACAAGAAGCATGCGCAGTAGAGTGGTGCTCAAAAGAATTTTGTTGTGATTGTCTAGAAACTTCCAATCGCAATCGAGTGAATTTCTATGCCATCAGCGTTATTGAAACTTTAATGACATTTATCTGAAAATTCAAATATGCATGATAAGAAAATTCAAATCTTTCAACTGGAAATTCAGTTACAATAATATGCAAAAACATGACCGCACGAGAATCGAACCCTAACCTCCAATTTCGCTTTTAACAGCTCATAGCACTCAGCTACAGAAGAGGTTGGAAACAAACTACTAGAGAAAATAGTCACACAGTTTGATTGTTATATATGTTCATAAATGTTCAAATACATATGACTGAATTTTGATTCAAGCTAGTGTATGATATTTCAGTTACGCTTGTATTGGGCAAGGTAAATGATGTTTTAAGAAATTCCTGAAAGTGTAATTTTATTATGTTATTTAGGAGACGTATTACATATGACTTCCTAGATGTATTCGCAGATAAATCTTATTTCTGCATTTTTATACCAGGAGTACCTTTAATTTGACTCAAAATAAAATCCATGACAGTATACACGTTAACGAAGACATCAAGTGGTTTCTTATAACACTTTTGTGCCGAATAGCTTATAACACCAACTATCACCCCATCTGAAACGGCTGAGCTTCCAGCGTCCTCCTGCAAAAATAATGTGTATAAACAAATTAATTTTTGAATGATTCTATTATCACTTCGAACAAATAATTTTTTAAAGAACAAAAAAAAATCTGTCACAGGCCGGATTTGAACCGAAAACGGCTTCATTTATGACTATTTCAATCAAAGGTTTATCATTTCAGTTAAAAATTTATCAGTTTGGTTGAAAATTAATTTTTTTGAACTCAAAATTTAAATATTCCTTTTTCGATTGAAAATTCGTCTTTTTTAATTGAAAATCCAAAAATTTGGTTAAAAATTTGTATTTTTCAGTTGAAAATCCAACTATTTAGTTAAACTAGCTGTATATTCGATCTAGAGTGTTTCCACTTTGTATTTATAATTATATGGTACTCATTTCACGAGCACTTTGCTTCGTGTTAGCAAATGTATTTTCTTCCTCATAGAGGAAGCATTAGTTATTTTTTTCAATAATAGACAAACCAAAGTCTTCATTTTGATCGATTTAAAAATAGAAATTTACAAAAAATACCAAATTAAACAATAATACAAAAAAATTTTTAAATACAAAGGCGAATCAGACAAATCAAATTTTGTGTTTGAAATTATAATTTTTTGAGCTGGAAAAGGGAAGGAAAAAGTTCTGTCGCACCCTATCCATTTCCCAGCTTTATGATTTCTTTACCAAAATTGTCAGAATTATTCTATTTGAAAATTTATGATCAAAAAGTCTTTTCTATTCATGCGTCAAGTTTGTATTATGTCGATGAAAAAAGTTGTTCTGTTTGAAACAGATGATTCAAATCTTATAAATTACCATAACTTCCCTACTCTTTAATGAAACGTATTAATATTATGAGTCAATCGATTCGTCTTGAACCAAGGAATCTTTTATATTGTTACATCAACTTTGAATTATGCTATTGAAAAAAGTCTTACTATAAAAAATCGTGTTTTCAAATATTGTGAATTACCACAGCTTCCTTACTCTTCAATAAAATGTTTCAATGTTATATGTCAGTCAATTCATCCTGAATGAACCAAACTTTTCTATTCTTGCATCAACTTTAAATTATGAGAATGAAAACATTTTTACTATAAAAATTGATTTTAAAAATATATAAAAAACAACAACTTCCCTACCCTTTAATAAAATGTTATAATATTGTGGTTCAATCGATTCGTTTGGAACCAAGGAATCTTTTAAATTCTTGCATCAACTTTGTATTATGTCGAAGAAAAAAGTTTTATCATAAAGAACCGTATTAACAAATATTATGCATTACCATAGCTTCCATACTCTTCAATAAAATGTATCAATATTATAGGTCAATCAATTCATCTTGAATGAACCAAACTTTTCTATTCTTGCATCAACTTTTAATTATATTAATGAAACAAGGTACACTATAAAAAACCAGTCTTCAAAAAATATAAATGACCATAACTGCCCTACTTTTCAATAAAATGTAATTATATTATAGGTCAATCGATTCCTCTTGAACCAAGGAATCTTTTAT
>CAKNYM010050764.1:47411-60449 GCA_932195095.1 Andricus curvator | reverse complement strand
ACAATATAATGCAATACGATACAATATGATACAATATTGCACACTATTATACAGAACAATACAATATTATGTAATATCATACTATATGACACCGTGTGGCACAATAAGATAGAGTATGATTGTATATGATACAATATCATACAATATGATGCAATACGATACAATATGATGCAAAACAGTATAATATAATACAACTTAATATAGTATCATACACTATAACACTATATAATACAATATGATACAATATAATGCAATATGATGTAATATGATACAGTATGGTACATGATCATAAAATATAATACAATACGGTGAAATATGATACAGCATAATAACATGATGCAATACCAAACAATACGAATCAATATCACGCAATATGATACAGTATATGATATAAAAAAACATGCTTATTTAATCAATTGATTATTTTCCATAACTATCTTCTTCTCTAGTAATGCTAGAAAGCTACGGAGTTTTCTAAAATTTTTAGCCTTTCTTTGACTTTTCAGTTTGGAACATGTAATAAATACTAATATAAATATTATTTTAAAGAAAAAGGCTGTCACCCAATATTTATATTTGATTCGATCCATATGATAAATTTGAAGAATATTTCAGATATCTGTTAACTGTTAAATTAACAGAAATTAATTAATATTTTCCTGAAAAAAGATCTTCTCCTCACGCTCCGCGGGGAGTCGAACCACAGAACTTCTGATTTTCGATCAGGTGCTTTACCATTAAGCTACTAGAGAGATCGAGAGAAGAAACCATTTTCAGAAATACACGAATTATTATGCTATATGGTACAAATCGAATTTTTCAAGGAATCTGTTTCTTAGTTTCTTCTCTCGATCTCTCTAGTAGCTGAATGGTGAAGCACCTGACCGGAAATAATGTGAAACTTAATAAAGACTCTACTCCTTACCGTAACAATTGCAACATCGTAGCGGGTACGAAACTCCTTTTTACCCTGGTGATTCTCATATTTAGTGTGGTATTTAGGATGTCTGGAAATTTTGCTTATCTTATGACTTTCTCCGCAATGATATTGTCTGTTGGTTCCTGTAATCACTCTAACATCAGTGAAAGGTGGATATACAATTGGTGCAGCACAGAATGTATCTGTAAGAATATGTTTTTCGCTTATTATGGATCCACCAAACTTGAGAAAGCCTTTGCGTTGGAAGAAAGCCGCATAGGGAAATTCTTCTGGACTTGCATCTTGGCTACCAAACATTCGTCGTGAAGGCTCTATCCTGAAGGCTGTGTGGAAGAAGGAAAATTATAATCATGTGCAGAAATATGACAATTTTTAAAAATTAAATTTATTCAGAAAAAAGATCTCCTTTCGCTCCGCTGGGATTTGAACGCCAGGTCAACAGATTGTCGGCCAGGTGCTCTAACAACTAAGCTACTAGAGAGATCGGAAGAAGAATCCTTTTTCTGAAAAACAGTTCATTTTGCAAGTTGTTATGTTTTAATACAAGCCAATTTTTACTACTACTACTACTACTACTACTACTAGAAATCAGAAAGAAGAAGCTAATTGCCGGCCAGGCGCTCTAACCACTAAGCTACTAGAGAGATCGGAAGAAGAATCATTTTTCTGAAAGGAGAAGATCTTTTTTCGGAATAAATTTAATTTGAAAAATACTTTGATATGCTGCGTTATACTTACCAAGGGTATTAAAAAATAGTATCGAAATCAAAATTAAAAAAATTCGGAAATACATAGTGCACCTTATGTAATACATAATGTTATGTCGACTGTTCATAGCATTTATATTAAGCAATACGATACGCGTCGTAAACTTCATTTCTAATTTAATATTTGAATTATCAAGCCGATTTAACAATTTGGAATAGTACTCATTCGTGCCATACATAATCCAATATTTTTTCATCAGAAGAGATGTGATTCAGGTCTTATCTTCACAGTTTCATTTAACAGCCAGGCTTTCGTTATCGAACTGCAAAAATAATTCGTACTTCAATAAGAAAAAATAAATAAACTGACCAAGGGCAGATCCAGAAAAAATCGATTGAGCCGGTTGCCCCCCCCCCCCCTATTCTGAGATTTGATAAACCAAATTCAAAATTGAAAAATTTGTGTATCAGCTAGATACAATACTTAAGGCCTCTTAATTTTCTTGACCAATTAGAGCCCCCGAATGATGAGTAAGAATAGTAAGACAATTTGGAAGAGAGCGGAAGAATTTTCAACAAAACGCATGAATTTTCAAAAAAAAAAAAAAAAAAAAAAATATTAATTAATTTTTCAAGTAATTTTTTTCTGAAAAAAGATCTTCTCCTTTCGCTCCGCTGGGAAACGAACCACAGAAATACTGATTTCCGGTCAGGTGCTTTCCCATTAAGCTACTAGAGAGATCAAGAGAAGAAACTTTTTTCATAAATACACACATTATTTTGCTAGATGGTACAAATAACATTTTTCAAGGAATCTGTATTATCATCAGAGAATAACAGGAAATATTTAACGTCTTATCAGACTAGATGGAGCTATGGATTAAAAGTTATTTTTTTCTGAAAAAAGATCTTCTTTATCTCCGCTGAAAGTCGAACCACACAACTTCTGATTTCCGATGAGGTGCTTTCGCATTAAGCTACTAGAGAGATCGAGAGAAGAAACCTTCTTCAGAAATACACGCATTATTACGCTAGATGGTACAAATCAAATTTTTCAAGGAATCTGTATTATAATTAGAGAATAACATAAATTTTTAACGTCTTCATCAGAATAGATGGAGCTATGAATTAAAAATGATTTCAATTAATTTTTTCTGAAAAAAGATCTTCTCCTTTTGCTCTATTGAGAAACGAACCACAGAACTACTGATTTCCAGTCAGGTGCTTTCTCATTAAGCTACTAGAGAGATCAAGAGAAGAAACTTTTTTCAGAAATACACACATTATTTTGCTAGATGGTACAAATCAAATTTTTCAAGGAATCTGTATTATCATTAGAGAATAACAGAAAATATTTAACGCATTTTCAGACTAGATGAAGCTATGAATTAAAAAAAAAATTCTGAAAAAAGATCTTCTTCTTTAGCCCTGCTGGGGGTCGAACCACAGAACTTCTGATTTCGGGTCAGGTGCTTTCCCATGAAGCTTCTAGAGAGATCGAGAGAAGAAACTTTTTCAAAATACACGCATTATTTTGCTAGATGTTACAAATGAAGTTTTTCAAGGAATCTGTATTATCATTAGAGAATAACAGAAAATAGTTGACGACTTTTCAGACTAGATTGAGCTATGAATTAAAAATTTTTTTACTGAAAAAAGATCTTCTTTAGCTCCGCTGGGGGTCGAACTACAGAACTTCTGATTTCCGTTCAGGTGCTTTCCCATTAAGCTACTAGAGAGATCGATAGAAGAAACCTTTTTCAGAACTACACGCATCATTATGTTAGATGGTACAGATTACATTTTTCAAGGAATCTGTATTATCATTTAGATAATAACAGAAATTTTTAACGTCTTTTTCAGGCTAGATGGAGTTATGAATTAAAAATTAATTTTTTCTGAAAAAAGATCTTTTCCTTGCGCTTCGCTGGGAGTCGAACCACAGAACTTCAGATTTCCGGTTAGGTGCTCTCCCATTAAGCTACTAGATGACATTTTTCAAGGAATCTCTATTATCATTAAAGAATAACATAAATTTTTAACGCCTTTTTCAGATTAGATGGAGCTAAAAATTAAAAATTATTTTAAATAATTTTTTCTGAAAAAAGATCTCCTTTAGAGAAAAAAGAATTGTCAACGAAATACTTCAATTTTTGACCAAAGATATGAATGTTATTCTGAAATTATGAATCTTCAAAACAAAAAATGAATGTTTAGGAAAGTAGTTTAACTTTCAAACAAGGAGTTGAATTTTTTAACTAAAAATATGAATTGTTAATAAAAAATATAATAGTTGATATTTTCAGAAAAGAATATTTTAATTTTAGATAAAACACAATTAAATTCAATCAAAAAAGATGATCAATTTTTAATAATAAATAAAATCTTCTACAAAACAGTTGAATTTTCGAGCCGAAAATATGAAATTCAACGAAAAAGTTAATTTCCATCAAATAGTTCAATATTGAATTGGAAAAAAAGTATTCAACCAAATTCATGAATTTTCAATCAAACGGTTGGATTTTTAACCAATAATATTATTTTTCTACCAAGAAGACAAAGCAATAAAATACTAGTATTTTAAATCAAATAGTTTAATTTATAAAAAAAATCTCTTTCCAACCAATAATGGAATAGTTAAATTTTCATAAAAAAAATTATTTTCTATTCGAAAAAAACGAAACCTATACAAAACAGTTATATTTTCTACCATATAGTTGAATTAGTACTAAATTGTTGAATTTCTACCGATTTGTTGAATTTAAAAAAAAAAGGCAAATTTTCAACAAAATGTATGAATTTTTAAACAAATAGTTGAATTTTCAACCAAGAAGAAAAGTGTACTTTTTATCAAATGTAATAATTTGATTTTCATTAAAAAACAATTGTTTCCAATTTAGAAAAGCTAATTTTTCACAAAACTCGAGCAACCCGATCATAAGAATTTATAACCAAAATGATGAAATTTTTCACCAGTTTGTTGACTTTTCAAGCCAAAAAAAAAAATTGATTTTCAGAAGACAATTATTACCCGATTTTACCTTCTTTTTTTGAAAGCTCATAAAATTTAGCATTGAACTGTCATAGCCGATTTTTTAATTTTTGTTTATTTTTTTGTTTATTTATTAACAAAAATGAAAAAAAAATTGACTTTCTAAGGATACCGGTTTTAAAAAAATGCTTTGATTTAATCAAAAATACCTAGAAAACTGGAAGCAACTATAAAAAAAAGTCCAATAGCAATGCAAATTTTCAAAAATTTATTGAATTTGTTATAAACAAATAAGTGAATGCAAATAGTTTCGTGGGGATTGAAGACGATTCTTCACTTGATTCGCTCTACATTTGAACAATTTATGGACAAAAAGAGTTTTTTAGTCGAATTGATAAAAGTTAATAAATAATTTGTTATTTTGAAAGCAATTTTTATAAACAAATATCCATATCAGGTATTTTCGATGGAATAAAAAAAAATTATATTGAATCGATCATATATTACTTGGAAATAAAACCTAAGTATCATATTTGGGCACCAAATGAAAGTTAATAATTGTTTAAACTACCTTAATTAACAAATACATTATTTGGCTATTTTTCAGCATTTAGACTTGTTTTTTTTGTTTAATCAACTGTCAATAACACATTTTTGAACTTTTTTTATTGTTCGATAACGATCCAATATTTTTATTTTTAATAACAATTTAGTAAACAAATTTTCCTCTGCTGATGCATTTGTAAACTAAAATTTTTTTCCTTGTGGAATATAATTAAAAATTACTTAGCAATAATTCCTTGCCATAATTTGATAAAAATTGATTATTTATTAAAGAAACTTAATTACTACTTGACTTTTTTTTGGTTAACGGAATTGATCGGTTAATTAATTTATTAATGAAAATAAAAATAGTCGATCGTTATCGAAATATAAAAAAAAGTTAAAAAATGTGTTATTAACAGTTGATTACACAAAAAAAACAAGTCTAAATGCTGAAAAATAGCCAAAAAATGTATTTGTTAATTAAGTTTAGTTAAACAATTATCAAATGTTATCGATTCATAGCCAAAATGATTGCTAAATAATTGGCTGTTAATTCTGTGAAAAAAGCGGTATTTTATTTATAAATACATAGAATGATAAAAATTTGTTTAAAAAATTGTTGTTTACAATAATAAATTGTTAACTTCCATCAAAATGTTTTTGAAAATTTAGAAGTTAGTTATTTACAGTTAATTGCATCGAAAAAATCAAGTTTGTACCTCGAAAAATAGCCAAATAGTGCATTTGTTAATTAAGGTAGTTTAAACAATTATTAACTTTTATTTGGTAACCAAATATGATACTTAGATTTCATTTCCAAGTGATATATGATCGATTTCATAGAAAAAAATTTATTTATTATGTCAAAAATACCTGATATGGATATTTGTTTATAAAAATTGCTTTTAAAATAACAAATTATTTATTAACTTTGATTAATTCAACTAAAAAACTCTTTTTGTCTATAAATTGTTCAAATTTAGTGCAAATAAAGTGACGAATCGACGCCAATCCCCAAGAAACCATTTTCGTTTATTTATTTGTTTATAACAAATTCAATAAATTTTTTAACATTTGCATTGCTATTAGACATCTTTTTTGGATAGTTGCTTTCAGTTTTCCAGGTATTTTTTATTGAATCAAAGCATTTTGAAAAAACCGGTATCGTTCAAAAGTCAAAATTTTTGTTTTCATTTTTGTTATTAAATAAACAACGAAATCAACAAAAATTAAAAAATCGGTCTTTTTAATTGGAAAAATCCCAAATGAAATAACTGGGATATAAATAAAACGAATTTTTCTGCCAAAAAATACATGAATAATGCATTTGTTTATTAAATTTGTTTATAATATAAACAATTTTAATCTGAAGAGAAATTTTTTTCATTATTATATAGTTTCCATTCACGAGCACCAGGAACGCCAAATAGAAAAAACGGCAATTTTTTTCGTCATATTTGTTTATTTATAAAAAAATTGAGAGCCTAATTTGAAAATCATGCTCGACCTGATCAGGCTATGTATAACATCTGAAATTTGTACCCTAAATTCAAAATAAATAAATAGTCCTAGCAAAAAATTAAAAACAGCCCTGGATTCGTCTCAGCCATATCTCTAGGTTTTTCCCATTTTTTTGAAAAAGTCATTTTTTTGAAAAAGACATTTTTTTGAAAAAGTCATTTTTTAAACAATTAAATTGTTATTAAACATTGTGCCTTTATTATAAACAAAAGTATTAGTCGTTTATAAATTTTAATGATATAGGCAGATTCCTCATCAACATATATAAATCATTATAAATCATTATGCAAATTGCCAGAACCTTCACTTATCAATAATTATTAAATTTATAGAATTCCTGAAAATAAAAACAAGAATCGAACGACCAAATTTGGACGACCACCATGAAATGCTTCTATTGTAATTTAGAAAAAAAAAAATTTCAAATTTTTTTTTTTTTTTTCGACATAAAATAAAAAAGAGGAAAGAAAAATAAGAAGGCAACTAGCCAAATCCCCTTCCTTCACTTCTTTTATTTCCTCTTTTTTATTTTATGTCTGAAGAAAAAAAAAATTTTTGATTTTTTTTTTTTTTTTTTTTTTTTTTGAATTAAAATAGAAGAATTTTATGGTGGATTTCCAAATTTGATCGTTGAATTCTTGTTATCATTTTCAGAAATTCTATACATTAACTTGAGTATTGGTCGTTAAATAGGATTTTGAATTTGATTTTAATCTAATTTGAAATTCTTAAATTTTAATAATTAATAAACTAAAATGAATAAAAATAAATAAAATAAAAATAATTATTATTTAGAAAAAGAAAATATTTGTCTTTCAGTATTTTTAGGTTATTATTCTTGAAAACCTATAAAAATCGAGATTCAAGGACATGGACTGCAACTATAATTCAGGTATTAGAATTTCTTACCATGTCCGACCTTTTCCTACAAATTTAAAACATTTTTTGAAAATAATTCTGCAGCCAAAACTGAACACCTTAACTTGCTTAAAATTTTGTAGTAGATAAATAAACGTTTATTTTTTAGTCTGCTGGCCTTAAAAAATTGACTTGCTTAGACTTAAATTTTTTGTTTTACAGAATTTTCTTAAAACTAACCCTTAAAACTAACATCCTTCCACACCTCATCTCTAACGCCGCTCGCTCTTATGGCATCGCCTTTCTCGCTTCGCCTCGCCCCGCACGCATGTCCCTACTTTCTTGCTTTGCCTCGCATTACCAAACTCTGCCTCCGCGCCTTATACCTAATAATTATCAACTATTTACAATATTTACATTTACTTATATTTACTTCCTCCTCTATTTACAATCTTTCCTTCTCCATTCCTCTTCCTCCTACCTTCTCTTCTTCTCCATCTTACCCAAGACTCCCTTCACCCATGCTACGCCCGTTTGTCCCCCCTTTCATGCATCAATACATCCATGCTTATCCCACTCCTTTCCACCTCTACGCACTCCTCCAAACAGTGTTCCACACTTGCCTCCCCCTTCCCACATAGTTCACACATCCTCTTTTCTCTAGCGAGCCAGAAGCTATTGAAACCCTCCATGCACCCACATCTCATCCTCGCTATAAGCTCCTGACTTCCTTTCTCTCCTTTCTCACACAAATATTGCGCTCTCGCCCTTGGCATGATCCACACATAGTTCCCATTAAACCTTGTCTCTCTTATTCTCTCTTCCCCTGCTATCTTCTCTCTCTCCATGCTGTTTTTCTTAACCAACTCATATACCTTCCTTCCTTCCTCATGCATCCTTCTCACTTCATCCATCTGCAGTCCATTCGTTTTAAAATACCTTTCTCTTTCAATCAGACTTCCAATCAGACTTCCTTAACAGGGTTCTAACTTTTATCAGATGCTGTCAACTCAAATTTAAATGCGTTCTTCACTTCGTTCAATTTATTAATTTATTGAAAATAATTTACAAAAAATACTAGATGGTGAAGAATAGTCCCCTAGATGTTTTTCTATCTCAATCTATTAGCAACATTTTTGCACCCGGGGCTTTTTGTACTTCACTCATAATAAAATCGATTGCAGAATACACGTTGAAATAAACATCATATGGTGACTCGGAACAAAGCCCATCATAATAGTTTGCAATGCCAATTATCACCCCGTCATCATTAACAGCTGATCCTCCATGATCGCGCTGAAAAAAAAATTCGTAATTCTATAAACAAAATAAAATGACTTGATTTCTTTCCAACTGCTTCAATAAATAATGTTGATTGAAGAATGATTGTCGAATTTCTTGAAAGTAGGAATGACTTACCGTAGTCATGCCTCTTCCTTTTTCTTCAATTGTGCAAATTTGACTCTCCCATAGTTTTAATTTAGAATCTGATTTGAAACCACAAGTTGGAGCAGTATACATGTTTGAGTGTAATTTTTTCAAAATACCGGAAGGCTCATCAGGATGAGAAGTTCTTCCCCATCCAATAATAACCACAGGTTCATTATCATATACGTCTTCACTAGGCAAGAAAACTGCCTTTTGATTCGAGTTGAAAATAATTCGAGAAGCCAACTAAAAAAAAAAATTTCCTTCTCCTTGAAATGCACAAAACATACGATTCCATCTTATCCCATTCCATCAATGATTCTATCCCTCGTGAAACTGAAATTAATAATTCATTACCAAATTCTTTACTACTTACTGTTACAACTGCAACATCGTAAGTGTGAAGATGTTCATGTTTGGGTTTCAGCCAATTAGGATGTAGGGTAGCTTTGCTTATTTTATGACTTTCTCCTCCATGATCTAGCATGATGGTTCCCGTATGCACTGTAACATCAGTGTAGGGTGGTGTCAAACTAATGTTAACACACCAGCATGTAGTCAGAATGTGTCTTTCGCTTATGATTGACCCACCACATCGGAGGAAGTTTTTTAGTTTGAAGAAAGCGGCGTAGGGAAATTCTCCTGGACTCGCATCTTCACCACCAAGAATTCTTCGCGAAGGCTTTATCCCAAAGACTACGTAGGAAAAGTAACATTGTTAGAAAGTGAAAAGGTTTTTCGAAATTTTCCTTGATACATGTCAAATAATAAAGCTTAGCTCTGAAGTGTACAGTTGGAAAGGTTCCATCTCGGAGGGACCAAATTAAAAGGTGCTAACTCGTGAAGATGAAATGAAAAGGTGCTAACTTCTTTTGCAAACTCTCAAAGCTTCAAAATCCGATATTATTTGGGTTGTGGAGATCAGCGCCCTCGAATCTGTAGCCTTTCCTTTGTTCCACGAGTTAGCACCTTTTCATTTGATTCCTCCGAGATGGAACCTTCTCTTTCCAATATGTTGGCTTCTAGAAGGACTCTATCGGATGAATCTAAGTGCTACATCCATAATTTGTCATTTGAAAACTTCGAAACATTTTTTAATCCTAGCAAACAATGAAGAAAACATTATTGGGACCCATCATTTAGGACATCTATCAGAGTTATGAGAACGTAAATGTTTATTTGAGTTTCTGAAGTTCATAGTGAATTTTTTTGGTCAATATGCATATGCTATATTATACTTACCAAATATATTAAAAAATAGGATGAAAATCAGGGATGAAAGAATTCGACAATACATAGTCACGCACCTTATGTAATACCTAACTTTATGTCGATTGTCCATTGCATTTATATTGAGCAATACGATACGCGTCGTAAACCTAATTTCTAATTCAATATTTAAATTATCAAGTCGCTTCTACAATTTGGAACAGGTTTCGCTCCATGAATAATTCATTATATTTTCATCTAAAAAAGAGTGATAACAAAGATTAGTGAGCATTTCAAAAATGATCCACTGTGAATTTAAACGGAAGGATGTCATGCTGCAAAACATTTAAAAATGGATAGTCTATGGTAAGACCCAAAACAAATCATAAACACTACCGAAAATGGTGGGAAAATCAAACAAGTGTTGGATTCGCCATGTAGTGGTGAAGATAAGACTTCAGAGGAAGCTCTAGCTTTTCTAAAGAAAGAAGTTTCTTAAAATATCCGTTTGGAAACTAAACTGAGGTTGAAGCGGTATTGATTTGTTTTTGGGAGTTTGATCGATCTTCTGGGGTTTCATCATATAAACAATGACACTCTAGCACAGACATAGAGAATCGCTGAGCAATCAATGACACAGGTTGATTTGCTACTACCTGCATTCGATAAAGGTTAACTACCTCAACTGAAATTATTGTATGGAATAAGGTAGCATCACAATCTAAAATATTTTGATAACCAATTGCACTTAGATAGATTAAAGAAATTACAGAACTTAACTCAAACAAAACAAGTTACCAGATGATAAAATAGAAAGAGCAGAATGTTTGGAAACTAAACTACAAGGATGTCTACAAGGAAGACTTGATTTCAGCTTTAACCACTTTTGCATCACACTGCTGAATGAGTTGTCAACATGCAATAGCAAAAAAGTGTCTACGAACAAAGTTGTCAAAGTGTACGAACTTCAAACTTCACTGAGGATGAAGCAGTATTCATTTGTTCTTGGGGATTTGATGGATCCACTGGTTGTGTATCATATAAACAATAATACTCCAGCCCAGAAGTAGAGAATGGCACAGAAATTAATGATGAAGGTTAATATGCTACTGCGTGCATTTCCTCAAGGATAACTACATTAGCTGAAATTATTATGTGGAAAAAGGCTAGATCATGATCTAAGCATTTTTGTTGACCAACTGCACTAAAATGGATTAGAGGAACAGCAAAAGTTATCTTGAAACAAACCAAGTTACTAGATGATCAAATAAGAAGATTAGCATGGTTATGAACTAAACTAGAAGGATCTCCACAAGAAAGTTGGGCTTGTTAGCTTCAACTATTTTTACATCACACTGCCGGATGAGTTGTTCACTGGCGATAGAAAGTAATACTTCAAACTGCACAAGCTTCAAACTTCACTGATGTTGAGCTGCATTTATTTTCTCTTGGGGATTTAGTGGATCTTCTAGGTTTTAATCCTTCAAACAATGCTTCTCCAGCAGAGACATGAAGAATGGCAGAGAAATAAATGATTCAGGTTCATTTGCTACTAGGTGCATTCCATTAAGGTTAGCTACATCAGCTGAAATGCTATTATAGAATAACGGTACATCATAATCTGAAATACTTTGTTCACCAATTCCATTTAAATGAAGTATGGAAATAACAGAACTTATCATTTGACAAAAGCAGTTAACAGACGATCAACTTAAAAATAGACGAAATTTGGGATTGCCTAATGGATGAAAAAGGATAGAGATGGATAAACATTGGATTCATTTAGATAGAAAGACTGGGATTCAAGAAGATAGGGCTATCTTATATTTCAGAAAAGATATAAATGGATTCACTTGGATAAGAAGACAGGGTTTGAGAAAGATAGACAAAATTTGGGATTGACTCATGGATGGAAAAAGATGGAGGTGGATAATCGAAGGATTCGTTTGGATAGAATGACTAGGATTCACAAGGATAGGGCTATTTTATATCTCAGAAAAGATAGAGAAGGATTCAATTAGATAGGCAAATAGGGAATAAAAATCGATTTTAAAAATATACAAATTACCATAACTTCCCTACTCTTTGATAAAATGTATGAATATTGTAGGTCAATTGATTCGTCTCGAATCAACACATCTTTTCTGCTTTTGCATCAACTTTGAATTTTGTTAATGAAAAAAGTTTTACTATGAAAAACCGATTCTCAAAATATATAAATCATCATAGCTTCCTTGCTCTTCAATAAAATTTTTTAATGTTATGGGTCAATCAATTCATTCTGAATCAACGCAACTCTTCCATCCTTGCATCAACTTTAAATTATGAGAATGAGAAAATTTTTACTATAAAAATTGATTTTAAAAATATATAAAATACAATAACTTCGCTGCTCTATAATGAAATGTATTAATATTGTAGGTCAAACAAATTTTCTTGAACCAAGGAATCTTTTATATTGTTGCATCAACTTTGAATTATGTCGAAGAAAAAAGTTTTATATTTTTAAAAACCGTATTTACAAATATCACGCATTACCATAGCTTCCTTACTCTTAAATAAAATGTAATAATATTATAGGTCAATCGATTCGTCTAGAATCAGCACATCTTTTCTGTTCTTGTATCAACTTTGAAATATGTTGATGAAAAAAGTTTGACTATAAAAAACCGATTTTCAAAATATATAAATTACCATAACTTCCCTACTATTTAATAAAATGTATTAATATTGTAGGTCAATCGATTTGCACCGAATCAAGAAACATTTTCCGTTCTTGCATCAACTTTGAGCTATGTCGAAGAAAAAAGTTTTACTATAAAAAACCGTATTTTCAA
>CAKNYM010050764.1:32943-43870 GCA_932195095.1 Andricus curvator | reverse complement strand
ATTTTTTTTTATACCGATTTCTTCTTGACATCTTTACAGCCAGGATTATTCGTTGGGAAAGTATAATTCTACAAACATTTCAAAATGTTTTTAGAAGAAATTTTTTTATTTATTTTTTTTGTTTATAACGATTTATTTTTGACATCTGTAAAACCAGGATTATTCGTTAGAATATTATAATTCTACAAAACATTTAAAAATGTTTTTAGAAGAAAAAAATTATTATTTTTTTTTATTCATTTTTATTAATTTTTTTTTATACCGATTTCTTCTTGACATCTTTACAGCCAGGATTATTCGTTGGGAAAGTATAATTCTACAAAACATTTCAAAATGTTTTTAGAAGAAATTTTTTTTTTATTATTTATTTTTTTTTTCTATAACAATTTATTTTTGACATCTTTACAACCAGGATTATTCGTTAGGATAGTATAATTCTACAAAACATTTCAAAATGTTTTTAGAAGAAATGTTCTTTTTTCTTATATATTTATTTTTTTATTTTTTTTATAACAATTTCTTTTTAACATCTGTACAACCAGGATTATTCGTTAGGATAGTATAATTCTACAAAACATTTCAAAATGTTTTTAGAAGAAATGTTTTTTTTTCTTATTTATTTTTTTTTGTTTATATTTTTTTTATACCGATTTCTTCTTGACATCTGTACAGACAGGATTATTCTTTGGGATAGTATAATTCTACCAAAAATTTCAAAATGTTTTTGAACGAAATTTTTGTTTTCTCATTCATTTTTTTTTTCTATGCCAATTTATTTTTGACATCTGTACAACCAGGATCAGTCGTTAGGATAGTATAAAAACAAAACATTCCAAAACGTGCTTAGGAGAAAAAAATTATTATTTTTTTAAATTTATTTATTTTTTTTTTTTTATACCGATTTCTTCTTGACATCTGTACAGCCAGGATTATTCGCTGAGATAGTATAATTCCACAAAACATTTCAAAATGTTTTTAGAAGAATTTTTTTTTTCTTTATTTATTTATTTTTTTAAATAATTTCTTTTTGACATCTGTACAACCAGGATTATTCGTTAGGATAGTATAATTCTACAAAACATTTCAAAATGTTTTTGAACGAAATTTTTTTTTCTCCTTCATTTTTTTCTTCTATGGCAATTTATTTTTGACATCTGTACAACCAGGATCAGTCGTTAGGATAGTATAATTCTACAAAACATTCCAAAACGTGCTTAGGAGAAAAAATTACTATTTTTTTTAATTTATTCTTTTTTTTCATACCGATTTCTTCTTGACATCTGTACAACCAGGATTATTCGCTGAGATAGTATAATTCTACAAAACGTTTAAAAATGTTTTTATAAGGAATTTTGTTTTTTTTTTATTAATTTTTTTTATAACGATTTTTTTTTTGACATCTGTACAAGCAGGATTATTCGTTGGGATAGTATAATTCCACAAAACATTTCAAAATGTTTTTAGAAGACATTTTTTTATTGTTTATTTATTAATTTTTTTTTATGACGATTTCTTTTTGACCTGTACAACCAGGATTATTCGTTAGGATAGTATAGTTCCACAAAACATTTCAAAATGTATTTAGAAGAAAATTTTTTTTTTTTCTTGTTATTTATTTTCATATTTTTTCCCAACAATTTCTTTTTAACATCTGTACAACCAGGATTATTCGGTAGGATAGTATAATTCTACAAAACATTTCAGAATGTTTTTAGAAGAAATTTTTTTTTTTCTCTTATTTATTTATTTTTTTTATACCGATTTCTTCTTGACATCTGTACAGTCAGGATTATTCGTTGAGATAGTATAATTCCACAAAACATTTCAAAATGTATTTAGAAGAAAAAAATTATTTTTTTCTTCTTATTTATTTTTATTTTTTTTTTTATAACAATTTCTTTTTAACATCTGTACAACCAGGATTATTCGGTAGGATAGTATAATTCTACAAAACATTTCAGAATGTTTTTAGAAGAAATTTTTTTTTTCTCTTATTTATTTATTTATTTTTTTTTATATTTTTTTTATACCGATTTCTTCTTGACATCTGTACAGCCAGGATTATTCGTTGAGATAGTATAATTCTACAAAACATTTCAAAATGTTTTTAGAAGACATTTTTTTGTTGTTTATTTATTAATTTTTTTTTATAACGATTTCTTTTTGACATCTGTACAACCAGGATTATTCGTCAGGATAGTATAATACCACAAAACATTTCAAAATGTATTTAGAAGAAAACATGTTTTTTTTTTCTTGTTTATTTATTTTTTTATTTTTTTTCCCAACAATTTCTTTTTGACATCTGTACAACCAGGATTATTCGTTAGGATAGTATAATTCTACAAAACATTTCAAAATGTTTTTGAACGAAATTTTTTTTTTCTATGGCAATTTATTTTTGACATCTGTACAACCAGGATCAGTCGTTAGGATAGTATAATTCTACAAAACATTCCAAAACATGCTTAGGAGAAAAAAATTATTATTTTTTTAAATTTATTTATTTATTTTTTTTTTATACCGATTTCTTCTTGACATCTGTACAGCCAGGATTATTCGTTGAGATAGTATAATTCTACAAAACATTTCAAAATGTTTTTAGAAGAATTTTTTTTTTCTTTATTTATTTATTTTTTTAACGATTTCTTTTTGACATTTGTACAACCAGGATTATTCGTTAGGATAGTATAATTCCACAAAACATTAAAAAATGTTTTTAGAAAAAAAAAATTATTTTTTTTTCTTTTTTATTTATTTTTTTTCCAACAATTTCTTTTTAACAGCTGTACAACCAGGATTATTCGGTAGGATAGTATAATTCTACAACACATTTCAAAATGTTTTTGAACAAAATATTTTTTTTCTTCTTCATTTATTTTTTTTATTATTTTCTATAGCGATTTATTTTTGACATCTGTACAACCGGGATTAGTCGTTAGGAAAGTATAATTCTACAAAACGTTTCAAAACGTTCTTAGGAGAAAAAAATTATTATTATTTTTTTATTTATTTATTTTTATTAATTTTTTTTTATACCGATTCCTTTTTGACATCTGCACAGCCAGGATTATTCGCTGAGATAGTATAATTCTACAAAACGTTTAAAAATGTTTTTATAAGGAATTTTGTTTTTTTTTTTATTAATTTTTTTTATAACGATTTTTTTTTTGACATCTGTACAAGCAGGATTATTCGTTGGGATAGTATAATTCCACAAAACATTTCAAAATGTATTTAGAAGAAATTTTTTTTTTTTCTTGTTTATTTATTTTTTTTCCCAACAATTTATTTTTAACATCTGTACAACCAGGATTATTCGGTAGGATAGTATAATTCTACAAAACATTTCAGAATGTTTTTAGAAGAAAAAATTTTTTTTTCTCTTATTTATTTATTTTATTTATTTTTTTTATACCGATTTCTTCTTGACATCTGTACAGCCAGGATTATTCGTTGAGATAGTATAATTCTACAAAACATTTTAAAATTTTTTTATAAGGAATTTTTTTTTCTTTTTATTAATTTTTTTTTATAACGATTTTTTTTTTGACATCTGTACAACCAGGATTATTCGTTAGGATAGTATAATTCCACAAAACATTTCAAAATGTATTTAGAAGAAAAAATGTTTTTTTTCTTGTTTTTTTATTTTTTTTCCAACAATTTCTTTTTGACATCTGTACAACCAGGATTATTCGTTAGGATAGTATAATTCTACAAAACATTTCAAAATGTTTTTGAACGAAATTTTTTTTTCTCCTTCATTTTTTTCTTCTATGGCAATTTATTTTTGACATCTGTACAACCAGGATCAGTCGTTAGGATAGTATAATTCTACAAAACATTCCAAAACGTGCTTAGGAGAAAAAATTACTATTTTTTTTAATTTATTCTTTTTTTTCATACCGATTTCTTCTTGACATCTGTACAACCAGGATTATTCGTTGAGATAGTATAATTCTACAAAACATTTCAAAATGTTTTTAGAAGAATTTTTTTTTTTGCTTATTTATTTATTTTTTTTAACGATTGCTTTTTGACATCTGTACAACCAGGATTATTCGTTAGGATAGTATAATTCCACAAAACATTACAAAATGTTTTTAGAATAAAATTTTTTTTTTTCTTGTTTATTTATTTTTTTTCCAACAATTTCTATTTAACAGCTGTACAACCAGGATTATTCGGTAGGATAGTATAATTCTACAACACATTTCAAAATGTTTTTGAACAAAATTTTTTTTCTTATTCATTTATTTTTTTTATTATTTTCTATAGCGATTTATTTTTGACATCTGCACAACCAGGATTATTCGTTGAGATAGTATAATTCTACAAAACGTTTAAAACTGTTTTTATAAGGAATTTTTTTTTTTTATTAATTTTTTTTATAGCGATTTTTTTCTACATCTGTACAACCAGGATTATTCGTTGGGATAGTATAATTTCACAAAACATTTCAAAATGTATTTAGAAGAAAAAAACTTTTTTTTTCTTGTTTATTTATTTTTCTATTTTTTTTCCCCCAACAATTTATTTTTAACATCTGTACAACCGGGATTATTCGGTAGGATAGTATAATTCTACAAAACATTTCAGAATGTTTTTAGAAGAAAAATTTTTTTTTCTCTTATTTATTTATTTATTTTTTTATATTTTTTTTATACCGATTTTTTCTTGACATCTGTACAGCCAGGATTATTCGTTGAGATAGTATAATTCTACAAAACAGTTCAAAATGTTTTTAGAAGACATTTTTTTATTGTTTATTTATTAATTTTTTTTTATAACGATTTCTTTTTGACATCTGTACAACCAGGATTATTCGTTAGGATAGTATAATTCCACAAAACATTTCAAAATGTATTTAGAAGAAAAAATGTTTTTTTTTCTTGTTTATTTATTTTTTGATTTTTTTTCCAACAATTTCTTTTTGACATCTGTACAACCAGGATTATTCGTTGAGATAGTATAATTCTACAAAACATTTCAAAATGTTTTTAGAAGACATTTTTTTATTGTTTATTTATTAATTTTTTTTATAACGATTTCTTTTTGACATCTGTACAACCAGGATTATTCGTTAGGATAGTATGATTCTACAAAACATTACAAAATGCTTTTAGAAGAAAAAAATTTTTTTTTTACTAAGTTTTTATTTTATTTTTTTTATATTTTTTTTATAACTTTTAAAGGATCATAAGGATGTCAGGGGCCGTTTTTAACTTGTTAGAAGGAACTAAGGTACTGAAAAGTTACGTTATTTGTAACTTTTAGGGTAACTTCGTTACTTTTTTGAAAGGTAACTTGTAACGTAACTTAGTTACGATTTTTGCAGTACCTTGGAACTTTAATTTTAATTACTTTAAAGTAACTTTGTATTTTTTGTATATTATTTCCTAATATGGATTAGTTATGGGTAAAAAATTAATTTCTTTTAGTTAATGATTCAGCTACTTTTTTGAAAATTCGTTTTTTTTCTGGTTGAATTCAACTTTGATTGATTTCAAATTAAAGACTTTTTTGATTGAAATATTATCAACTATTATATCTTTTGAATTTTTTTTTAAATGCATCTATTTTATTTGGTTGAAAAGTAACTTTTTGGTTGAAAATTCGTCTTCTTGTCTTGAAAATGCAACAATTCAGTGGACAATTTTTCCTAGAAAAATTTAATTTATTTATCTTTTTTGGTTGAATCAAACTATTTTTGTAGAAATGTTTTTTTTTTTTAAATATGTCTTTTCTGGTGGAAGGAACTACTTGTTTGAAAGTTTACCTATTTTGATGAAAATTCAGTTTTTTGGATGAAGATTCATAATTCTAGTTAAAAATTCATCTCTCGTTCAAAATTTAATTATTTTCTTTCCAATTCGATTTTTTTTATGGTAAAGAATTTTAATATTTTTCAAAAAATTCAACTATTTGGTTAAAAATTAACTTTCTTGTTGAAAATTTGACTCTTTTATTGAAAATTCGTCCTTTTGGTTTGAACATTGTAGAAAGTTCAACTATTTGGTTGAAAATTAATTGTTTTGTTGAAAATTAATATTTTCGGTCTGCAAATTCAACCATTTGATTGGAAATTCATGTATTTTGTTAAAAATTAACTTTCTTGTTGAAAATTTGACTCTTTTCTTGAAAATTCGTCTTTCTGGTTTTAAAATGCTAGAAAATTCAACTATTTGGTTCAAAATAAACTTTTTCGTTGAAAATTTAACTCTTTTGTTGAAAATTCATCAATCAAGTTAAAAATTCATATTATCGAGTTAAAAATTAAAAGTTTTTGTAGAAAATTTAATCTTCTTGGCTTAAAACGCTTTGGTGGAAAAATTTATATCTTTTGTCGAAAATTAAACTATTTCTTTAAAAACGAAACTATTTTTATAAAAATTTAACTGTTTGGGAAAAACTGGAACTATTTTGTTAAAAATTAACTTTTATGTTGGAAAATTATATTTTCGGGTTGAAAAGTTACCTGTTTTGTATATAATTATTCTTTCTCTCTTCGAAATTCAAGAAGTTTTTTGAAAATTCATGTATTTTAACTTTTTTTGAGAATTCGTTTTTTTTTTTGTTTAAAAATTAATATTTTTATCAAAAAATTTAACTATTCTTTTTCTGGTTGAAAATGTATCTTTCTATTGTAATTGTCATCTATAATTTTATAAACAAATTTTTGTTTTTTCATATATTTGTGAACAAAAAATTCCGTGTTTCTTGAGAATATCAAAAATTAACGTAACCCTCAACATTTGGTTACGTTGAAAAAAAACAAGTTTTTACCTTAAAAAATGGCCAAGAAATGCATTTTTTAATTAATTTTGTTTGAAAAATTATCAATTGTTATCGAGCGATGGCACGGAGCCTTTACTAAATAAAAGTCTGCAAATATCCTTGAAAACGGAATTTTTTTCTTCAAAAATGCATAAGATGATAAAAATTTGTTTAAACAATTGTTGTTAAAAATTAAAATTATTGAATGTCATATAGGCTCCCCAAAAGTTTAGAAGTTAGTTATTTACACTTTAGCACGTTGAAAAAAAAAACAAGTTTTTACCTCTAAAAATAGCTAGATAGTGCATTTGTTAATTAGATTTGTTTAAACAATCATCAGTTGTGATTGTGTGAATAACTCTTGATAATTTTGTAACATTTTCGTATAATTTTTGGCCGATTTAATAAAAAAAAGTTGATTTATTTCAACATAACTAGCTGCTAAGGATAATTGTATACAAAATTTGTTTATAAAATAACAATTTATTTATATAATTATGTTTTATGAATTCAATTAAAAAACGGGTTTCCTCTACAAATTATTTAAATTTCGTGCAAATCAATTGACAAATCACTGCCAATCCCCATGAATCTATTTTCACTCACTTATTTGTTTATAACAAATTCAATAAATTTTTAAACAATTTCTGACCCATCAGACAACTTTTCTGGATAGTTTCTTGTTTCATTATAGGTATTTTGAATTGAATCCAAGTATTTTTTTAAACAGGTACTCTTCTAAAAAAAAACAATTTTTTTCCATTTTTATTATTAATAAAAAAATAAAAATAAACTTTTTTTAAAATCGGCTTCGATAGATCTATGGAGAATTTTATTAGCTTTGATTCAGAAAAAAACCCATTAAAATTGGATTAAAATTATGGCCTGTAGGCTGATTTGTCCAGAGACACCTTTTTTGCCCCACTGTATGGCGGGGCAAGAAGAGGAAGTAGAGGAGATAAGAAGTAGTGGAAGTGGGGTAAGTGATGGGAGGGGCGTAAAATTTGAGGATGTACGGGTAAGGGAAGTAGCGGAAGTAAGTAGCGGGGCTAGGATGAAAAGTTGGGGAGAAGTAAGGTTGAATATGAGAATTAGGGAAATTGAGGGTGGGTACGGGAAGTAAGGAGAGGGAAAGAAGGCAAATGAGAGTTGAGCGGGTTTGGAAAAGAAGGGGAGGAAATCAAAAGTAGGGAAACGATGGAAAGAGAGAAAGTAGGATAAGTGAGGGGAGGGACGAAAAGACATAGAAACTGAGGGTAGGGAAAGTGAGGGTAGGGCAAGTGGGGGAAGTGACTGGCGGAACTGGGAGAGAAATTTTAAAAAGTGAGAAGTAGTGGATTTGAAGAAGGGTAGAGAAGTGATGGAAGAGAATGTAGGGAAAATGAGGGACTGGGCAAGGAGGGAAAATGAGGTGCAGGGCAAAGAGGGAGAATAACGAAGAAGATGATTAGTAGAAAAGTGAGTGCAGGAAGATAAAGTAGGGTAAGTTAGCGGTGGGAGGGAAGAAAATAGAGGAAGGGCGGATACTTAAAGTAAGGGAAGCGGCGGACGGGACTGGGGTGAAAAGTAGGGAAGTTGAGGAGAAGTGACAAAGGAGATGAGAAGTAGGAAAATTGAGGGTGGGTAGGAAAAGTCAGGGAAGGGAAATCATTAAAATGAGGGGCAGGACAAGGGGAAAAGCATGTCAGTGTATGGGAAGTGGGCAACATGAAGATGGGGAGGGGAAGAAGGTTAATGGAGAGGAGGGCCGAGAAAATAGACGAAGTGTGGTTAGGGGACGTGACTGGTGGAGAGTGAGGGTGGTGGTGAGTGAGGGTGGTGGAGAGTGAGGGTGATTAGAGTAAGTAGGATAAGTCTAAACGTGGCGGAGAGAATATAGTATTGGAAGTAGTATAAGTGATTTGAGGGGCGTATCAATTAAGGAAGTACGGGTAAGCGAAGTAGCAGAAGTAATTAGCGGGGCTAGGATGGAAAGTTAGGGAGGAGTAAGTTTGAATATTAGAATTATGGAAATTGAGGGTGGGTTCGGGAACTAAGGAGATGGAAAGAAGTAAAATGAAAGGCTAGCGGGAAGGAAAAGTAGGGGAGGAGATAAAAAGTAGAAAAATGATGGTGAGTGAGAAGTAGTGATGTTTAGGGAGGTTAAAGAAAGTGATGGGAGAGAATGTAGGTGAAATAAGGAGGTGAAATGAGAGGAAAATGATAGTCAGGCGGGGAGGAAAAGTAGAGGAAGAGATAAAGAGTAGGGAAATTATGGCAAGGAGAGGAAGTACGATAAGTGAGGGGTGGGGCGATAAGATAGAGAAAGTAAGGGTAGGGCAAGTGATAGTAGGGCGAGTGAGGAAAGTGACTGGCAGAAGTAGGAGGAAAATTTTAAAAGGCGAGAAGTAGTGAGGTTGAGGGAGGGTAGAGGAAGTGATGGGAGAGAAAGTAGGTGAAATAAGGGGCTGAGGAAGGATGGAAAATTAGTAAGGAAAGTGAGGACGGGGGATAAAGTAGGGTAAGTTAGGAGATTAGGAAGAAAATATAGGAAGTGCGGATACTTGAAGTAGCGGAACTGACGGACGGAGCTGGGGTGAAAAGTAGGGAAGTAGAGGAGAAGGGACGAAGGAGATGAGCAGTAGAAAAATTGAGGGTGGGTAGGAAAAGCGAGGGAAGGGAAATTAAGAAAATGAAGGGTGGTACAAGGATGGAAAGTATGTTAGAGGATGGGAAGTGGGTGAAAATGAAGGTGGGGAGGGGAGGAAGGTTAATGGAGAGGAGGGGCGAGAAAATGGCCGAAGTGTGGTTAGGGGAGGTCACTGACTGGTAGGGGAGAAAATATAGTTTTGGAAGTAGGGTAAGTGAGGGGAGGGGCTGAGAGGAGAAGTTCACTAGAGCAGAACTGAGGAAGAATATAAGAAGTAGGAAAATTGAGGGCGAATAGGGAAAGAGAAGGGAAGGTATTCAGTAATGAAAGATGCTTTTATTTTAGTTTTATAGTGACGAATTTTTTTTAAAGCTCTTTCGGATTAAATTGAAAGAAATTTAAAATTCCCCTCTGCCAGAAACCATAAAGAATTCAAGATCTGACAATTCTGACTACTTTTTTATTAGGTGCAGTAGGAATATTTTAATGCCCCTCGATATGTGTCTCAGGACGCAATGATTTCGGCAATATTATCTGGCATGTCTCCACTTTTCCTTCAAGTCCATTCGGAAATATCGACATATCTGTCAAATAAGAATCCGGAACATCTGGTGCAACGTTTCCATCAAGCAAACTCGACCCGTTATGAGCTCTTCGGAAGCCTTATTTAGTAACTTTTGTTTTCGCCTATGAGGTGTGAAATCGACATTTTGATCCTTCTTGATTCAGTTATCTACGTTTTCTGGGAAAAGCCGAGAAATGTGTTCGGTCATTGTACATCCCCCACATTTTTACATGGAACTTTTAAAATTACAGGTAAAAAAAAATATTAGAGAATTCGCATATAATCCTAAAAAAATACTAATAATTATTAATGATATGAATAACAAAATATTGTAATTTGTAATTAGTAATAGAATATTAAATATATTCTCAAATAAATTTACAATTTATAAAAAAAAAATCTTCCTTTTTTTCGACAACTGAAACTTAGTGATTGTGAATTCTCTTTTGTTAAAGCTCCTTCGTCTTTAAAGGACACATTCTTATCACGTGTCTAGTGAGAAAAAACAGTTGGAAGAAAATTTTCAGATCTAATTTAAAAACAATTTTGTTATTAAACATCTTATTGTACCTTGTGTCTTTTTTCAAAAAATTTAATTTGTTCATTTACAATGTTATTTTTCACGGTTGAAACAAAAACTACGCGTCCCATAAAAAAAGACAAGACCAAGAAACGTTTAGATGAGAATATAGTAAAATAGCTGTGAATTCGAACTCGAGTGTTTCCACTTTGCTTGTATTTATAATTATATGGTGCTTATTTCACAATTTTGATCAATTTAAAAACATAAATTCACAAAAAATGCAAAATTACAAAATTATACAAACAATTTTTTAGATACAAAGACAAATCAGACGAACTAAATTTTGTATTTGAAATTATGATTTTTCGAGCAGGAAAAGGGAAGTCAATCGATTCGTCTCGAATCAAGACATCTTTTCTGTTCTTGCATC
>CAKNYM010050764.1:20069-32933 GCA_932195095.1 Andricus curvator | reverse complement strand
AAAATTGATTTAAAAAATATATGAAAAAAAATAACTTCCCTAATCTTTTATAAAATGTATTGAGATCGTAGGTCAATCGATTCTTCTTGAATAAACACAAATTTTCTATTCTCGCATCAACTTTAAATTATGAGAATGAGAAAATTTTTGCTATAAAAATCGATTTTAAAAATATATCAATTACCATAACTTCCCTACTATTCAATAAAATGTATTAACAGTGCAGGTCAATTGATTCGTCTGGAACCAAGGAATTTTCATATTGTTGTAGCAACTTTAAATTATGTTGCAGAAAAAAGTTTTACTATAAAAAACCGATTTTCAAAATATATAAATTACCATAGCTTTCCTAATCTTTTATAAAATGTATTGAGATTGTAGGTCAATCGCTTCCTCTCGAACCAATGAATCTTTTATATTCTTGCATTAACTTTGAATTATGTTGAAGAAAAAAGTTCTACTATAAAAAACCGATTTTCAAAGCATATAAATTATCATAACTTCCCTACTCTCTTATAAAATGTATTGAGATTGTAGGTCAATCGATTCTTGTCGAACCAAGGAATCTTTTATTTTGTTGCATCAACTTTGAATTATGCTAATGAAAAAAGTTTTACAACGGTTTTCAAGTTATCGTGTTCACAAAAAATTGTGACATTCACAAACACACACACACACACATTAATACATACGTCCATACACAAACCCACATCCGGAAAATTTCTTAGAACATTGTATTAGACATTTTTAAATTGAGAAAGGTTTAATTTAATGAATTAATTTTTTTTTTTTAATGTTACCGTTACGAAGCTTCCTCTATGAGGAAGCAAACTAATGACAATTGTAGACTTTTTTTGCATAAACCATTTTTGTCTTTCAATTGTTTTTGTAGCTTGCATCGTTTAGCCGAAAACCAATTTTTTATTTTTATTAACATTTTTCCCGATTAAGACCAAAAATATGTTACTCGTCAAAAAATAGTCTTTACCAAATTTGTCCATTATTTCGATATGAACAATTCTGCTTTTCATCATTTTTTTTTTATCTCGCATAGTTTTGGTGGAAAATGGAATTTTTGATTTTCTCAAAAACATTTTTGATGGATAAAACCAGCTTTAAAACCAAATTTTTCTTATTTTTGAAATTTTTTTAAAATTAAAAAAAAAATAATTTTATTGCTAAAAATTAAATTAATATAATTTATCTACATTATTATAAATAATTTATTAATCAATTACTTCAAATTTCATTATTCTAAAAATTACCTTTGCCTAGGAATTTTGGCAAATCTTTGAACTTTAAAATATTAAAAACTCAATCAAATAACATAATTAAATTTAAAAATATAAATTTCATAAATATAATATATTTATTTAAAATATTATTTATATTAAATAATAATTACTATTTCAAAAAATTATAGTAGTTATCAATAATTTTAAATAATAAAAAATATAATTACTGTAATTATTAAGAAAAACTAATAAATAAATATAAAGTAATATTTAATAAAATAATAAATAGTAAAACTGTTATAAAAAATGCTATCAAAGCAGATAAACTTATAATTAAGATTATTGAAAAAAAAGTAATATAAATTTAAATAAAAATTTATTGTTTAATAATATTAAATTACTCAAGAAATTAATATTATAATGTAAGTCAAATTTTACATAAAAGCAATACCTTCTCTTTAGGACCATAATGTAAAAATAATAGAGTCGTAATTTTTGTTACGTCCTAATTCATCGATTGAAGGGGTGAAAACAACCCTCAAAGTTTACCCCCAAAAATAGTTTTTCTTTATTATCTCAAAAACGAATCCAAATTTTTTTACCAAACAAACGTCAGATTATTTCTTACAATAAGAGGCTCATTGCGAAACATTTTTTTATGCCCAGGGGTTGCAACCCTCATTTTTTCAGGGGTGAATTTGATTTTTTTGACATTTTTTTTTATACAGAAACTTGCAAATGAGCTGAATTTCATTGTATATTGTACTGTTATTCAGAAAATCAAATATTCCAGTCACTATGTTTCGGGGTTTTTGAAAATAATTCATTGAAAGGGGTGAGTTACCCCTACAGTTAATTAATTGCTTCCCGAGGTGTAGTTCACCGATTTTGTTCATTCTGCAATATGTTGTAAAACATAAAAAAAATTGCAGACGCGTATTTTTTGACGTGCTCATTTGCTGATTTTAGGGGTGAAAACCACCCCCAAAGTTTACCCCTAAGAATTTTTTTCTTTAATATCTCAAAAAAAATCGGAATTTTTTAACATAACAAAAATCAGATTATTTCTTACAATAGGAGGCTCATTGGGACATATTTTTTATGCCAAGGGGTTGCAACCATTATTTTTTTAGAAGGGTAAATGTGATTTTTTGACATTCTTTTCACACAAAAATGTTCAAATGAGCTGAATTTCACTGTATACTCTACTCATATTAAAAAAAGAAAAAATTAAAGTTGACATGTTTTGGGGTTTTTAAAAAAAATCATTGCAAGGGGTGAGTTACCCCTACAGTTAATTTATTGCTCCCCGGAGTGTACCTCACCGATTTTCTTCATTTTCTAATACGTTGTAGTACATAAATAATAAATAGACACTTATTTTTTGTTATGTGCTAATTCGTCAATTTGAGGGGTGAAAACCACCCTCAAATTTTACCCCCAAAAACAGTTTTTCTTTATTATCTGAAAGACGAATCGGAATTTTTTAACGAAACAAACGTCATAATATTTCTTACAATAAGACGCTCTTTGGGCCATATTTTTTTTGCAAAGGTAAATGTCATTTCTTGTTTAGAATTTCTTTGCTCCCCCCCCCCCCCGTTATGTATGAATACATACATTGATTACCAGTTCGAACTCGAAAGTTCATTGCCTCACTACCCGATTCGGGTAGTGTTTCTAGGTGGATATTTACTACCAATGTGGGCCCACCACACCCACGACGGGCCAACAGCACGCAGTATTCCTGAACGGTCACCCATCCAAGTACTAACCGCGCCTAACAATGCTTAACTTCAGTGATCTTACGAGATCGGTTAATATTTAGGGGTCGCGCAAAGACGTAATGTGGAAGTTTCCCATTGATTTAACATGGGAAAAAGTGAGTATTTCAGTACATTCTTCAGAAAACCCCATAAATGACGATATGATGCTATTTTTTCATCAAAAATATACTATTTCAATAGTAGAACCCAGATAGTTTTTTTTTGCTTCATCTCAAAAATTGAAATTTGTAGACATTTTGTAATAAAAAGTCAAATTTTTCAAAATTATGTTTTTCTTGCATTTTTTCAATATCAAAAAATTAATGAAAAAATTAAAAAACGATTAGATTATAAAGGGAAACTCTCAAGCTTCATTTTCATGCAAGGTTTGAGCCGATATACCGAAAAGGACGCAAATGGCAACTGTTTTTTTTTGCGTGGGGTCATCTGGACCCAGTGTGACCAATACGTTATTTTTCGGAGGTGTGACCACTACCGGTTAAACGAAAAGGCCTAATTTTTTTACAGAAATAACCAAGAATATCTTGCCGATGACATTTTTTTATGATGCTTTGCAAATTCAAAATAACTAATGATTATTTAAAAAAATTCATGAACAAATTCAGCCTTTGGCTATTTTTCAGCGAATAGGCCAAACTTTTTCACGGAATCAGCAAAAAAGGCCTTTCAATAAATCTTTGCTGTGATACTTTGGAAATTTACAAAAATGATCAATTATTCCAACAATTTTTATGAACAAATTCCGAGTTTGTCTATTTTTCAACTAATATGCTCAAATTTTCCCCGAATTAGCCTCTCAATGGCTGAGATGGGAATCTACATGATGCAGATTAATTTGCACCACGGCAAAGGCGCCTGGGCTGTTCTAGCCAGACGCATGTCAGTGTTTTAGACAGGGCTCGCCCTAATCCAAGAACCCTGGCTATACAGGATGAGGATTTGTCGCTTTTAAGGATGTGGATCCATATATAAGGGGCTGCACGAAAAAACGCCAAGGGCATGCATGGCCATCAAGAGTAAGGATGCAATCTTGGTGCCTGAATTCTGCTCCAGATGTCTCACCGTTATGAAGGTGAGACTCAGGGGCAGTAGCGGAAAAAGGCTAGAGGTGTTTATGGCCAGGAAGATTAAGTCCAGGAAGGGAGCAGCATGATGAAGTAACCACGTGAAGAGACTTCGTAAGAAGACAAGGATGTTGTGCAATAGGGCAAATAGAACTGAATTGCCTTCAGACTGTGACATCTATAAGAAGGCCCAGTATGAATACAATAAAATTATAAGAAATTATAAGCAGGAAGATTGGAGGGGCTTCTGCGAAGAATCAAAAGACATTCCGGAAACAGCGAGGTTCCACAAGATCCTGGCGAAAAATCCAGAAGCTCGCCTCAGGCTCATAAGGCTCGATAATGGTGAGTTTGCCGAAGACGAAGAAGCAACGATGAATCACCTGATGGAAGGTCACTTCCGGGGTTTTCAGCGAATCGGAACCGACCAAGAAAAGTAAGGCTGGGACCAGGAGGTGGAGAGGGCTAACCGTAATTTCGCCGCTAATGTTGTTGAATACGGAAAGGTGGAATTGGCCGTAGGCTTCTTCTGTCCCTTCGATTTACCAGGTGTGGATAGAATCTATCCAGCGTTTTTACAGAAAGGCATGGATCTAGTCGTCACTCCTCTGACGAAATTATTTAGGGCAAGTATAGCCCTTAAGCACATGCCATCGGCATGGAAGGGTGGCAGAGTGGCCTTCATTCCCGAACCTGGGAGAGAGGGTTACTCTGGTGCAAAAGATTTCTGACCAATCAGCCTAACATCTTTCATCCTGAAGACGTTGGAGACGCTGGTCGAGAGATACATTAGGGATCAGGTGCTTTCGGCCTCCTCGCTACATAGACGGCAGCATGTTTTTCAGGCAGACAGCTGGTTAGAAACTGGGCTTCATGCTCTTGTGGCAAAATTGGAGCAGCAGTTGGAACAAAAGGGGTATGCTGTGGGCACTTTCTTGGATATAGAGAGTGCTTTCAGCAATACACCTCCAGAAGTCATCTGTCGAGAGGCTTTGAGATGTGGCGTGTCGGACCAGCTAGTATGCTGGATAGAAAGCACGCTACGCCAGATGAGACTCGAAACCAAATGGAGTGAAGGCTTAGTAAGGGGAATAGCTTCACGCGGTTGCCCGCAGGAGGGTCTTCTGTCGCCCTCCTGTGGTGCATTGTAGTGGACGGCCTCCTTCGAAGGCTGAATATAGAGGGATATTATAATCAGGGCTATGTGGATGAGTTTGCATTCCTGGCCAGGGGGGCTCATCCGGAAACACCGATGGGTCTCACGAGGGCGGGGCTGCGCATCGCAGGTCAGGGCTCTTGGTGAATCCGGAAAAGACCATCCTGGTCATTTTCAACAGAAATTATAAAGTGCCGAAAGTTGACGCTCCTATATTCTGTGGCGGGAAGCTGAAGTTTTCAGATTCAGTTAAATATCTGGAATTAATCCTTGATAGCATGCTGAACAGGGCATAGCACCTGGAGACCAAATGCAGGAATTTTGTCATGACTTTTTGGATGTGCAGGAGAGCCTTTGGGTTGACGTGGGGTCTAGGGCCTACAATGCTCGCATGTCTCTACTCTGTTGTCATAAATTGACGGAATACAAATTATGGAATCAATCTATACGTCAAAATAATAGTAGAACATCGGAAATAATTATCATCATGACATTGTTTTTAATTCATAATAATGCACCTGGATCGAAGCGAAAGAGAAAATTTAAGGGATGTCGGAAGTAAAGGGTCTTAAGATTTCTGAATCGAAATAAAGCCACAAAAATTTATTTAATGCATTATATTGTTGGGGTACCAATTTTGTGCCACTTGATGGAAATACATATATAATCGTTGATATATATGAAAATAACATCAGTAATAATCATTCTAGTAGTATTAAAAATTCAACTGACGTAACGTTTAGCTATTTCCTTTAAGGCCACTCTATGAATTTTCTCAGCTATGCGTGGCAACGCTTCTATAAATATTACTCCACCTCGAAGTTTTTTTTTTGCACCAAGTTGCGCAGATAATTGGAGAATTTCTGCCGCCGATACCTAAAAAAATTAATGAAACTATATAAATAAATTTTGGGGATGGTATGTATTCTTTGATTTTTAGCTTCGGAATTTCATTGAATATTCGGTATGACTTTTCGCAATCAGACCGATTCCATCATCAGATAAACTATTGAAAAAATGTGAGTATGAAAAAATAAGTTTCGGAAGAGATTGACTAAGAGAGAATCGGAAAATCTAACATCATCCAATTCAATTCTTACTTGGTCACCATCAATTAACATAAGCTTATAGGCTCAAGAAGGGACTAAATCTGAACATCAAGGAGACACAATGTCTCCGAATGTACCACAGAACGACTTCACTGATTCCCGGCATCCCCGAGAATCCGTTAGCCGGTTTGGGGCACCTGAGCTTTCAGAACCCCACTCTACGAACCGATTCTTGGAAGGTATATTCCACCAGACAGGGGGCCAGACTGAAGAGGACGGGCCGGATTCCAGCTGGAAGTCTTCTCGAAATTTCATTTGGGGCCCTCACCGCCCTGGATTAAGGACCCTATCTAGAGGCCAGAAGCGTCCGGAGACGCACCGTGTTAGCCTATCAACGGCTGAAACCGGAATCTCCACTATTGCAGATTAGGGCTTGCCCTAATCTAAGAACCCTGGTTATACAGGGAAAGGATTAGTGGCTTGGGAGGGTGGGTCTCCATGTATAAGGGAACACGCGAAAAAGCATCAGTGGCATGTATAATCGTTGGAAGCGGAATTAAAGTGGAGGTGTATATCGCCTCGGCTTATTTCCCTGGTGACGGTGATGGACTCTTACCTCCTAGAAAGGTGGAGGTTCTAATTCAGCACTGCCAGGTGACAGCAATCCTCTGCTGTTGAGTTGTTACGCAAACTCCCACGATAGAGTGTGGAGGAGCACTAAAATCAACGGCAGAGGAAGAAATTTAATTAAATACCTAGCGAGTAGTGAGCTGGAGATTTTGAATCGTGATGATACTGCCATATTGCAGATTAAAAATAGGAGCGAGGCTCAATTTGACTCAATGGTCGGAAGAACTAAGAAGCAGGATAGTGGGCTGGAGAGTTTTTGGTGAGGAGTCTCTCTCGGACCACAAATACATCTTGTTTGGGTTAGCTGCATGAAAACAGGCAATTTTGAATACTAGAAATCCCAGGAACATACTTTGGGACGCATGTACAAAGGAACTTAAAGGCAGGCTTGTTGAATTTCCCAAAAGCTACGGTACCATGGAAGAGTTAGAGCAGAATGGTGGAACTCTCACCTGGAGAAAGTCTGCGAAAAGACTAGAGCGTTGTAGAACAGGGCAAAACGAAATTGCCTCCAGACTAGGACATCTATGAGACGGCTTCGTTGGAGTACAATAAAAACATAAGCATATACAAAAAAGGAAGATTGTAGGGTCTTCTTCGGGAATCAAAGAATATTTTAGACCCAGTAAGACTCCACATGATCCTGGCAAAAAATCCAAAGTCTCGCCTTGAGCTCATAAGGTTCGATGATGGTGAGTTTTCCGAAGACGCAAAAGCAACGCTGAATCTCCTCATGAAATTCCACTTTTCAGTTTTTCAGTGCACTCAAAATGACTCAGGGGGTAAAAATGGGTCCAAGAGAGGGAGAAGGCCGACTGGAATTTGGCTGCCAATGTCGTTGATGTCGAAAAGGTGAAATGGTCCATTGAGTCCTTGAACCCCCTCAAATGGATGGCGCCTATTCAATGCTTTTACAAAAGAGCATGGATAAACTCAGGTAACAAATCCTTGGGCCCAGTTGATGAGACTGAGAAAATTATCACGTGATCAGTGGTTGACATACTCAGATCCACCAGGAGGTCTGGGGTCAACTTCTGATGGCTAACAATTAAAGGTGTGGCACAATAGCTTGAATAGCTTGAGCTTCAGGGGATCCCATTGAGGCTCCTATCCCGGCTTTAAACTAAACTAATCAGCTGGTAGCAAATTACTGGAATGAAGAGCGTACCTTTGAGTTTTTTGTTTTAACCACAAAAGCCGTAGGATGTTCACCATCGAGGACATGTGGAACTCCAACCACAGCAACATCCTCTATCTCTGGATGTTTTATCAGAACATTTTCGATTTCTGCTGCCGATACATCGAAGTCTTTGTATTTTATAACCCACTTCATTCTTTCCACAAAATAGATGTAACCTTCTTCATCGAAATAGCCCAAGTCTCCAGAGTGAAGCCAACCTGGAATATTTTAAACTTTCATTAACTTTTTATAATATGTTCTTAAATGTGTTGATTGTGGTGATCCTTAACTACAGGGGAAGGAGAAAAGAGGAAGAAGCAGATGGAGGCTTGGTGGGAGATGATCAAAGTGGAGTGGGAGAGAGGAAACGAGCGAACCTGGAGAGCAAGATAGAAAGGAAGAAGTTGCTAGAAGAAATGAGGAAAATGCAGCAGAGCATCCAGGAGCTCAATCTTAAGGTTGAAGGATGGATGGAATAGTCAAAGGACGTGGAGTCGAAAAAGAAGGAAGAGATCTCAACGAAAAAGAAGGAAAGAATGATGGAAGATGCGAGCAGTCAGACGAAGGAGCAGAAGAGTAAGCGCACATGGAAGAACCCGACAAAAGCGTTGACGAAGGAAAAGTGAGCAGGGGAGAATCAGGCCAGAATATTGAGGAGGAATTTGAAAGTGCTGAGGGTTAGTGAAGAGGACTTCTAGGTGGTGAGCGTGGTGGAGGGTTTAGTGGCACATACTGTTGGGAAGAGTGCAGCAGTCCTGGAAAATTGATGGAGAATGGATGCTGAAGCTGAAAACAGTAGGTAAGATGACAGAAATTTTGGAAGCAAGGGTCAAGCTGAGGAGCTCGGGGATTTGGATATACGATGACCGGACTGAGAGAGAGGAAGTGATTAAAGATTGGCTGAGGTTTTTTGAAGAGTGGAAAAGATTTAAAAGAAAACGAAAAATAAGGACCACCCTAATGTTGGTTAAGGTGGTTTTTTATGGACTATCGTCGCGAATTTAAAAACTGCCAGATTTGTGAGGTTCTTCTAAAGGGAAACTGAAGTTCTCACCTTCGGAGTCAAGTACTTCCTCAGTAAGCTTGGGATTTTGATAATAACATTTCATGACCCGTGCACTTTTGTAGCAAAGCTCACCAACTTTATTTGGACCCAAGGTCTCCCCCGTCTTTATATCAGTAACTTTGACTTGTGCATTTCTCAATACAAAACCCACAGATTCATGGTTTTGGTGACCTCGTTCTTGTTCAATAACTCTCCCACCTAATTCGGTCATACCTGCTCAAGAAAAAATTATAAATGAAACTTTAGGAAAAAACTATTCGAAATTTCGCATCTAATATTCAATGAGAGTAATGAGAAACTAACCAGCTCCTTGAATTGCTTCGCCATTTGGCAGCATTTTATTGATGGCCTTCGTAACCTCTGATCTTGTTTTACCGCCTCCAATAACAATTAGATTCAAAGAAGACAAATCATAGCTTCTCGTATCCAATTTACTAAGAAGTGCTGCAGAAAAAATTCCCAAACGTGCAAACTGCACCTAAAAGAACATTTATTTTCAAGCGAAAGAAAAGCAGTTGATAAGATTCTTACACTACCATATGTTGGTAACTTACAGAGAGTCAATAACATACCAACAGTCGGTAACCAACCGGTATTGTGCTACTGACCTTGTATTTTTCAGTTATTTTGCAGAATTCTGCCGGGTTCGGTTCATTTGCAATGACAGTTGGAGAAAGTGATAAAATAGCTCGCATGATAAGTAAAGGAGTTGAATTTGAACGCATTCGCATATAATAGAAAAATATTTTTCCATCCTCTTTTGCATACATAGATTTGTATAAGCAAATGCTCTTATATATTCCCCCGTATGAGTACATCACTTGTTTGGGGATACCAGTACTACCAGAAGACGGGAGTAACCATGCATCATCATCTTGATTTACAGAAGTGCACTCGAATTTTTCAACTTCATCTGCACTCGATTCTTTGATAATATCGTCAAAGGGTAGGCACCCAGGAATTTTACCAAAAACAACAATCTTTGTGTTGAGATTTTCCTCCCTGACTGCTTCCTTAATCTTTTGACTGTTTTCTTCATCGGTGAATATTACTCTAGGCCTGGCAAGAACAATCAAATCTCGCGTGGATCCTATAGACAGTTTAATTTTAGAGGAGTAAGAATTTTTTTTAAACAAAATTTAAATTTGTGTTTCGCAAAATTTTACAGAATCCTTTCAACAACTTTTTTTTATCTTGAGACATCGAAATATTTGCAAAAAATTAGAGTGTTGAGTATTCAAGGAATTCGCTACTAAACCAAAGATAAAAAAGACGTGATGGTTGTTTTCAGGAGAAACATCCAATTGTAACCGATTCAATTTTTGACACCTTCATCATCCACCTGGAAAGGGGTTGAAGTGGAGTAGAAAAATTGAAAAGCTCAATTTTATTTTCAAAACGCAAGCTTCTCATTTTGAGAGGTTCGTAAAAGATGAATCGTCTGAGATAGTCAAAAAAAGAAATTAGCATTTCCTTGTGTCTGCTGAAGAGCCCATTGGCAATATCGTCGTTGTCAGAGCAACATGGCACAACTTCAGTTTTGGCCGTTTCGAGTTAGGCACGGTTCTAGATACAAAATTTCACGCCGGGTTGAGTGGTGAAATCAGTTTCTTGTTTGGACCGCTAGTTTCGTCGCAACAGAAGAATAAAAAAAAATTATCAGGTACTCAACCATGAGCATTTCAAATCATTTTTTTGTCTCTCCTGGAAAGTAGCTCAAATACAGTTGTGCCATGTTGCTCTGACAACGACGATATGACACTTGGTTCTGAAAATTATTGCCACCAAGTTCGTGATGCAGTGGAATATGGGAGATGATATGTATTACGTTTTAATACCTTCCAAACACTGGTTAGAGACATTCCGGAATCACGGCTTAGTTGTCGAGTACTAAAATGGAGGCCATGAGCGTCTGCAGCTAAACCCAAACAAACCTGATTTTGTTCGTTTGGGTTCGATTGACAGTGTTGGCTCACACATTCAAACCAATCCAAACGAAGGTAGCTAGCACAACCAGATCAAGTCAAACCAACGGAACCAACAACACTAACCCAAACGAACGCAACAAATACGACCAACCCAAATGCACGCAACCAACACAACAGTATCAAATGAACGCAATCAACAAAGCGAACCGAAACGAACGTGACCAATACATCTAATTTAAATGAACTTAAGCAACACAGACAATCCAACAAACAAGAACCTATGCAGCAAAACGAACCCAAACAAACCAAACCGTACGAACCAACTCAAACAAATCGACCGTTTGTCTTTTTTATCTTTCATTTGGAAAAGCATTCCTTGAATAGTCAACGTCATTTCTCGCCGATGCATCGCCATCTGGTGCATACCGAAAAATTTTTTTCGAATAAAATCAACGTATTTTTTAATGGAAAATCTGAATCTGCAATTCAGTCAGGTAAAAGTCTTGTGCACCCTCGGGAAACGGAGCGAACCAATGACAATCGCATTCTGCATTTTCCCCGCAAGTGTTTCAGCATTTCGTTGACACGCAGTGATCATATATGTGTACAGATTGTATATTAATAATCAAAAACTCACCAGGTGACATATCTTTGGTTCCTCCATTAAAAACAGCACCGATATAGTGAATAGCTAAGAAAGGAACCCAGGATAAGATATTATTGTTTGTGAATAAAGATACAATATCACCGGAGTGTATCTCTTGCCTTTTTAGCCAAATCGCGCAGCGAATACTTTGATCAGCTAATACTTTATATGTCAAAGTTTTTCCTGTGAGTGACTCTATCTGTAATATTAAATCGAGGTATAGAATATATATTTTTGTAAAATAATTTTTATAATTTACCTGGCCAACAAAATCTGGATGTTTTTTTAAATTTTCCAAAGCCAACTGGCCAATGTTTGCATGTTCTAACTGAAAGTCAAGCTTTTGTCCGATAAGTGTGTTATTCCTAATTGCAAACGACGATTCGACCTGCAAATTGGAAAAAAAATATTTTTTTTATTTTTAACGGAAAAAAGCAGAATAATTTTCAACTAAACAGTCGCATTTTTAATTTAGAAAGGTAAAATTTCTACCAGAAAGATTAATTTTTTGATATCACTTCATCTGACGTTTAATATAAGTTAATATACATTTAATATACGTTTAATATAATTTTTAATATAACAAATTATTTTTCTCATTGATTGATAATTGTCCAGTAAATCAAAATGAAAAAGGAGAAGTAGAAACTGATGAAAAAGGCGACAAAAATAATTAGTGAATGCATCTTAAACTACCACTCAAGACAGATTGATGTGTAAACATTTTCGATAAACGTTAACTTATGTTGTGGTTGGGCGTACACTTTAAACAATGAATAATACAAACAATAAAAAATCCTCTGAATGGACTGAAACTTTGATTGACGAAAGGCCTGGACCCGCTAAAGGTAATGTTTCAGGCGCTGAATGGAGACTGGGTGTTTGGAATGCGAGAGGGGTGAATGACCTTGAGATAAGAGAATGACGGAAAACTATGCACGTAAGAAAGCTAGATATTTAATGTGTACCTGAAACAATGAAAAAAGTATGCGATATTCAAAAATTTAGAAAATAGGGTGTTGAAAGGCGGACTTCAATTATGGTCAGGAGTAGATAGCGAGTCACATGCTAGAAAAGGGGTCGGTTTGATTATGAATGAAAGAGCAAGGCAACATTTTAGGTA
>CAKNYM010050764.1:0-12370 GCA_932195095.1 Andricus curvator | reverse complement strand
AATCCACTTGTAATTGGAACTAATTCATGTATCCCAAGTAATCCACTTGTAATTCACGTGCAATCCACTTGTTATCCACTTGTAATTGGAACTAATTAATGTATCCCAAGTAATCCACTTATAATCCACTTGTAATCCATGTGTCACCCACTTGTAATCCACTTATAATTGGAACTAATTAATGTATCCCAAGTAATCCACTTGTAATCCACTTGTTATCCGCTTGTAATTGGAACTAATTATTGTATTTCAAATAATCCACTTGTAATTCACTTTAAATCCACGCGTAATCCACTTGTAATCCACTTGTAATTAAAACTCATTAATCTATCCTAAGTAATCCACTTGTAATCCATGTGGCATCCACTTGTAATTTACTTGTAATCCACTTGTAATTGGAACTAAGTAATGTATCCCAAGTAGTCCACTTGTAATCCGCCTGTAACCCACTTGTCATTGAAACTAATTAATTTATTCCAAGTAATCCACGTGTATTCCACTTGTAATCCACTTGTAATTAAAACTAATTAATGCATCCCAAGTAATCCACTTGGAATCCATATGTCATCCACTTGTAATCCACTTGTAATTGGAAGTAATTGATGTATCGCAAGTAATCTACTTGTAATCCACTTGTAATTCACTTTTAATCCACTTGTAATCCACTTGTAATCTAATTGTAATTGGAACTAATTAATGTATTCCAAGTACTCTACTTGTAATTCACTTGTAATCCACGTGTAATCCAATTGTTTTTGGAACTAATTAATGTATCTCAAGTAATCCACTTGTAATCTACTTGTTATCCATGTGCTATCCACTTGTAATTCACTTGTGATCCACTTGTAATTGGAACTAATTGTTGTTTAGGATGATCAAACTTGTAGCAATTATCCAAGAGAAGATAGTTATCAACAATGATAAATTATTTAAACAATTATCTTTGTTAACTTATAGATGTTTTCAAAATAAAATAAAATAATTAATAATAAATTTAATATTGATTATTTCTTGCCAACTGAACCGTCAAAGAAAAGCTCTGTAAAAAGATAGTAATAAAAAATAATAAATAGTTTAAACAATGTTTAGTAACTTGCATTATTTATCATCTCTCTCGAAGTCAAAGGTTGACAAGAAGTGAAAATTTTCTGAAAAAACCGCAACTCTCTAGCATTATTCAAAGAGAACATTGTTTAAAATAATAATAAATTGTTTTAACCATTTTGTTTGTTAACTTAAATTAATTGTTACCTCGCTCTGAAAAGCGGACAAAAAGTCAAAATTTTCCGAAAATACTGCAACTTTCTGGTATTATTATGAAATAATATTGGCACAAATAATAATAAATGGTTTAAACAATTATTTCTGTTAAATTCATTCGATTATATTTGTTATTATTCTAACAGAAAATTACTATAAACAATAATACATTATTTCAACAATTTATATAAACATCTAATTATCAGTAGGAGGTGGTATTTTATGTATGAGGAACAATTTTTATTTTAGAAAAACCACAAGAAAATAATTATTTGTATTTGTTAATTAATTTTTAATGTTTAAATGATTTTTGTTTATTTGTAAAAAAATTTCTGTAGAATATAGCGAATGAACTTGAAGAGTGTACTTTTTTTGTTAAAAACGTTTGTTCATTGTTTGAATAATAAAAAAAATTAATTTTTAACGAAATAGTTCAATTTTTAACCTAAACGAATGATTTTATACAAAAAAAAAACGAATTTCTAACAAAGTAAATGAATTTTTAATCAAATAGGTGAATCATCAACTAAACAAGATCAATTCTGGACCAAAAATATAATTTTCCAACAAAAAAGTTAATTTTCTACCAAAAATTAAATAAATAAATTAATTAATTAATTAAGCTAGAAACATTGAAAATTGAACAATTACATTCTTTTGTAAACTGAACACTTCCTAAATTAAACTTTAAATTATATTTATTTTAAATAATTTAAAAATACTTAAAATGCTTCGAAATTTTATTTCAAAATCTTGAAACATCTACATGTTGTTTTATATTTTTCCAAGATTTAAATCATTTTCAAAATTTTTTCAGAACTTCTAAACATCTTTTAAAATAATTCAAATTTTGCCTAACGATACAAGATACGAAAAACTATAAATAGGCAAAAATTGTAAACTCAAAAAAGATCTATAAATTTCTTAGGAATCACTTTTTGATGGGACGCGTAGTTTTTGTTTCATCTGTAAAAAACCTAATTTTTGTTTCAATCGTGAAAAACAGCATTAACAATAAAAAAATTGGAAAACCGACACAATGTACGAAAAAAGATGAATAGACAAAATAAATGAAAAATAAAAAAATTAACTTTTTGGAAAAACGATAACATTGAACATAAACAAATTAAATTTATGGAAAAACGACACAAGTTGCAATAAAATGCATAATAACAATATATTCGTTAAAGCCGAAGGAGCATTAACAAGAGAGAATTCACAATCACCAAATTACAGTTGTAGCTTAAATACAAAAATTTCCACTACTTAGTTTCAAGTCCCACATCTTATTATTTTTTAAAACCATAAATTACATACATAAGGAGGGCGTGGGGGGGGGGGGGGGGTTGATATTTTGTTACCTGCCACCTGCGTAATTTACAAGTTCTCTTGGGAGATGGAATAATTAATAATTAATTCTATCCAGTTTCCGCAAACTTTGGCGACAAGCAATTTATTTTCCATCAGTAGATTCATCTGTTTATAAACAGACGCTGTGCTTAACGAATTTTGCCTCTGCTTTCGTCTCTTCAATAAAACAACGAATTTCAGAAACTTGTTCGTCATTTGCAAACCCTGTTTTGGAAATTGTAGAGAATATTCATGTCACTTCAATTTTCTGTTGCTAATTTATGAACTCGAAGCGAAGCAGAATCTGTATGAATAATTAGGTTTTACTTTGTGTGAAAATCGATGACTTTCATTAGCGAGTCGGAAAATTTGATTTTTTCTTTAATTTTACTTTTCTATTGGCACTATGAGGATTTTTGACGCAGATTAATATAAATTAAGTTATTATTAATTTTGGATTTTTTAAGGCCATGTGATGAGTGACAAAAAATCTGAAAATTCATTTTTGTAATTTTTTAGAAAAATGTCAACTTTAGAAAAAAAGTATTGATACCAAAAATATGTGTTTTGACGAGATCTATAACTTTTATGAGCAACATTTGTTTCCAAAATCAATATTTTCCGAGATTTTGAAAAAAAACTAATTCAAGGCCATGTGAAGAGTGGGTCACGTGACTGGATTTCCACCTTACCGGCACTTTTTTATTTAATAACTTATTTTCATACTAAGCGCCACATCGAGTTGAAAATTTGGGATACTAAATAAGATGCACTAAGAAAGGTGGTTCTCGTCCTGAATTTTTATAATCAAGAAAAATTTTTTTTTTTGTAAATTTTTTTTTTTTTTTTGCTTTTTTCATGATTATTAAAATTTAGGACTATACCCACCTTTCTTAGTGCTTCTTATTTATTATCCCAAATTTTCAAATCGATGTGGCTGTTCGTGTGAAAATAAGTTGAGAAATAAAAAAAGGGTCGGTAAGGTAGGAATCCGGTCACGTGAGCTACTCGTCACATGACCTTGAATTATTTTTTTCTAAAAATCTCGAAAAATATTAATTTTGGAAAAAAATTTTGTTCATAAAAGTGATAGATCTCGTCAAAACACATATTTTCTATTTTCATACTTTTTTTCTAAAGTTAACATTTTCTAGAAAATTTACAAAAATGAATTTTCAGATTCTTTTTTGGAAAAGGGGGTCGGCGTGCGTGCATGTGAACCACACCCTCAGAATCACGTGATATTTGCTAAATCAATGTTTTTGGGATTGCTGAATCCAAATTTGAAGTTGGATTTTCAAAATTCAAAATGGCGGATCCAATATGGCGGTCATGAAATATAAAAAATGTTTGCGTCTAGATAAAATTGGTGGTACATAGGTTTCTGAGGTCGCTGATTTCAAATCTGATGTTGGATATTTAAAATTCAAAAATTTTTCCGCCATATTGGATCCGCCATTATGAATTTTGAAAATGCAACATCAGTATTCGATTAAACGACCCCAAAAACCTACGCATCATCAATTTTATCAAGATCAGTACATTTTTAATAATTCATGTCGGCCATATTGAATCAGCCATTTTGAATTTTTAAAATCTAACACTATATTTGAAATGAGCAACCCCAAAAACCTAAGTATCATCAATTTTAACAAGGTCCAAACATTTTTGTTAATTAATGTCCTCCATATTGGATCCGCCATTTTCAATTTTGAAAATCCAATATCAGATTTGTAATGAGACACACCAAAAATCTAAGTATCGCCAATTTTATCAAGGTCCATATTGGATCCGCCATTTTGAATTTTTGAAATCCAATATGAGATTTGAAAAGAGAGGCCCCGAAAATGTAATTATCGCTAATTTCATCAAGGCCCAAACATTTTTTATAATGTATGTCCGCCATATTGTATCCGCCATTTTGACTTTTTAAAATAAAATATCAGTCTTGAAAACAGAGATCCCAAAAATTTAAGTATCACCAATTTTATCAAGGTCCAAATACTTTTTATAATTTATGTCCGCCATATTGGATCCGTCATTTTGAGTTTGGAAAATCCAACACCAGTGTTCTATTAAGCGCTCCAAAAACCTACGTATCATCAATCTCATCAAGATCAGAACAGTTTTAAGAATACATGTCGGCCATATTGAATCAGCGATTTTTAATTTTGAAAATCCAACATTATATTTGAAATAAGAATCCCCAAAAACCTTAGTGTCATCAATTTTATGAAGGTCCGAACATTTTTAATAATTCATGTCCGCCATATTGGATCGGCCATTTCGAATTTTGAAAATCCAATATCAGATTTGAAAACAGAGACCCCAAAAATGTAAGTATCACCAATTTCATTAAGGTACAAACATTTATTATAATTTATGTCCGCCATATTGGATCCGCTATTTTGAATTTTGAAAATCCAACACCAGATTTGAATTCTTCACTGAAAGTGAAGGGGTTGAGTCGAACAATATGAATCTGTAGTCAAAATTTGTAAATCCAAAATGGCCGATCCAATATGGCGACTCAAAATTGAAAAATCGTAAACTCGATCAATTTTGGTGGAACTTCGTATCTGGGGGTTTTTCGAGCTGATGAGTACAATTCCATGCCCAAAACTTAAAAATTCAAAATGGCTGATTCATTATGGCGATTTTAAATTGAAAATATCATAAACTCGATAAGCTTTTGCGGATTCGTATTCCACGACCCCAAAAATCCTTAGAAATGAGGTTTTACGGAAGTGTGACAAGTTTTCGGATTTCTTGACATTTTCAGGCCGCCATATTGGATAAGTCATTTTGAATTTTTATAGTTTCACCACGGATTCTTATTCTACTACCCCTAAGAAACGTAGAAATAAGATTTCACAGGAATATGCCATGTTTTCGGATTTCTTAACATTTTCCAGCCGCCATATTGGATCAGCCATTTTGAACTTTGAAGATACATGCATTTAAATTGAAAGGTCAAAGCATCGACAACTGTAATTTGGCGATTGTGAATTCTCTTTTGTTAAAGCTCCTTCAGCTTTACCGAACAGTTTGATTTCCCATAAAAATTACTAAATCAACAACAAAAATTAATTTTTAACAAAAAAGTTAAACTTTCAACGAAGTAGTTGAATTTTCGATAAAAAAATTAATTTTCAAGGGAAAATATCAAAAATTGGATTGAACAATTTTAAATTGAAAAATATCAAAATTTGATTGTTTGGTCAATTTTGGTTTTTGTTTTAAACCTGCCTCAATAAGGCAATTCATAACCAATTTTAAAACTTCATGGCTAATTTTTTATTTCAGAGAGTACTTTTAGGTGTAATTTGGTGATTGTGAATTCTCTTTTGTTAAAGCTCCTTCGTCTTGAACAAACAGTTGGATTTCCCATGAAAATTACTAAATCAACAACAAAAATTCATTTTTGACAAAAAAGTTAAACTTTTAACCAAGTAGTTGAAATTTCTATAAAGAAATTAATTTTCAAGGGAAAATATAAAAAATGTAAACAATTTTAAATTGAAAAATATCGAAATTTGATTGTTTCGTCAATTTTGGTTTTTCATTCAAACCTGCCTCTATAAGGCATATCATAACCAATTTCAAAACTTCATGGTTAATTTTTTTTATTTCAGAGATTAGTTGTAGGTGTAATTTGGTGATTTTGAATTCTCTTTTATTAAAGCTCCTTCGGCTTTAACGAACAGTTTGATTTTCCATGAAAATTACTTCGCCAACAACATAAATTCATTTTTAACAAAGAAGTTGAACTTTTAACCAAGTAGTTGGATTTTCGATTAAAAAATTAATTTTAAAGGAAAAATATCAAAAATTGTATTGAACAATTTCAAATTGAATAATATCGAAATTTGATTGTTTCATCAATTTTAGTTTTTTATTCAAACCTGCCTCAATAAGGCAATTCATAACCAATTTTAAAACTTCATGGCTAATTTTTTTTATTTCAGTGAGCTGTTTTGCGTGTATTTTGATGATTGTGAATTCTCTTTGTTAAAGCTCTTTCGGCTTTAACGAACAGTTTGATTTTCCATGAAAATTACGTCATCAACAACAAAAATTCATTTTTAACAAAAAAGTTCAACTTTTCACCAAGTAGTTGAATTTTCGGTAAAAAAATTAATTTTCAAGGTAAAATATCACAAATTTGATTGAACAATTCTAAATTGAAAAATATCGAAATTCAATTGTTTTGTCAATTTTAGGTTTTTATTCAAACCTGCCTCAATAAGGCAATTCATAACCAATTTTAAAACTTCATGGCTAACTTTTTTTATTTCAGAGAGTGCTTTTAGGTGTAATTTGGTGATTGTGAATTCTCTTTTGTTAAAGCTCCCTCGGCTTGAACGAACAGTTTGATTTACCATGAAAATTACTAAATCAACAACAAAAATTCATTTAAAAAAAAAGTTAAACTTTTAACCAAGTGGTTGAATTTTCGATAAGAAATTTATTTTCAAGAGAAAATATAAAAAATTTGAACAATTTAAAATTGAAAAATATCGAAATTTGATTGTTTTGATATTTTTAGTTTTTTATTCAAACCTGCCTCAATAAGGGAATTCATAACCAATTTTAAAACTTCATGACTAATTTTTTTTTATTTTAGAGAGTAATTTTAGGTGTAATTTGGTGATTGTGTTCTCTTTTGTTAAAGCTCCTTCGCCTTGAAGGAACAGTTTGATTTTCCATGAAAATTACTAAATCAACAACAAAAATTCATTTTTAACAAAAAAGTTAAACTTTTAACCAAGTAGTTGAATTTTCGATAAAAGAATTAATTTTCAAGGGTAAATATCAAAAATTTGATTGAACAATTTTAAATTGAAAAATATCGAAATTTGATTGTTTCGTCAATTTTAGTTTTTTATTCAAACCTGCCTCAATAAGGCAATTCATAACCAATTTTAAAACTTCATGGCTAATTTTTTATTTATTTCAGAGAGTACTTTTAGGTGTAATTTGGTGATTGTGAATTCCCTTTTGTTAAAGCTCCTTCGGCTTGAACGAACAGTTTGGTTTCCCATGAAAATTAGTAAATCAGCAACAAAAATTCATTTTTAACAAAAAAGTTAAACTTTTAACCAAGTAGTTGAATTTTCGATAAAAAATTAATTCTCAAGGGAAAATATGAAAAAGTTGATTGACAAATTTAATATTGAAAAATATCAAAATGTAATCGTTTCGTCAATTTTAGTTTTTTATTCAAACCTGCCTCTATAAGGCAATTCATAACCAATTCTGAAACTTCACGGCTAATTTTTTTTATTTCAGAGAGTACTTTTAGGTGTAATTTGGTGATTGTGAATTCTCTTTTGTTAAAGCTCCTTCGGCTTCAACGAACAGTTTGATTTTCCATGAAAATTACTTCGCCAACAACATAAATTCATTTTTAGCAAAGAAGTTGAACTTTTAACCCAGTAGTTGAATTTTCGATCAAAAAAATTAATTTTCAAGGGAAAATATCAGAAATTTGATTGAACAATTTTAAATTGAAAAATATCGAAATTTTATTGTTTGGTCAATTTTGGGTTTTGTTTCAAACCTGCAATTTTAAAACTTCATGGCTAATTTTTTTTATTTCAGATTTTATTTTAGATAGAACAAGTGGTAGTTTTTTGAAATTTTCAAAAATCATTCAAAATGTAAAGAAATTTCCTTAAAATCTTCCAAATTGTGCTAGGAATTTTAATAAAATTAAAAAAAAATTGACGAAAATCTAGGAATTTGGAAAAATTATTCAAAATATGGAAAAATTGCCTTCAAATCTTCCAAATTTTTCTAGGAATTTTAATGAAATTAGAAAACATTTTTTAATGTTTCAGATGTATAAAAAAAGAATCTAGAAGATTAAAATTTTTTCTATTATACAGGATAAAAAAAAATATTAGAAAAAATTGAAGCCTTTGTAAAAGATATTTTGATAAATTTTCAGAAATGCTTGCAAGTTTTAAAATATTCTTAATGTTTTCAAAACCTCTTGAATTCTTGAAAATATTTTTAGCTGACTCGAATTTTTCTTGAAATTTTGAAAAATCATTCGAAATGTAAAAAATTGCCTCAAAACCTTCCAAATTTCGCAAATGTTTTTTGAATGTACTCGATTTCATTTTTTTTTATTTTTCATTCATACCAAATTGAAACATTTTTTAATTTTAAATCTTCTACTCTTTTTCAAAATTTGAGGAAATCTTTTGAAATGTTTTAAAATCTTCTTCAATTTCCTCTTAAAGTTCATTTTCAAAATAAAAATTGATACAAAATTTTCCTAGGAACCTAAAGAATTTTTTTCATTTTCTTGAAACCTTACAAAATTATAGGAAATAATTTAAAATGTTTTGTAATCTTTTTCAATTTGCTCTCAGAATTCATTAAGAGAAAAATCATTTGAAATTTTGCCATAAAACTTGAGAATATTTTTTTCATTCTCCATATTTTTTCCCACACATTTTTAAATCTTCAAAACTTAAAATTATTCTTTTAAAATTAAACCTAAACCATTTCAAAATTTCCCAGAAATCTTTAAAAAAACTCAATATCAAAATATTTCAAAATTATTAGAAAGCTTCTTATTCTTTTTCAAATTCTTCAAAATATGTTTTTGCCATAATTTAATTTTTCTTATCTTTCTGAAATTTAAGTGTTCTCTTCTTTCAATAATGATTAGAAACATTTAGAAATAAATTTTATGATGAAGTAAAATTATTTATTTGGAAATTTCGATATACAAAATTGATGGTGCAGAAAATACCCCCTCCCTCATACAAGTCGAGTGTCGGCTTATCCCCACTGTCGCATTATCTCCACTGCGGCTTCATCCCCACCGTCGCTTTATCCCCACTATCACATTATCCCCACTATCACATTATCCCCACTATCCCCTACAGTTCTCTGGCAAAAATTGTCCTTTTAAAAAAATTTTTATCATTTTTTAACCAATAGGAATTTTTTTTCAATTGTATTTTTAAATGCGAAAACAAAATAGAAAAGACTGATGGCCGAAAAAAGGTTTTTCAGATGTATAGTTTAAATAAGAAAAAGAAATCGTTCCATGACAGAAATTAATTTCCGCTTTTAGTTTATATTCTATTCTACGATTTTTCTTTGAAATTTAATACAGGGAAAATCTAATTGGAAATTGTTTCCGGTGATAGAAGCTCGATTTGAAAGGATCTTTTCGCCCTCGAAGGTAAAATTACTGATTCCATTCGTAAAGATGAGGCGTAACGCCTTTAATTTCCGTTGCGAGAGTTCTTGAATATCTTAGATTGGTTTAAATTAAAATCAGTTTCACCTGAATTCACACGTTAATCGACCAAGAAGAAACAATAATGACTAGGCTGTTAATTTTTCCCGAAAGCGTCAAATCTTCACAGAAAAAAAAACGTAAGTAAAATTAAAATTTTTCAAGGAATCTGTATTATCATAAGAGAATAACATTGAATATTTAACGTCTTTTCAGACTAGATGGCGCTGTAAAAGAAGAATTATTTTTTATTAATTTTTTTTTTCTGAAAAAAGATCTACTCCCTTCGCTCCGCTGGGAATCGAACCACAGAACCATTGATTTCCAGTCAGGTGCTTTCCCATTAAGCTACTAGAGAGATCGAGAGAAGAAACTTTTTTCAGAAATACACACATTATTTTTCTAGATAGTACAAATCAAAATTTTCAAGGAATCTGTATTATCATTAGAGCATAACAGAAAATATTTAACGTCTTTTCAGACTAGATGGAGCTATAAAAGAAAAATTCTTTTAAATAATTTTTTTTTCTAGAAAAAGATCTTCTCTTTTTGCTGCGCTGGGAATCGAACCACAGAACTACTGATTTCCGGTGAGGTGCTTTTCCATTAAGCTACTAGAGAGATCGAGAGAAGAATCTTCTTTCAGAAATACACGCATTATTTTGATAGATGGTACAAATCAAAATTTTCAAGAAATCTCTATTATCATTAGAGCATAACAGAAAATATTTAACGTCTTTTCAGACTAGATGGAGCTAGAAAAGAAAAATTATTTTTAATACTTTTTTTCTGAAAAAAGATTTATTTTCGCTCCGCTGGGAATCGAACCATAGAGCCACTGATTTCCAGTCAGGTGATTTTCTAGTAAGCTACTAGAGGGATCGAGAGAAGGAACTTTTTTCAGAAAGACACCCATTATTTTGCTAGATGGTACAAGTTAAATTTTTCAAGGAATCTGTATTATCATTGGAGAATAACAAAAAATATTGAACGTCTTTTCAGACTAGATGGAGCTATGGAAGAAAAATTATTTTTAATAATTTTTTTTTTCATGAAAAAATGTGTTCTTCTTCCGCTCCGTTGGGATTATCAATGTAGTTCGATTCCCAGCGGAGCAAAAGGAGATCTTGTTAAAAAAAAAAAAGTGATTTAAAATAATTTTTCTATCATAGCTCCATCTAATCTGAAAAGACGATAAATATTCTCTGTAATGCTCTAATGATAATATAGATTCCTTGAAAAATTTGATTTGTACCATCTAGAAAAATAATGCGTGTATTTCTGAAAAAAGTTTCTTCTCTTGATCTCTCTAGTAGCTTAATGGGAAAGCACCTGACGGGAAATCAGTAGTTCTGTGGTTCGATTCCCAGTGGAACGAAAGGAGAAGATCTTTTTTCAGGAAAAAAAAATTATTCAAAATAATTTTTTTTTTCATAGCTTCATCTAGTCTGAAAAGACGTTAAATATTTTCTGTTATTCTCTAATGATAATATAGATTCCTTGAAAATTGTTTTTATATCATCTAGAAAAATAATGCGTGTATTTCTGAAAAAGTTTCTTCTCTTGATCTCTCTAGTAGCTTAATGAGAAAGCACCTGACACTTTGAGTATAAGTAACATGTTTTAATTGAAAAAGTTGTTTTTTAATTATTTAAATCTAATTTGTTTATAAGAATTAAATTGACGAATTGAGCAAATTCCTTGTTTTCTATAGGTTGTAAGTACTTATGAAATGATTGTAAATAGTTTCTGAATAAACTGAGAAATAATTCTTTTCTTGGAAGCGATAATAAGAAAATAAAATTCATGGAAATATTTTTAATGAATTAGGTTTTCTCTCAAAAAATAAATTTTCAGTTTTGAATATTTCAAAATATGTCTTAAAAGAACTTGGAAGATTTTAGGAACTTTTTTTTATATTAAGAAACTTAAAAAAAGTTTATGGGATATTCTGGAATTGTTTCCAAAGATATTTAGTAATTTTATAAGTTTTTAAAAGATTTGAAAATAGTTTTAAGAATTTCGAAAGGCTTTGAGAGATTGAAGTTTTTCTCTGAAGATTCGTCGACAAATTGAAAATAATTTTCCATTTTTTTAAATTTATTCTAAACGAAAATGGAAAAATATTACAAAAGATTTAAAATTATTTCTTCAAATTGAGAAAATTACCGAAAATTGAAATCATTTTTAAAGATATTTGGTTTGAAAAATTTTCATAAATAATTAAAAATTTAAAAGCATTCAAGAGATTTCTAAAAATATCGAAGAAAATATGGAAGATGGTCAGGACGTTTACAATTTTTCAGAAGTTTTTTTAACAATTTTAGAAAAAATTTGAGTCAGTTCAATAGACTTTTGAAATTCATATTTTCTGATAGAAAATTAATTTTTTTTTTAGAGTTAATTTTTTTTTAATAAAAATTAAACCACTTGGTTAAAAGAGGAGAGGAGAGGAGAGGAGAGGAGAGGAGAGGAGAGGAGAGGAGAGGAGAGGAG
>CAKNYM010050763.1:177083-193098 GCA_932195095.1 Andricus curvator | reverse complement strand
TTTTTTTTTTTTTTTTTTTGGTAAGTGAACTACTTGGTTTAAACTTAAACTATTTTGTTAAAAACTTAATTATTTTCTTGAAAATTTAACTACCTTGATAAAGTCTTCTTTTTGGTCAAAAATTCCACTCAATAGAATAACTTTATGAACGGCCCCTGAGAGACAGACAGACGCTAGCACGAGACTATAAACATTTTTTATGAAACAGTAAATATTTGAGAATGAACGAGTTCTTTTTGAAAATCTCTGAAACTTTGGTTAATTAAGGCGAACGAGTTTGATCCACTTAATAGAAATTTTGTTCACGTAATATTGTAAATTGTAACCAAACTATTTTGTAGAATGGAGATTTTTTCACAGCGGTGCCTCCCCGTTCAAACCTTTTTCTCGAGCTCATCCAAATACCAATCTTAAATTTGCCGCGTGAAAAGTCTCCTTAACGTCGTACCATCTTAAAGAATGACATTAAGAGACCAATCTTGAGAGAAGGGCTGAAAAGCGGAATAGGTGGAAGGAGGAAAGTGCCGAGACTCGACGTCTGGGACAAGGATGATTACGTAATTTCGCGGAAGAAGGAAGTAGAACCGAAGAAATTGAGGGTCGGGGGTCCAGGAAAAAGAGAACTTTGAGATGGGGAACCTGGGGATGGGAATGGGGAGATGGGAGAAGGAAACGAAGCAGAGGGTGACTGAATAAGGCTGACACTGGTTGTGTATAGTCGCTCGCCTACTTTACGAGGACAAGCAGCTTAGGCCAGCCCTTCCTAAATATAATTCATTGCGCATACCTCGCGACTACCATTCTCCCTCGAACGTGGAAGCGGCGCTTGCTCGCGTTATTTATGGAATCACAGCTGTATTCTGATTCGGTTGCGGCGTGTTCCGCTTGCGCGGCAGAATTTGGTTGCCGCGGTTTCAGGTACCGTTCTGCATTATCTACGAGATAAACCCCCGCTTCAAAAGACCCTAACATCCCTTCCGCGTATTCACTCCGCAGGACGGGACGGGACACCCAATGAACGAAACGACGACCTATCTTCAATTCCGGCCCCTCGACTCACCTTATCCTTCAATTCTCGTGCTTTTACTTTATTTTATTTTATGCATGGATGGCACTCTGGCTTTGAGATCCGTCTTAAAGGGGAATGGAGATGCTCGAGAAATTTATCTCGAATGGAAACCTTGGCGATTGGCGAGCATCGCGGGGAATGTCGATTTCTTTACATCGGGGGAAAAACTTTTGCTGTGACAGCGAACCGTTTCCGAGAATGAATAAGAGGGAATTTTCTCGAGTTTGTATTGCTTTCTTGGGGGAATAATACGAGAGCAAAATGTTGATAGAGGGATCGTGGAGATATTAATACGTTTTTATGAATTAAATATAGCGATGGTAATTCACAGTAAATGCCAGTTGATCAATTTGATCTCGAAATTGGATCAAAATGGTATGCAAAGCTTTTATAAGATTTCGGATTTTTTATTTGATTTTAAAATTGCGCATTAGAATGATTCGATTCTCAAGATCAATTGTCTGTCGTGAACATTCATGAATAAAAACAGTCGAGTGTCAATTTTTATGTGACACATGAACGGCTAAATGCACACTGAAATTTCAAAACTGAGCTTTCGAAGAAAGAGTCACGCCAAAATAGGCTGTTTTTTCGCCTATTTTTTGGGACCTCGCTAGCGACCTGGTGAAAAAATATAAAAATATGTTACAGGTATCAAATTACTCGTCATTAAAAACCAAAGTTAGCATCGCTTTTCGTTTATTAAATGTTTCGAAAAATTACCCCTATTTAGGGGTTGAGAAGACCCCAAAAAAATAAAAAATAGGAAATACCACTAATTATAAAATCATTTTTCAATATATTTTTTTATAAAATAAACCTTACAAAAGTAAAATCACGTATTTTCTTGATTGATAAGTGGTTGATGTGGGTTGAAAATTCACCCCAAAGCTCTCCAATGGGTATTTCCTATTTTTTATTTTTTTTGGGGTCCTCTCAACCCCTAAATAGGGGTAATTTTTTGAGATTTTTAAAAAACGAAAAACGATGCTCACTTTGGTTTTAAATGACGAGAAATTTGATACCTGTAACATATTTTTATATTTTTTCACCAGGTCGCTAGGGAGGTCCAAAAAATAGGCGAACTTTGGCGTCACTCTTTCCTACATTTAAAAAAAAAGAAAAATCACTAAGTTTCGCCGAAAAATGAAACTAAGTAAATCTAAAGAAACACATATAAAAAGAAAAAAATAATAATTTCCCGAGTAGAATTTTCGTTTTTCTTTTTTTGTTGAAAATTGATTTCTTTAATAAATAAATTCCATCTTTCTTGGTTCAAAATATAACAGTTCATTTTTTTTATTGAATTCAACTATTTCTTATTGAAAATTAAAATATTTATTTAAAGATTCATCATTAGTTGAAAATTCATCTCTTTAGTTAAAAAAAACAACCTATTTTGTTGAATTTTCGTTTGTTTTTTGACTAAAAATTAATTTGTTCAACTTAATATTTAACTATTTCATTTTTGTTTGAAAATTTATCTTTCTCAGTTGAAAAATAATCATTTTTGTTGAAAATTCAACTACTTGATTAAAAGTTGAACTCTTTTGTTAAAAATTCATTTTTTTGGTTGAAGATTCATCATTTTAGTTAAAAATTAATCTCTTATATTAAAAATTCGTTTTCTTTTGGGGTTAAACATTAATTTTTTGATCTGAAAATTTAACTATGCCATTTTTAGTTGAAAATTGGTGGTTTTTGTTGAAAATTGAACTATTTGGTATAAAGATGAGCTTCTTTGTTAAAAATTCATTTTATGGTTGAAAATTCAATTAATTTGTTTGAAATTCTTCTTTTTTATATTAATTTTTATAACTGAAAATTTAACTATTTCATTTTTCGTTGAAAATTGATCTTTTTCTGTTGAAAATACAAGTATTTGCTGAAAATTTAACAATTTTCTTGAAAATGCGTTTTTTAAAGTTAATTTTATTTAAAAATTAAACTATTCTAGTTGAAGATGCATCATACATTGTATATTTTTTACATGCTCATTATTTTACATGAAATTCCATATCTTTGGCTATAAATTGAACTATTTTGTTGGAAATTCTTCCTTTCAGTTGAAAATTAATTTTTCAACTGTTTTAGGAAGAAGAAAAAAATAATTGGAATTTTTCTCCTACCCTGAAATTCAAAATTTGTTTAAACATTCATTGTTTTTTTTTTTCATTTGCTCGTGACTAACCTACGGCTTTCAATAAAAAGTATCACAACTGTCACTCGACACATATGAACGAAGTTATGTAAAAATTAACTTTCGATCCGCAAAAGTGGATCATTTTGATCTGAAGTTGATAATCAAAATGATATGCAGCAGTTTGATATCCCTGGGTTTACTGTGTTAATGTAAATCGGGAAACGAAACTTAATTATTGTTCCTCAATTGGCTTGTTTAAGTTTATGATTGGTAAAAGTAAACACGTCACGCCGCTTTGATTCGAGTGAATGAACACGGTAAAAGAGCAGCAGCTCAGCGATCGGTGAAAGCAAAATGATTGGAAAGTCCATCGAGAGCTGGGCGTTGTTGGTATTAAAACTTAATCCCTATGTGTAAGTAAGATACATATGTATGTATGCACATGTGAGCGATTGGCCGACAAAGCGTGACATTACTGTACGACCAATCTTTCCCATAACCTCTGACTGACACTACCTCTTTGCAACTGCAGAGCTGAGAATTCATGGATTACACAACGACGCGATAGGTTACCACAATATAGCCTTTTATAAATGAGAAATCAGAATTATGATATACTCGTATAGAAAGGAGGAAATGATATTTCTTAATCGTTTCTCAGATCTGCCACTGCTTTCATATATGTGGTAAAGAGTCTGAGTAAATTATTAAACCGCATATCACACCCAAAATTAGAATGGCTCTTAAAACCGAGAGAGAACCTTGATTATTTCAACAGCTCCTAAACTTGGAAGTTTTTTTTTTATCACGCACGTGTGGATCCTTTTTGGAGATTTACATATAGAAAATCCAAACCTTACTAAGTAAAAACTAAATTTCTCCTTCCACAGGAGATTGACAAACACACCTTTAACTTAACCCCAAGTACCCCAACCTAGGTAATGCCTGACGTACTCAATCCTGAGGAGACCCTAAATTCCATACCGTCTACAGCCAGACTTTTATTAAAAGCGCTCGCATTTACCTGAACATTTGGTCAGAGAAGTAGAAAACTGCAGAAAACCAAAACTCCTGAGCACAGCCGGTTACCGATAGACGAGTTTGAATCTAGACATTCGATAGCATCAAAAGTGCACAACATCCATCCTCGGCGTGAAATCTCCCGCTCGAAAGTAGTCAAACGCAGTGAAAACACGTTTAAGTGAGAATCCCGAGTCACCCATCCGAGAGCTAACCACGCTCGTCCATGCTTAACATTCGAGATCTTGAAAAGTCGAGAATCACCACCCAGCTACTGCCATCGGTAACTTGGAACTTATATTTCGCATCAAATTAGAACCTAGAACCATTCAGAAAGTTGGAACCACTTCAGAAAAGTAGAATCAACTAACCCATAGTAAGAAGCCACCCCTAAAGTTGGAATACAGAAAAAAAAGTAAAGATCACACTTTGTTTTTTCTGTGTAAAGTGAAGGCAATCCCTAAAAATTCGAGCGAACCAAGAGAAGAAAATATCAAAATCAAGCGTTCATCAAGAACATGTATTGATCTTGTCTTGTTCCGAACCAAGAACCTTAAAAACATTATTCCAACTCAAAATTAGAGTAATAAAACATATGAAACCACTTTTAATTTGCATATTAGTACATTCGAGAGAGAAATCCCGGCCACTGAATCAAATTCCGGGTCATTTCCCGATTTTCCTGATTCCCGGTAGGGAAACCCTGAAAGTTTAATTTAATAGAATCTTGTAGTAAACGATATGCTTAGTATTTCTCTGTTGTTAATCCAATTTAAACTATAATTTGCTATTAAAAAAAGTATGGTATAATGAAAAAAAAAACGAAAATCGAGGAAAATACTTAAACCTGTTATAATAATATTTACTCGAATTAAAAAATGGGCAACATTTATACATGAGTTACTTCAAAGGTCAGAATATGTCATAAGCTTTTTTTTAATATTGTTCAAAAGAACGGAGAAAATAATTTTATCGATGTAAAGATTGAGGTTAGGAAAGAGTACGGCAATGAATTTTCGGATGTTTGCATATTAAATTAAGGTAAATGAAATATAAAATTAAACGAAGGGAATTGACGATTTTGTAAAGCATAAACATTTTGCCGACAATTTGACAATCCACTCTCTAAATAGGAATCAGTGATAAATTCACTGATTGAAATAGTAGTTAGACATTTCACTGATTAATCAGTGATTCCGGACTTTTCACTAATCAATTCAGTAACACCAGAGTAAATCATGCGAGACATAACCTCTAAGTTTTAAAGTAAAGCGTTGTTGTTATTCTTTTACTTGAGTAGAAAAAATAATTTTTTTAAGAAATCAATTTTTGAATTTTCGGACTGTAAGTGTGCTGAATTTACTGCGGGAAAAATATACTCTAACTCGTATAAAAAGTACTTACTTGACAAGTGTGTACATGACAGTCGAATCTTGAAAGTAAAGAAATATGTGAGGTTTTTTGTCATTTAGAAGCATCAAATCTTTTCACATTTTTTAATATTTGATCACATTTATGGGTTTTAAGTTTTTACTGTGATTATTTCATTGAATCTACTAAAATCTTATTTTATTATGACTTCTAAATTGACGTGCTGCTGTGCTGCCAACTCTCAAAAGTGAAACTTTCACTGAATGAATAAGTAACTTTTCACTGGATGTCAGTGACCGGGTTCTAGCTATTTGAATCAGTGAGGTTTCACTGACAATCAGTGACTTTTCACTGATTCAGATTTAGAGAGCACACATATATTCTTGTCTTGAAGGGCATCACTATTATTATACCATTAAGCCAAATCCCTTTCGGGGTAAGCGTAACTCACTCGGTTCTCGCCTTGTTATACTGCCGGGGATCAAGGAATTCATATGAGAAAAGTAATGAAGGGAAGTAAAGGAGGTACGAAGGAGGAGGTATTAATTTCAGATCAATCTAGAATTCTAGTGTTGCTTATTTAAGCAACACGTTCCTTCCGCAACACCGCTCCAACACAAGTCGCTGATCGATCTCTGTAGCAATCACCCCAGGCGAAGAGCTTCACGAAGTCACCATATGTCACAGATCTCACAAAAATACGCAAGCTGACCACGTGCAGCTCTTCACGCGGGCCAATTAGTATCCAGGATCGTTCGTGTCATGCGTCTCTGAACTCCGCTGATACTTTTCATCACACATTTCTTATAAACTATTTTTCTGCACACTTTCCTGTCCTGGCATCCAACTTTAGCTTCCTTTACTAAACTTGGAAAAATGTCAAGTAAAGAACCTCTTATGAAACTGAAGACAATTTTCCCAAAGATAGAACACTTTGTAAAGTTAGAACCACTCCTAAATTTGTTGGAACTAGCTCTGAAGTTCCAACTGATCCCAAACATGAAAATTCCTCTAAAAGCATTGAAATCTTGAAAGGTCATAATATACAACAGTTATATATTTCCAGCAAGTAAACAGCAAGATTTGTCTTGTCCAAACATTCCAGTGAGCAGTGTTTCGCTCACATAAGATCGACGATCCGTCAGAAATGTCGAATAAAGTTCCGCGTGGCCGAGAATAGTTCAAAGTGGCGTAAAAGCATTCCAATCTAAATCCAACTCATCCAAGCAAAAGCAGCATCATCTAGTCAGCTATTTGTCCGTCATTCGTCAAGCGGCGCGTAATTGGTTCAGAATAGAGCGAAATCTGAGAAAACGACGGTGTTAACTTACATTAGGGAACAGCGCCTTTTGCTTGCGAATTGCCCTGGAGCCGCGATCGCGTTTACTTTACACCAGTGACTCTGTGATTGCAAAAACGTTAAATTGGTCGTTGCATTGCGTCATTTGCTTCGATCAAAAGAGGGATCGGGCCAGCTAGATTATCGCAGAACATACGATTGCTTGCATCATATACGCAGATCGGAGAAAATACCGATAGAAACTGCCCAGAAATTTGCAATTTCCATGAATTTCGATAACCGAATCCACCGATAATTGTCAGTCAACGTTGAATTTATGAACGCTGTGTAATTTACGTGATCGCACACACCTGTGCGGAAATTCCAATCGACAGAAGTCGATAGTCTAATAAATGTGATGAATTTCTGGTTTTATTTTAAGGGGCCGTTCAAAAACTACGTGACACTGCCGGGGGGCAGGTTTTATGATGGGGCGCCGGGGGGGGATAACACAGAATGTGATATAACATATATCGAAATGTTTGAAAAAATGAAAATGAGTGATTTTATTTTAGAACTTCACACTCTGTCCCCTTTTTCCCTCTTTAGACCTGTTTAAAGAACTCCTCTATTTCCTTCTTTACATGAAAATTCCCCCTTTTCTCGTTTTATCACATAAATGCGAACTGAATTAATAGCACCCAATAAGAAAATACAACTATTTTTCGTTGAGAGTTGATCCTTTTTAATTGTAAAGTCTACTGTTATATCTGGTTCAGAATTAATCTCTTTTGGATACAAATTCTACTATTTGGTTGAAGATTTAACTATTTTGATGAAAATTCCTTTTTTTAAATTTGCAAATTAACTTTCTTAACTGACAATATAACTAATCTATTTTTGGTTGAAAATTGATTACCTTTAGTGGGAAATTCAACTATTAAATTTTTCATTGAAAGATTATCCTTTTTCATTGAAAATTCAACTACTTGCTTGAAAGTTAAACTGCGTTGTTAAAAATTGGTTTTATTGCTCGAAGAGACCTAACTATTGTAATCAAAATTCTTTTTTTTTTGTTCAAAAATAACTTTTTTAACTGAAATTTTAACTATTCCATTTTGGATTGAAAGTTGATCGTTTTTAGTTGAAAATTTATGTATTTCGTTTTAAATTCGTCCTTTTTAGAAGATAAATAGTCTTCTTCAATGAAAATTCAACTACTTGGTTAAAACTTAAATTACTTTGTTAAAAATTCATTTTATTATTTGAAGATCCATCTTTTTGGTTAAAAGTGTAACTATTTTGTTGAAAATTCGTTTTTTTTTTGGTTAAAAATAATTTTTTTGGAGTGAAAATTTAACTATTCCATTTTTTCTTAAAAATTGATAGTTTTTAGTTTAAAATTTATTTATCTGGTTGAAAATTAACTTTTTTAATAAAAATGGAAGTTTTTGGAAAGAAAATTCAACTGTTTTATTGAAAATTCGTTTATTTGGTTGAAAATTCATCCTTTTAGGTTGAAAATTCAGTCCTTTTGGATACAAAAATTCATCTGTTATGGTAGAAAATACGTCTTTGTAGCTTAAAAATGCAACTGTCTCCTTGAACATTTGTCTTTTTGGGTTGTAAACTCTATTATTTTGGTAGAAAAGTCAACTATGTGGTTGAACATTAATTTTTTAGTTGAATATTTATATTTTTGGATAGAAAATTCAACTGTTTTGTAGAGAGTTCACCTTTTTGGCTTGAAAATTCAGCAAGGTGATTAAAATTTTTTTCTCTCACGAATGAAAAATCTTTCTTGGATGAAAATTTATCTCTTTCGATTAAATTCGACTGTATTTGATTTAAAATAGCTTTTTGTTTGAAATATCAACTATTATATTTTTTGTTGCGAATTGCTCTTTTTTAATTGGAAATTCAAGTACTTGGTAGAAAGCTGAACTTCTTTCTAAAAAAAATCATCGTTTTGGGAGTATTTGTATTTATTTATGAAAAGTACCTAGGTAGAGTTCCTAGAGTAGAAAATGTAACTGTTTTGTTGAACATTCGTCTGTTTAGATAGAAAATTCGTCTTCTTGTTTTCAAAATTCAACTATCTGGTTCAAAATGCAACTCCTTTTGGTAGAACTTTAATCTTTTTGGTTTAAGAATTCAACCAATTGGTTGAAAATTCATCTTTGTAGGTGGAAAATTCATTTATTTTATTGAAAATTCGTCCCTTCCGCTTAAAAGTTTAACTATTTGGTTATACATGTAACTGTTTGGTTGATAATTATTTTTTTTTTTCAAATTGAACTACTTTGTTGAAAATTCATTTTTGTAATTGGAAAATTCAACGACTGGATTAAAAAGTTATGTTTTTCGAAAATTAGACTGTTTGGTTGAAAATTCATCTTTTTGGATACAAAATTTGTCCCTCTAGATTGAAAATTCATCTTTATTGATTGAAAATTCAATTGTGTTCTTAAAAATTCGACTTTTTGTCTTGAAGATTCAACTATTTGTTTTAAAATGCAGCTGTTTGTGGTTGAGAACTCAGATAGTCCAATTGAAAAGTAACTTTCGGATTTTATTCGAATTCCAAGAGTTGATGCCTTTTTATCATTTAATTTTGTAAGGCCTAAAGAAAAACTTAAGGAGACAGCGATTTCAATTTTTGAAAGTGGATAATGACCGGTTTTAAGGAAGGCATGAAACGTAAGTTATTTTTAAAGTCATCTTAACACCCATTTCTTTGGCCGCATGCACACTATAATTGCACAACGTGCAGACTGTGTAGGAACATTGGTCTGTACCATAATTACGTTCAGAGCACTGCTGGAAAATGTTAACCGTGCCAGATTGTTCTTTTTGTTCAAGTTTGTTGTTTTTCTTTTTTTGTCCAAAGCCTACACGAGGTTAATTTCATGTAATCGTCCTCGAGCCTCTGCAACTCGAAAGTTGCACATATGTGTCCATCAGGGTCGTACCAACAGAAAAAATATATTCAATCAACGAACAAATTAAACTTAAAACTCAAACACTTCATTGAGTAATTTGATGCAATAAACATTCTTGTGTCGCTACATCTTTATTTTCTTTATGGTCTCTGAAATTTCAGCGATAATTAGAAAGCAAAAAGAAGAATTAAAATAAACTCGTCAAAGGCTGAAAGGTTTTTAAGTGAAGACGGCACTGAGGATCGAGTACAGGATTACAGAGTGTATACACAAACACACGTGCGTTAGGGTAGGGAGAACGAGTTGCTCGTCTCGTGTAGTTTTTTGTGAAAATAGAATGCCACGATTAAGACGTAATTATTTCTGGAGGTACAGGTAGTCCTCCTGAGCATATGGCGACCGCCTCTCGCGAAAAGACCTCGCGCTCTACCAGGCCGCGTCTTTATTTATACGTCTGTCCTTAACTGTTTTATAGCGTTCCCGTGACTGTGTATTATTAGCTTGCATTATTGATTTATTATTTAGTACCGTGCGTATTGAGCACAGCCGCTTCGTGCACAGAGCACGTACCAGGCGATGCGCGACTTAATTAAGGTTAACTGCTTATTTACCACAATGCACTGACGTCTCTAGTTTCCGATTTGCTGCATAATAAAGCTAAGGTCGATCAAATAAACGGATTCTTAGAATAGAATTTTGTAGACGAGGAAAGAATGAATTAATTATAATTCGATATTTAACGAATACTTCGGACAAATAATTTGTTAAAGAACAAGAAAAAAATCTGCCTCAGTCTGGATTTGAACCGGCAACTCCACTATGAATAGAACCTTAACCAATTACGCCACCGAGGCCTCAGTAGATCGGTTCTTGTTCTTCAAAGCTACTTTTAGAGGGAATTACTATTCGTATTTCTCCACTCTGATGAGTGTACTGTTTTAATGAATATTAACGTCCGAATTTTTCAATTTTAATTAAATAAAATTCGTAATTCGTAGTTTTGAAGAACAAGAACAGATCTACTGAGGCCTCGATGGTGTAATTGGTTAATGCCCCATTCATAAACATAAGCATCGAATTTTAATTATTTAAAATTTAAAAATTTCTACATTAACATGCTACAAATTGGTAATAACATCTTGCAAAAGTTAGAAAAATTTGAATTATTCATTAATTAAAATGTTGAAATTTCTTTTGAAAATAGAATCATGCCTAAAGTTAGAACTGCTCGCAAAATTAGAAACACTTCTAAAGTTGGAACGATCGAACACAAATTACCTCATAGTAGTTAGAAAACACCCCAAACCGAGAAACCCTTGCAAAATCAGAACCCATTTTCAGAACCATTTTTACAATTAGAATCTTTTCGAAGATTATAATTTTTTATCTAGAAACACTACCCGAATCGGGTAGTGTCACGCCTACCCTGAAAGGGAAATGGTTTAATGGTATATATATCTATCTAAAAAATGTGGTGTAACGAAATGAACGAAGTCTTTTGCCCCATTTTTATTTTACCTATAAATATTGTTCCAACTACAATTTAAAATATGCACTATAATTCTGTTTCAATAATAAATTATTTCCAATATAAATGAACAAACATTTTAGCACTTTTTCTGGTTTACAAAGTCATCAGTAAAAAAATTCGTTCATTTGAACGTTCAGAACTTGAAGCATATGATCACACAAATTTGGAGTGTACAGTGGTACACCAAATATTAGGATTTCAGAGGTCTATTATGTATAGAATTTCACATTTCACATTACACATTACATTTTTCACATGTCATTGTTTTTGTTATTAAATTCACATCATATGTCGAAGCGAACTTTGAATGCGCTCTAAAATAAGACGTGAAGGTGAATTTGATAACAAAAACAATGACATGTGAAAAATATGAAGTGAAATGTAAAATGAGAAAGATTTTAGAGATTTTTTAAGGATTTCCATATAATTAATGTCTGATGTGAAATTTTGCGATTACTGGTCAAATCATTTTTGGGGAAACGAGAAAAAATCTGCCTCGGCGCGGATTTGAACCGGGAACGCCACTATTCACGAATGGAGCGTTTAACCAATTACGCCACCTAGACGACAGCAGGTTTTTTGTTTGTCCTATTTCCACAGGATGACGATTATTTAACCAGTAATAGTAATAGGCAAAATTTAACATCAGAAATCAATTGATTCATTACCCTGGTCGACAAAATAACACAAATACTCTAAAGAATTTTTAACCAGAGTTGAATTTTCAACCGAGAAAGATAAATTATCAAACGAAAATAGAATAATTAAATTTTCAGGTAATAAAATTATTTTTTTGTTAAATTCAAGAAAATAGTTAAATCCAGTAATATAAAGCTAATTTTACAAATGAAAACACATTGCTATTTAATTTTATATTACAATTTAAACCAAATTAAGGCTCGCCCTCGAAAAAAATCGAGGTTTTTCCAGGTATATAACAATTCCCTGACAATTCCAAGTTTGGTGTCATACATAAATCACGTGACTTTTCTTAAAATGACGAAATTTTACATAACATGACAGAGAACATTAGAAAGGATTTTTAAAAACTGTTAAATGCAAATAGGTATTTTAGAATAAGTGGGGGAAATCCAATATGTCTGCACGCCGAGGGCCAAACAGCATGGGACAAAACTTTATTTTGTTAATAATTTTGACAAAAAATGAGTTTTCACCGTAAGTGTATTTGGATATTATTATTTATCTTTCAACAGCTATAAATAATTTAATCAAATAATAAAATCGATAATTTTTGTTGTAACGATTTTATTATTCATTTCAACAGCGTTTGAAAAATAAAAAGCATTTTTATTTGTGAATTGAGTTGTGAAAATAATAAAGCTTTAAAACTGCGTAGAAAGTACACAAAAGGAACAAGCATATTCTGCGGTATGAACTCGGATATGAACAATGCTATAATAATTAAAATAATTTCTCTATTTTCTCAACAAAAACTAATTTTTAACTAATAGTTATGAAATTAAAATGAATTTGTAAAGTAATAAAAGTACCTCTATCGAACTTAATAATTCAATTAATTAAATTTTCTAACTTTTATTGAATAAAATTATTGTTTCTTATTTATTTAATTGTAATGTTTGCAATTATTAATTTAAATTGAAGATAAATACAAATTTTCATCAATTAAACAACAAATTCCTAGCGATTTAACAAAGAATAAATTACAGTAAATTACAAAACAAAATCTTAACCCTCACTTCGCGCACTTCTCAGGAATCATATACTTCGCGCACGGGGGTGGATTTTACCCCAGCGGAAAAATGGTTATAAAAAATCAATTATTGAATATTTTTACTTGGTGATTTTTTTGTAACTTCTTTAGAGTGTACTCTAAAGGACCATGTAGGTTAGGTAACCAAAAAAAATTAAGTATATTAAGTATACTAAAAAGAATGAAATATAAAAAAAGGTCGAAAAATTGTCTTTTTTCACCAAAAAAATCATCTCTTTTTTATTTTTTAATATTTTTAGTTAAAATTTTGAGGGCATACTCTTGAAATGTTACTCTTTAAGATAAAAATAAGTCCTTCAGTGGCTGCTGAAAAAAGGTATTTATTCTGGGAAAATTACTTAAAATTAAGGTTGAATAGGCCTGGGGTGAAATTTACCCCTGTGCGCGAAGTGAGGGTTAAAAATTTTTTACTACAAAAATAGCTTTTTTCTCACTTGGTGATAGAAGAATACCTCAATTTATAATTCTTACCCGTAGAAACTGAAAAAGCTGCCCCCGATAATGTTAATTGAAAATGCAAACGACACATTTTAATTTGCGAATACTGTGACTGAATAATTAAACTGAGTGTATTTATGAGCATGTCAATGCACTATATGTGATACAAATTGTTCCGATATACATTTCTATGGATTGTAATCAAAATATTTATCGAACAATGGGCCGACGAACTGTTACACGGTCTATGGTAATGCATCATTTGTTAATAAATTAATACCTACGCTATAACCAGTAGCGCCAATCTATCGCTCAGAGCTCCACGAGTGAATGGAAACCCGTTTCTGAATACATAGTTTGTAGAAAATCGAACTACCTGAACAGAGAGCCGTTGAACTCGGGATCAGAGGTTTATATTCAGATTGACTAAAAATTATTTTAAATGCAAAACGAGTCAACGTCCATATGTCACACACACTCGACAATTAATCAATATTTATGAATATTAAACATGCTCTTTGCGAGCTTCAAAGCTTTCAAAAGAGCTCCAGGTATATTTTTATTGTCATGTAAGTTTGAATTCAATAATGTCAGAGCAAAACGAGTTCAAAAAAGGGACAATAGGGCAGTTCTTCACGAAAAAGGAGAACATTTTGGGAAAGATTAAAGATATATTTTTACATGTAGAAAAGAAGAAACAATCTTTTTATAAGAAGTCTTATATTATTAAATACTGTTAGATAATTAGTTAATGATAACTGAAATTGAAGAATTTATTTTTAAAAATTCGATATACTTCAATCGTTGGAAACACATTCACGACGATTTAAAAAAGGCCGACAAAAAAATAAAATATCGCTGCGAAGTCTATGGGTGTATTTATTTGACTTTGCTCCCCCATATGTATTAAAATAATTTGCTTCTTCATAGAAGGAGGTTTTTCTCAAACAAAAGAGAAAAACGGTAACTTTCAATATTTTTCAAGCTCATGTTTCTGTCTTACTGAAAATCAGAGATACCATCGAAAGTTCCATCAAAACATGTTCTGTTAAAGGGAACAACTTTTTAACTTAATGTAGTGTTAGATTCCAAATTGAAAAAAAGTTTTCCTCGTCTAAACAATGTTACCTTTCTATTTTAACTTTATAAGTCGCTATTGATTGATCATAAAATGTCACCAACGGTTCGTCGTACGTCAATCGACACATCTCGAAGACGCGAAACAATTACATCAAATAGAAGTACTGTTATATTCCCATTATACAAAAATTTCCTCTTATAAAGAAGATAAATAATTTTGTTTAAATATGAAAAAACTATATTGGTAAGTCTTGGAAATTCATGAAAGGTTGTTCCACAGGGCAATTGATGCGTCTCGAAAACTAGAAAAACCCAAAGAAAAATAAAATAAAAAATAATTCAAGTTTGAGCGCCTAAAATATTTTAAATTTCATAAATATTTAATTTGTAGATCAGATTCATCGAAAAAACATTTTATAGCATTAAAACTTTATTTAAATCTGAAATTTGGAACGTTTGACTTTAAATTATTGAAGTTAGAACATATAATTTTGCAGTTGATCAACTTGAAATATTCCATTTTTTAATTTTTTACACTTCAATTAAAAAGTGATCACCTTCTAATACTTGTTTTAAAAATTGCTATTTCTTTAACTATTCCAATTCTATACTGGAAAAAAACATCTGCATCCGGTTTTGACATTTTCAACGTGTTTTAAAATGAATTAGCTTCCACAGAATAATTAACTTTTCAACAAAGCAATTAAATTTTCAACCAAATAATAAAATTTTAAACCAAAAAAGATGAATAGTTTGATTTTATTATTGGATTCCATTAATTCAATTCTCATTTAAGTGGAAAACGAGAAAAGGAGAAAAAGAAAGAAATACAGAAAAGGAAATAGGAATTTTAATAAATTATAGACTAACCAATAAATAGTTTAAATAAACACTGAAGTTCATTTTTAATACTTTATACTTTTGAAATTTTGGGTTACAAAATGGGAAATTTGGCTCGAAAAATTAATTTTACAATAATTTTAAGTTAATTTTGCACTGCACACTTTTTGATTTCGGACTACGCACTTTTAAATCCGGACTACGCAAAGTAGTCATTTTAGGCCCTGGTTATCTCATATTTATTTTATGGCAACGGCCATACCACGCTGGAAACACCAGTTCCCGTTAGATCACTGAAGTTAAGCAGTGTTGGGCGCGGTTAGTACTTGGATGGGTGACCGTCTGATACTACTGCGTTGCTGTTGGCGGTGGTGGGTGTGGTGAGCCCACACTTGTAGTTATTTACTACAAGAAACTATCCACCTAGAAACACTACCCGAATCGGGTAGTGTCACGCTTACCCCTTGAGGCTCGCCGAAAGGGAAATGGCTTAATGGTATAGACGTATACAATTATTGTTCAAAATACCTGAAAATTATTTTAGAAATT
>CAKNYM010050763.1:120284-165781 GCA_932195095.1 Andricus curvator | reverse complement strand
AGAGAGAGAGAGAGAGAGAGAGAGAGAGAGAGAGAGAGAGAGAGAGGGAAAATGGAAGATAGAAAAGAGAAGGTCAAATTAGGTTGCGTGTCCTCGTACGATATATGGCACTTTTCGCGGCTGAGTCGCGTGATCCAATTGAAAATGTTGCTATTTTCATTAATTATTCAACACCTGTGAAGTCAAGGTTAATAAGAGAAAAGTGATATTTTTAGTGCTATAATTTAATCTAGTCTATTCAGTGCTTCGTATTAAATCACTCAATGTTAGGGGCTGTCCATAAACTAAGTTACCAATTTAAGGGGGGTGGGGGTTAGTGGATGTAACGTTACGAACTTCGATAACGTTTAGTAAGTTTTCTGATGATAAATTTTAACAACGTTTGTGAAAATTACGAAAGATATCCCTGCAATGGTACAGTTAAGTAATAACGTAATAAGTTTGAAAATCATTTTCATATTTCAGACTTCACATTCTTTCTCTTCTTTTCCCCCTTTTTAATGAAATCTTCGTTTTATCCCTGTGTTCAAGAAGCTTCCCCGTTTACCCATTTTTTCGCTTAAATGCGAACTGAATTAATAGGACCCAATAAGAAAATACAACTATTCTTGGTTTTAAGTTCATTTTTTCAATTGTCTAATATTATATTTTTTGTTCGGAACTAATCTCGATCGGCAAAAATTCTACTCTTTAGATGAAAATGCAATTATTTTGTTAAGCAGTCATCTTTTTTGGCCAAAAATTCAACCACTTGGTTGAAAATTGAACTGCTTTGGTAAAAATTCATCTCTTTGGATGAAGATTTATCTCTTTGGTTTAACTATTTTGTTGAAAATTCGTTTCCTTTTTTGTTGAAAATTGATTTATTTAAGTGTAAACTGAACAATTCCATTTCTGGTTGAAAATTTATCTCTTTTAGTTAAAAGTTCAAATATTTGGTTGAAAATGTATATTTTTTAGTTGAAAATTCTACTATTTGGTTTAAAATTCATCTTTTTTTGGTAGAAAATTAATCTTCTTGATTAAAAAATCATCTTTTTGGTTGAAAATTAAATTATTTTGTTGAATGTTCAATTCTTTTGTTGAAAATAATTTTTTTTTATTGAAGATTCATCGTTTTAGTTGCAAATTCATCTCATTGATTGATAATTAATTTTTTTTAACTGAATGCACAACTATTTCATTTTTTGTTAAAAATTGGTCTTTTTTAGTTGAAAGTTAAACTACATATTTTGTTAAAAGTCACCTCTTTTTCTAGAAAATTCAACTATTTGGTTGTTAATGCAAGTTAAAAATTAATTTTTTGTTATTAAAAATTCGTCTTTTTCTGCTGAAAATTCATCTTTTTTGGTATGAAATATTTTTTGGTTAAAAATTCAACTATTTTATTGAAAATGCAATATATTTCGAGGAAATTTTAGTTATGTAAAGCATTTCATTCATACTGAATTTAACATGGTATCTACATTGATTTTATATATTTATTTATAATATATTTTAATATTTTTAATTATTCTGGATTTATTACCAAAGCTTATAGTTCACCACACGCTCACGTAGGCATACTGACAAGTGAACTCACAAGAAAAGCGAAAAAACGCAGAATAAACGTAAAATACGTGGTTAACCAACGGCTACGTTACTTTCGGGGAAGGATGGGGGAGGCAAAACTACGTTCGTGAAAGAAGGGGTCCGGGGGGGGCAAAAAGTAGCCCAAAATTGGTAATGTACTTTATGGACGACCCCTTACTGATAGGATCGTTCAGAATAAATGATTTAATCAGTAGAAGTTACTCATGGCTTAAAATGATTCAATTGATCAATGCCAAATATTTACCGGTCATTTTTTGGCTAATTTGCCAATCGTCAAGTCCGCATTGTTTGAAACAGCCAAACCTGATTGCCTATTTTTCTTATTACAAAATGCGCATAAAAATAAATTTTCGCATCAATCATCTTTCTCCCTTCAAAAATAAGTAGAAAGCGAACATTATACATCATCTCATTCGCCGAAACCTAATAATTCTCAATTTTTCCAGACATGCAAATCTCCAATTCGCGATAGCAAATTGCATTCGACAATTTTAGCATCACGTTGCACAGAAACTTAACACGATTTCCGTACCATTCTGCGAATACCTTTCATAAAAAGTACAAATTACAGCAACTACTTTTATTTTGAAAGATTAGACTCGCCCTTAAAGAGCTGGGAATTAATGGATATCTTTTTCTTGCATACGGACCGAGGGAAATACAAAAAAATACGTACAGAAGAACGTGTCGTTAGGTCAAAGATTAGGGGGTGATATTGTGAAATTAAAACATAATTCTCGGAAATAAGGGCATAAAGCAGGGTCGTTTAAATACGTAGAATGAAAGGGCGATTGCGTGTCGCGAGTTTCTTTTTTCGAGTGACTCACGCGAGAAGGGTGGCCAAATGGCCATAACTGTCGCGATACCTCCCTGTTTCTCATGATTTTGCAGTTTGATCAGGAAATTTGAAAGAAAAGGAGAGGATCATAAACTTCAATTAGGCATGCTACTGAGTAAAATTGGTATTAAACTTGTAAATTGCAACTTGCACGACTCGTTTTATACACACCCAAGGAACCCAAAGAAATGCTTCAAAGCAGTCTTAAATTCTTCAGGGGTCATAAGTAAGACTTCGTAATTAATTGTACAAAATTTTCATCTTCAATGTACCTAACAAATAGTTGTAGCACCTTCAATGTTGAGAAATAAATTTTAATTAAGAACCTCAGTAAAAGCTGAATTTGCCCTAAAGTTGGAACCGCCCTAAAAATACAATTTTGTAACCTCCTCTTATATTGAAACCGTTCTGAGATTTTAAAGTTCACTTCAAGAGAACCTCCCCTAAAGCTGAAATCTTATTGCAATTACGATTGAACCAATTTTAGAACCTCAAATTCAATGGAACCGCTTGCAAAGCTGATTTTGAATTTATGTACATCTTCTGTCTAAAAAATTAGAAGAATTCCCCCTATTGCAACGATCACAGTCCGTCCCCCTTTTCCTCCTTAAATTTGAAAAATCCCTTAAAACACCTAAAATCGATAATTTCAATTCAAATTTTCCCTTATCCGCCTTTTTTATAATGTTTTAATTTATTTTTTAAGAACAGAAATGTAAGACATTAAAAAACCATATTTATAGAGGCTTCATAGGTCAAATGATCTAAAAACAGGGGAAATAAGGAGATTTTTCATGAAAATAGGGGCATAAATTATTTCGAAAAAAAATGTTTATAACATATTAAATTCACGGTTAAATGCTTTAAGTTAAATCCTCAACCAAAAAGATGAATTTTCAACCAGGAATATTTATTTTTTTACGAAAAAAGACGAATTTCTAATAAAATTATGAATCTACAACCCAAAAAGATGAATTCTCAGCGAAAAAATGTAACATTTGATATTTTAACAAAAAATATTTTTATATTAAATAAAAAAACCGTTGACCTCACCCAAAAAAAGATACGACTTTCCAACAAAAAAGTTAATTTTTCTCACCGAAATGATTAATTTTCAAGACAAAAAGATGAATTCTCCACGAAAAATGTAATATCTGATATTTGAGCCAAAAACACTTTAATTTTAAATAACAAAAACAGTTAAACTCAACGAAAAAAATTTAACTTTTCAACAAAACAGTTGATTTTTCTTTTCAAAATGATTAATTTTCAAGTAAAAAAGACGAATTTTCTACAAAACAGTTGAATTTCAACCAAAAAGGACGAATTTTTAACAAAATTTTGGATTTTTCAACAAAAGAATTAAAATTTCAACCAACTAAAATCGTTTTCAATCATGAAAGATGAATTCTCAACGAATAATTTAATAGTTGATATTTCAACCAAAAAAGATTTTAATTTTTAATAAAAAATAGTTGAATTCATCCAAATAAGACGAATTTTTACCAAAAAGACGAATTTTCAACTAAAGAGACGAAATTTCAACTATATTGATAAATCTTCAACCAAAAAAATTATTTTTCAAGCAAAAAAGACAAATTTTCTACAAAACAGTTGAATTTCAACCAAAAAGGATAAAAAGAGTGTCAGTGGAGTGAATGACGCCTGAAACAAAAGACTTTGGATACCAATGGGCCGAGTAGGGAGCTTCACATAATGACTTTGCGAGGCTCCTCGCTTGGGGTGATCGCTAGAGAGATTGATCAGCAACCTAGGTCGGAGTAGTGTTGCGGGACAAACGTGTTATTTAAATAAATAACACGGGGATTCTAGATCAATCTAAAAATCTATACCCCTTTCCTCACATTACTCCCTTCGTCACCGTGTGAGTCACTCTTACCCGAAAGGGAAATGGCTTAATGGTATAATGTATAATAAAATAAAAATAAATTTTTCAACCAAATTGATGAATCTTCAATCCAAAGGACGAATTTCATTTGATTTTTCAATAAAAAAATATATTTTCAGTCAAGAAAGAAAAAAAAATCAACGAAATTGTTGAATTTTTTACATAAGAGTTGAATTTTAATTTTTTTCTAATTTTTTCGAAATATAAATTTTCAACAAAAAAGTTAATTTTCAATCAAATAGTTGAATCTTCTACGAGAATAGTTGAATTTTCAACCAAAAAGGACGACTTTTGAACAAAATTGTTGAATTTTCAACAAAATAATTCAACTTTCCATCAAATAATTAAATTTTCAACCAAATAATATAACTGTTAATCAGAAGAAAAAGATGAATTCTCACTGAAAAATATAATAGTGGACTGTCCAACCAAAAACAGTTGAATTTTCTTATTGGGTTCAATTAATCAAATTCGCATTTAAGTGAAAAAATTGATAAGAATAAGGAATCATCATTCAAAATCATGAAGATTTTTGAATTCTGTTGTTTATTTAATTTTCAATCTCTGACATTCTTGAATCTTTTACTGTCGACTTATTTATATCAGTAGAATATAAAAAGTTTTTATTATTATATTATACCATTAAGCCATTTCCCTTTCGGGGTAGGCGTGACTTGCTCGGTTGGAATATTAATAAATGAAATACCCTTTCAATTCTCTTTTTTACCTAAAATTGAACTGCTGTACCGCTATGATCCCTGCTATTGTGATATCCAGCGTCAATGTAAAACCTGAAGTTATATCCGTGTAAAATCAGAACTTCTGCATAAGTTAGAATTTTCTCTGATACATATCCTCAAAATTTATGAAAATATTGAATGACCCTAAAGTTAGATCCTTCCCGAACTAAAGTTAGAACAATTTGTAAATTAGAAAAGCTACTACTGTGAAATTTAACGACATTATTAAAATCCCCTAAAACTGTATCCGTCCCGAATTTTTAATCACACTTCAAAATAGGGTCTGATCTACCCTTGGCACCGCTTGGAAAGTTAGAATAGTCCCTGAGATTTGATCCTCAAGATCGAACCTCCCCCTAAAGTTGGATCCAACATTAAAGGTGTAATATCCACTAAAGATAGTATTGCCCACATCAATGATAAAACCTCCTCCAAATCTAAAACCCCCTAAAAAATTAGAATAGCCCCTAAAGTTAGATCCCTCAAAAAACTTTTCAAAGCAAGAACTTCTAATGTGGTCGTAACCGTCTCGAAAGTTAAATCGTTCTCAAATATAGAACCTATCTTAAGGTTGTAACCAGTTTGCAATAGCAAAGTTAGAATTGAGTGAAAATTAGAACCTTTCTTGTTAGAACCGCTCCCAAAGTTAGAATGGCCTCTAAAGCTGGAAAAGCTATGAATGCTGAATCTATTCGTATTTTGGATCGCTTCCAACTAGAAATCTCCAAATAAATCACTCCCAAAGTTGACATCGCCCGAATATGAAACTTTTTCATTTACTACTTAAAACTACCACCACTTAAGTCGAAGTTGCCCCAAGTCAAAAGAACCTCTTTAATATAAAATCAGCCTAAACTTGAATCTATCGCAAAAGTTAGACTCTTCAATTTAAACCAACCAAATTGAATGCTTACCAATTCGGATTGGTCACCCTGAATGATGAATCCGTTCTGGAATTTGTGAAATGTCGGAGAAGGTGATAGGAATTGGAGTAGTTAGCGCTTCTGTATAGCTTTCAAGGGTCATGTTAAGCGATCTGGATTTATTTTGGTTTCACGATGTTTGTCGAGCGCTACCCAACGTTGTTCATTGTCACTACAGAAAGGTGGCGAGCAAACGCTTTATATTATTCGCGGGTGTCTTTACATCTCACGAGGTTGGCACAGCTCGACGTGTATAAATATAGAAGTGAACAAATTATGAGACGAGTGACTAATGCGCTTTGGTTGTTCGTTTGTCCGAACTCTGAAGCTGCCGCCGACAATGACTCGTGTCTCGAAGTGCTAATAAATTAGCACCAGGCTTTGCCGTTCAACTTATTATTTCTTTCGGCTTTAGCCCCAACTCTATTTTTCATTGAATTCATTCTAGTAAAGAGACATTTTATAAATTAAAAGTTGTGTGTTTTGAACAATCGTCCTACTTTTTACCATCTGCAATTATTTGCTTTCAAGTAGCACATGTTTATTCATTTCCAAATGTGAGCAGTCTAATTACAATTTCAGGGTGGCCGCAAAACTTCATTTTCAAAATTCCCTCACTTTTCCCGGACCGATTTTTTATTTTCACTGACCATTATATTCAAAGGCCAGTATTTTAATCCTGTAATGTTGTTAACATAGAATCTGTTTTAAATAGAACGAAACAAATTTCAGATTAAAATTTAAAAATTGCGAGTTTATTTATTCATGTTAACCCAAAAAATGACTTTTATAACATTCAGAATGAATTTTCAATCAAGTGGAACAAATTTTCAACAAAACATAAAAACGAATTTTCTGTCAAAATTAACAAATGTTCAACAACACACCCAGGCGCAAAAATTATACACAGTTTATACATAGTAGAAGCAATACTGCATAATTTTCATTTATATTATGAAAAAAATGTGACAAACAAATGAAAATGATTTATAATATTCTCCACTATGTATAATTTTTCCACCTGGGCAGTTTATTTTCGACCAAAAAATATGACTTAACAAAATACTTGCATTTTCAACAAAATAGTTGAATTTTTAACCAAATACTTGAATTTTCTAAACACACAGATGAAATTTCAACCAAATAGTCGAATTTTCAAACAAAAAAGATTATACTTCAACCAAAAACAGTTGCATTTTGAACCAAATAGTTGAATTTTCAAGCTAAAAAAGTCGAATGATTTAAAAAGAAGTTGACTTTTAAAACCAAAAAGACCAATTTTTTACAAATAAAGATTTTTCCGTCAAGAAAGAAACAAAAAATTTCATCTAAACTGTGAAACTTTTAAACCAAAATGCGAATTTTCCGTAAAACAGTTACATTTTTATCAAAAAAAGATGAAATTTCTAATAAAACACATGACATTTTTTAACTAAAAAGACGAATTTTCAAAACAATAGTTGAATTTTTCAATCAAGAAAGACTTCAGTTAAATTGTCAACACCATAATATGACTTGTCAACAAAAATTTAATTTTCTTCCAAAATAGTTGAATTTTAAACCCAAAAAGACGAATTTTCAACCCAACAGTTGAATTTTCAACCAAACAGAATGACTTTTTAACACAATTGTTGAATTATCAAACAAATAACATAATTGTTTACGAAAAATATAATCGTCAGGAAGATGCAACTGCAACAGAAGATATAGAAATAGAAGTACAAGGCAAATAAATTACTAACAAGAATATTATATTAGGGTGGCTGCAAAACTTTTTTTTTCGAATTCCCTAATTTTTCCCTTACCATTAATATTCAAAGACCAGAATTTTTTGCATAGAATCTTTTATAAACGTAATAAAACAATTTCAAATTAAAATAAAAAACAAAAATGTATTATCCTTGGCAGTCATTTAAAGTGCCTCTTATAGAAATTCCCTGACTTTTGCAAGATTGTTTTCACAATCCCTGACTTTTCCCTGATTTTCAGGTTTTTCCTGACCTACAGCCACCCTGAATAAATTTCTCTTCACTTTAGAGTCCTTAAGATTGGAATTTTCCAGTTACTCTCAAGGTACACAGTTTAAAAAAAATTGATATTGTGAAACAATGGTTGATCTTTGAATAATAAATCATAAAGAATAAATGACACAATCAAGAGGGTTCGTTGGCCTGCAAGAGTGGACTATTCGATTATGCAAAATACCATGGAATTAAAATTAAGAACCACTGCGGCCTCTTTTGCAGAGTACAGTGAATCTGCCAATGAATTCTTCGATGTGACGTTTTATGAAAGCCTCTTAGAACGATTTATGGAACACTTAAGACGCTTGGAGCAGAGCTTGCGAGTTTGCTCGATGAGACAAAGGCCATTTTTATGAGTAACAACGACGGAGAAAGACGGCTAAGCGCTTTTAAAAAAGAAGAGATGCACCTGGTCTCGATTCTTGGTCACTCCTTACTGGCAAGGCCGCGTGCATTGTGCAAAGAGAAATAGAGGCGAAAAAGACTGAAGAAAAGGAAGAAACCGGGATACAGCATTGTTCTGTCAACTGTCTGCTGCTAATGAGCCTCCTTACTCGTCTCCTCGTTCTTCAAGCCCAGAAAGTCAGGATCCAAGAATGTTTGTAATGATAACCATTTAATTTACGCCAGAAGGTCGACAGACAATATATTTAAAAAATACGAAAGGAAACTGCAGGGTGGCCATTCAAATTCAGAAAAAATACCTGCACACAGAAGTGAAGCTTTCTGCGAACACATTCAGCCTCGCTTCCTGCTTTGAGAATCGAACCCGCGCCCGCGCCAGCGTGGCTACCAAGGCTGCAGTCTTGGAACATAAGACAATCGCTATACCATCTGAGCCACGATGACTCCCTGCTTCAAAATCTTGTTTATAAGGGTAATTTTTCAATTTTAAGACAGACTTTAGCACCTGCAGTGGCAATCACATATGAATTAGGAATTTAATATTTCATCAAGGAAATTGATTGCATCATATATAAAAATTGTTAATTCAAAGAGGTCACTTCTGAAGATAAGAAATTATAATTAAATTCGTAAATTAAATATGGAAAGTAGATTTGAGTATAGGAGTTCGATGAAGATTAAAAATATTATTAATAACAATCAGTGGTGGATTAAATAAATCTAACTACCTGTGATTTTCGCTAGAATATAATTTTCAATACATGTTTTCCATCCTAATTGACTTACTTTGCTCACATCTTGAGATCTATATTTATAAATAGAAGCTAGAAAATAGTAAACAAACAGATCCATCTGATCCATGCGCACGGGCGGACATAAGCAGTCGTACGCTATCGTACGTACCGTACGGGAATGACGCTAGAAAAATGATGAAGTTTACCCTCTTTTAATATTTATTAAATTAGAGAATTACACATTGTCATAAATAGTCGCCTAATTATAAAAGAAAGCAACGCTGAGCGTGTAACGGAATCGCTTTTATAATTTTTTGTCACTCCAAAACTGGTTTTTAACACACGCATGGTTATTAAATTTCTGTTTTCAAAGTACACTTTTCTGTTATAATACCAGATTCAAAAAAAAATGTTGATATTTTAATTTTAATTTGATAGAATCTTGTATTGAATGATACACTTAATATTTCTTGTTTATCATTTAACTATATCTACAATATTTTACTAGAGAAAGAGACGGATGGTAATGATGATTAAAATGATAAACATCGAGTGACAGACTTTAAGGTTTTTACAGTATTATTTATTTGGGTTGAAAAATGTGCATAAATTAAATTTTTGTTCCTCTAAAGTTTACAAACTTGATACGTTAAGTGTTTTTCAGGATACTGTCAAAAACGAAGGAGAAAATCAGTATATCCATGTACAAAGTGAGATTGGGACGACCCGGTAATAACGTTAGGGGTGTTCTTATATTAAACTAAAGTAAATAGGAACAGAAGTGAAAAAAGAACTGAGAACCATTTTGTTGAAATTTTTTTAGTTAAAAATTTAACTTTATGTTTTAAAATGCTTGTATTTTGTTGAATATTGGCCGTCTTCGGTAGCCAATTTTTTTTTTTTAATTTGCAGACTGAACTATTTGGTTTAAAATGCATGTATTTTGTTGAAAAATCATCTTTTTGGTACAACATTAACCTACCTGGCGAAAAATTCATTTAATTATATTCTTCTTTTCTCATAAGTTTCCAATTTTTTTTGGACTGTAGTCTAAATTTTTTTTAATGATCCTGGAAAAGGCCTGGAATTTTGAAATGAAAATTGTATAGCAGTTTGTACAAAAACTTGAATACAAAATTTTTCTAACAAATTTCATCTTATAATTTATGTTTAGAATTGAAAAAAACTTATAAATTCAAAATTCTATGAAAAAGAATTCTCCTGGCCACAAAAACACGTCTCCCCTAATTGCCTCTAAAAAAACAACATATTTTGTCGCTGAGAGATTCTGCTACTTGAAGTGTAGAACCTGCCTGATTTGAAATGGATTCGATCTAAAACATTTTTTTTTAATAATTGAAAAAGGGAAAGAGAAGTCGTTATTTAGGTATTTAGAATACGAAATCGTGTGTCTTTCCGAAATGCACCCTTAGCACGTCTTTTTCTTGCGGACGTGACACAAAGAAGAAGAAGGAAGCGACGTTCCGTGTTACCTAAGAGCAGCCTGTTAACACAATGCGAGATTTATCGCTGAACGACCCTTTGCAACGGACAAGGGTCCTTTTCCTTCAACTCCTACCGATAGCCACAATGCGGAAAATCAAAAAGGAAAGCTTCTGCTCCACCACCTTGGAAACTAGAGGAATTTCTTTGACTTTCCGGTACATGTCATGCCAGCCGGCACCTTAGAATCTTATATTCTTGGAATTTAGGACTATCTTTAAACTTTTAAAGATTCGTCAAGGAATCCCTTCTTCGAAGATAGGAACTCTCTCATTTAACTTTGACCTTTTTTCCTAATTCAAAAATCTGTAACGGTCAACTTTATTTGTTAAAAATTAAAATACCTGTAATTTCTTATTCTTAAATTAGGAATATAAGTGTGGAACTTCAAGAGCCTACGCCCTAAGTATCTCTCAAATCAATTTTTAAAATTTAAATCGAGATCAAACAATTTTAATAAACAAATGTCCTAATCGGATAGGCTTTAAGTTCTAAACATAAAAATTAACATTTTTTATTGATAGCTTGTTGTTCGCCACAGTGAAAAAAATAATATAATATTTTTATATGTATTGGAAATAATATGTCGAGATAAATCCTAATCGGCCGCCTCATCGCAGAAAAGAAATATTTTTTCTTCAAGTATTTCTGGAATTACCTTAGTTGTCATAATGAACGAATATTATTGATAAAGAATTAATTAAAATGATTGTTGTAAACAATTTTATAAATAAAAACTTATACATTCAGAATAACTTATTTATAAAAGGACTTTTTTTATATTGGGACTATAACAGTACTGTACTCTCTAAAACTGAATCAGTGAAATTTTAACTGAATCAATCAGTAGTGTACGTTTCCACTGAAAAATCAGTGGTTTTTACCTTGTCACTGGGTAAATCAGTGAAAATTTTCATAGAAATAAATCAGTGACCCTAGAATGACTGATTCACCCAATGATTATTTTCACTGATTAATTCAGTTGGAAAGTTGTCATAAAAAATAATGAAATTTTACACTAAAGAGCATTTGTTTCATCTACCTTGCGAAATATCAACTGTCTGAACGGTTTAAAAAAATTATTATTCTATTTTACATTTCCTTTGAGTGCAATATTTTATTCGCAAAAGGTTCATTTTTATCAGCTGATGTGCGCACGTGTGACGTAACAAGGACTCGAAAGCCACGCCGAGACGTTTAGACGAAATCGTCGGTTTATCGGTTCGCTTTGACTGTTATTGGCGAAGCTAAAATATATACACCAAACTCTCGGTTTCAGTCCAGTGTCGGGGGTTGTCTTCGGTCCCAAATCGGGGGGAACCAACCGTAAACAACCGTTGGCGAGAGACTCTGCGACAAATGTCGCAACCGTTCTCTCGCCTGAGATAGCAGTTCTAGGAAAGCGGATTTATTTAAAGTGCAGTTTTACGTAATTTCAGTGAGCCATTATAATGGCGATTTCCGAAAATAAAATAACAAGTGAGTAATTAATTAATTAAGTGAGCAATTAACAGATTATAACTAAAATAAATAACACAACCTCAATTATCGAACACGTTGATATGTATGTATTCAGTCAGTTTCACTTATCTAATCAGTGATAGTAAATTCACTGAATGAATCAGTACCTTTTCACTGATTCTCAGTGACTACATTCTCACGATTTCAATCAGTGAAATTTAACAGAGAATCAGTGAAATTTCACTGATTCAGTTTTAGAGAGTATTTTATGTAATTGTTCGCGTTTTTGAGACGCGTCGATTGGTCTATAGACGAACCTTCGATTACCTTTCATGATCAATCAATAGCGACTTATAAGGTTTAAGAAATAGTTACATTATTTATATGAGGAAAACTTTGTTTTAATTTGGAATATAACACTACCGTAAGTTTAAAAGTGATTCGTTCTAACAGTACACATTGCTTGATCTCTCGATGGTCTCTCTCATTCTCTCAAAATAAGATTTTCAGTAAGACAGAATGATAAGCTTGAAAAATATTGAATGTCAATTTTTTTAATTTATTGGAGAAAAACCCCCCTTTATGTGAAAGCAAATTTATTTGATGCCTATATGAGGAAGCAAAGTGCTCATAAAAGAAGCATAAATAAATATCCGGCTTAGAGTGAATACACCCAGCATAGCAGTTCGCAGCAGTATTTTGCTATTTCTGCGGGGTGAACACCTTAAAATTTCAATTTTAAAATAATTATAATATATACATTATAAATTCCAAAATTTTAAAATATTAACATAAGAAGGAAACAAAAAACACCGCTAGTATGGTCAACTAGAGAAAACCTAGAGGGGTACATGTGAGATAATTTGTTATTTTTGAGCGAGTGAATCTAATTTCGGAGGAATGACGCCCATCCCTGAAACATATATCTATCTACTTTTATATTTTGGATTTATCATTTATTTATAAAGGATATTTTTATGCATAATTAAATGTGATCAGCGACTGGACTTTCGGAGACTTATTTTCCTTTTGCTTTATTAAAGCTCATGGATTATGAGGATTTTGGTCCCTCGATAAAAGGTCGATTGTTCCTTCATTCTGAAATCAGTGTGGTCATATAGATCGAGTTGGGCGTTTAAACTGGCTAGAATCCGATTCCGTGCAAGCTGCTTAACGTGATGTGTACGTGGGCTGACAAAAAGCAGTCAGTCTCTGAGGGACCTCACTTTTCAAAGCAGGTTTTCTATCGTTGGCCCTCCCGATTTCTTCCTCAACGCTCCACAGGTGGCTTTAATACGAGGTCAGAGAACTGTGAGCATGATGATGCTGGTCCCTTCCGTATATCTCTTCCCTAGAGGCTTTTTCAGCCAACGAGTTACAAAAGGCCGAGGAAAAAAACACGTTTCCTATACTAGAAAACTCGTTTTTCTCAGTGAATGCCTGTCAAATCAAAATCTAGTTTCCATCTAATTTTTTATGGAAGCATTCCTCAATTTTAATACCGATTCCTGGTTGCCAGTTGACGACCATGTTAAGTACTGAAGTTGCACCTTGGCTTTCCTGAAACACTTTTCATAAAAAGTGCCCGATCGGGCCGCGTTCATAGTGATCGACACCATCGCGGACGTGTGTTCGCTCATCGAATCTTTTTCTCTTCAACCTTGATCGGGGCGTGATGAGCGTGCAAAAGCAGTAAATCAGCATTCGCCCGAGTGAGATTGACGGGCTTTCAATGTGTCTGCTCGCAACGCGGAAAACTTGATTAAACACACTGGGAGTTGCCCCGAACGGCGTGTGGGTAGGATTATCATGGGAATAACAATGTGTCGTTCCCATCGTTATCGACCGAACTGATCGTCCTCTTCTCGACGTCACGACTCTAAATCTAAATATAAACCTGATATAACTTCAGTTCTGACCAAAATTAGGACAAGTAAAAGTTCCAAAAGGAAATTGACTACTGGCACGGTGCTGTGACAGTTCTTCTTATACTCAGCCAGTACTAGACCCAATTGGTACCAGGTCAGTATAGATTTACAAAACATAGTCATCATTAGGGTTCCGGCACATAGAAAACTGATCTGGTTGCAGTAACTAAAATTATCCAGTTGCGTACAATATGGTTGCATTATCAAATTATCCACTAGTCTTGTTGAAACATCTTTTATTTAAGTTGTCAGATCCAAATGCCGTAGTTGCCACAACCACACGCTTTTAGTTGCAGTGTTGTAGCTCCCACAACCACGCTAGACTGAAAAAAATGGTTTAGCTGTCCCAGCTAGAAGTTTAGCTGGATTTCGTCTTTTAAGAAAATATAGCTGTGTTACCTACATTTCTAGCTGTGTTACCTACATTTCTAGCTGTGTTGCATAAATATCTAGCTGTTTTAGCTCACTTTGCCATCTACAAATTATCCAGCTAATATATCTAGATAATTTCTAAATGGCAAGATTTAGCTGAGACAGCTAGATATTTAGATAAGACAGCTAGAAATTTAGGTAATACAGCTATATTTTCTTAGAAGGCGAAATCCAGCTAAACCTCTAGCTGGGACAGCTAAACTATTTTTTTCAGTGTATTTGTAGCCCATCCACATTTAATTTGTGCCGCTTCTTTTGCGTGTAGTTGGGTCATTTCATGATAGGGTTGTCATAACCACAATCTTGTAGCTACAGGCTTGTGGTTGCCACAATTAGAACGTGTGGATGTCCCACAAACCACAGTGTTTGTATCTAACCCAGTTCTGATTGGCTGCGCATAGTTGCGCAGATTCACGTGCGCCAAAATACATCATGTAGCGTCACCCATCAGGCCCCCGACGCCATAATATTGTTTCTTGTGTGCTTCGAATGCAGGTGAACACAGTGAGTGCAAGTGCATTTTGTACATTGCAAGTATGTTTTTAATTTTAGTTTTTGAATTTTGTTTAAGCCGAATAAAACTTTGTGCATCATAAGTAAATGTATATATTTCAAGCGAAATTGGTAAACATTGTACGTTGGACCGAATGCATTTAAAAGCAGGCACGTTCTGCACGTGAAGTCGCAGAATCTCTTTTTTTGTATTAGTGACATGCAAATTTAAATAAAAACTTATGTAACATTAATGCTGAGAATTATTTCTTCAACCAGCAATACTAGTTGTGACAGATACATCCTATTCATGAGAACCTTTACATCCTATTCATTCATACATCCTATTAATTAGAACTTTAGCTGTGTGGTTGTGACTACCACAGTGTATGGATGCTGCAACTGCACAGTGTACGCGTGCTGCAACTACACAGTGTGGTTGTGACAACCACAATGTAGGGTTGCGGCAACCACATAGTGTAGATCTTACAACTAGTCTCTCACACAAACAGATATGTCGTTGTGGGAACCACAGTTATAGTTGGACCATATTTTACTATTTTTTGTGGTTATGACAACCACATTTATGGATCTTACAACCATACAGTTTTTTCCGTGTGCGCATTTGTTTCACCGCTTGTGAGAAGGTCTTCTATCAGCAAGGTTATTATCAGTTTCAGGATAAAAATAGACAGCACAGTCGAAAGCAGCTGGTTTTTATAACAGTAAATTGTTCTTCGACGAATTGATAGCGTAGACAATAACTGTGCGACATCACAGTTTTTCTCGTTGAATCGCATGTGCATGCGCACGTACGTCGCTATCCCATTTCATTTCCAGTTCACTCCACCAGCACCTGGGCGACGAAGCGGGTGGGCGTCAGTGCAAATTAAACGATTCGCGTTAATTAGAATTCGAAAGGGATTAGCCTATTTGTTTTGTTTATTTGTTAGGCACTTTGTTTACTCTGAATTTAGCGTTGCTGGCTCTGTGCCGAGAGTAATTTGTCCAATGCTTGCTCACCGATGACATCTTGTCATGCACGCCTTCACCCTTGTCAGGCTCAGTGCATTGATCTCAAAAGTCAAAACCAATTTTTGTCTGGTAATCCAGAATTTCCGCTAATCCAAATACTTTCCACTTCGATTTTAATGAAATGAGATCATGTCAGCAGAAGAGACTGCGCAAGGCACAGGTTGTAAATGGCAGCTCTAATTGATCAAGAATTAACACGGATTTCGTAGAATCTTGGCAATAACTTAGGAGCAGTAGTTGGCAAAGGCGACCGAGTATTGAGGTATTCGGTTCTGCAGGGGAATTAGGCTCTTCTTGGCGAGACTCTAGCTGGTGCTACGTCACCGAGGACCAAAAAGAGAAACGAGAACTCGGGTAAGCCTCGTGGACGCGACCGGCTTCGAAGCACTGTTTACATGTGATTTTACACCCACTTAACTTCTGCTAATTGTCACTCAGGGGAAGGATAGTAAGCGTGCCCAGCTACTTCCCGATTAGCGAGATAAGCTCAAGACCTATCAATCACCAATCAGGATTAAGATAAATCTTCGAAATTTCCGAAAAAGAGTACATTGTACGACTTTTGTACAAGTTGTGAAAGTAGTACAAAGTAGTACTTAACGCTGAAGAATTGAAGACGTGGTTGAAAGTGGAACTAGTACAAAAGGTATGCATCAGAGTGTTGTAAAAAGATCAATGTTTTTGTAATTGTATCCTATCGGACAACCCATCACGTTGTAGCACGGCGTATATGGCCGTAAAGATTTTACAGCACGTAACGAGGTAAGGAGAGAAGAGAGGACGGAAGTCAAGTTGGGTTTAAACGATTTAATAGTCAAGATCGAAATCTCATTTTATAAGGAATACGTACGACATGGTACGTACACTGGTAATATCAACGTCGATTCGTCCACGTTTGGTCGATAGTGCAGTTTCCCATTAGTGTCTGCCCACGCTGCTCATTCGCTTCCATCCTGGAGTGCGTGGGTCGCTGACACTGACGCCTTGTGCTTTCTCTGACTTATAGATCTATGGGGTATGTATCGTCAGTCAGCTTACGAGTCGCTCCTAGCTTTAATGGCGCCACGAAGGTCAACAATAAACTGCACATAAAAGAACCACTTCCCTTAACGGTTTAATCCCATCTTTGGCGCCAAATCCAATAATCGTAAGTGCAAAATTGATCGTAAAACAAGAAAAAAGTCAAATATTTTTTTAAAATCCTTCATAAATTATTGCACTTTCAAACTCTTTCCTTATTAATTTCAACTCAAAGGACTGAGACATTTCATAAAGTTCGACATCAGCTTCTTCAGAATGTAAACCAAAGGTTGTTATTTAGGGTCATGACACGAAGTGAAAAGACTGATGCAGATGGTAAGAAGAGGAATGCATACATACATAGATTAGCAGTTCGAACTCGAAAGTTCATTGCCTCACTACCCGAGATAAAATAAGAAGCTTAAGCGCAAGAGACACAAGTTTTTTCTTTTGGCTCCTTGTTATTTCCAATCTCTTTCTCTCTTATTGCTCGTAGGTAGGTACTTAAGTAAGGATGTACTTTTCAGTGTGTCGCGGCCCTTAAGCTTGTTACTTGTACTCGTCTCTACAGTCTACACCCGAAGAGGAGATGGAATGCTGTCGGAGCAAGCTTTGCCTCTTACGTCTTTCTCCCTCGCTTATTTAACCGAGGGCACACGTCCGTCTCACTCGATACAGTCCTCTCCGATGTCTATTGCTAACACGAAAAAAAAATCAATCGCTCGCTCAAACCGTAGTCTTTCTTAACCAAGAAAAACGAGTTGTTGAAACGCTCGGTGTCAGCTATGACCTTCTTCAAATATTATCCAGCAGAACAAATTGTACCAAAAAGTATAATGATTATCTACTCTAATTATAGAGAACAATCTATATTATTCCCAAGTGATCTCTAAACAAACCATGGGAACTGCTCACAGTTTGGGAAACACCAATGAACAGCAACGCGATATTGTCCCTGTGCACGAAGCGTGACAGACAGCTGCTATATCGCAATAAACAAATCGATAATCGGATAGTTCCTAACGACAGGTGCGATTCTTTGAATTATATTTTTGAAAAAGTTCCGGAAGAGTGATCGAAGTGCACTCTACAGAGTCTACAAAGATCGAGCAGGCCATGGTAATAGTGCTTGACGCAGAACAAACGCTTCATCCAGCGTCAAATAGATTAGGCGCGATAATCGGGTAGAGATAAAAGTATAATTAACGCGTTAGATACCTCGTAAGGTAACACATGGTTGTGTACATGCGTCGTAGAAGTTGTAAGCATTGGCTGGCGTGTGCGTACATTACACACTCGGTGTATTATAACGTCCTGGCTTCGTGCGTGTCTTATGTCGGCGTCGCATTAAAGAATCACGTGGCGTACTTTCTCGGTATACGCACGCAGAGCACCAAGAGTCTACCTGGCCACACACTATCTATGACTCCCAGTATACTCACTGTGCCACAAATGTGATCCTATCGTCTCAAGTATTACCATATTATCGCGCACACTATGCGAGCTCCTGCGCTACACGCAAAGCTCGATCATTATTTTACTTTTGCCTCGTCACTTTCGGCGAAACATGAGTGACTAGCTGAGAAGGGTCGAGAAGCGTGGGGTCAGTCCAGAAAGGAATGATTTACGTGTTTCGTGAACAGTAATAATGAGTGTATTATGATAATACTGCGGCAGTAAGAAAACTGGAAACGATATAAAACACTGCACAACCAAGAAACTACTGGGCAGCTCTAATTATCATGGAATACAAGTGCACCATAACACTACTGCGCAGTCATAAATCGCATAAATCTCACAAAAATACTGTGAATCTATAAATCCCATAATGGGCAGCTTGAAGAGGAGAAAAGATAAATATTTGAAGAAACGCCACCTGAATCGAGATGTCGCCAGTTGTGAAAGTGAAGCAACTGAAGAAGAAATTGGGATCGACAAGATACGGCCTGAATGTCTGACAATTCAATTAGAATTAGAATTCCATACTTAAGTAGTTGAATAGAAACAGAACACTTAACATAAAACAGAAGTTGAATACTATCCACTTCCTCAAGTTCAAGGAAAACACTCAGATACAATCCCCCAGTTGTGTAATCCATGGTGTAAGGTTTGCCGATACGATACGTATTATCATAAGCTATAGATTACCGATAAGATACCTCATGTGGATAATGTAATAAAGATTTCTGATAGCATAATACACTACATGCAAATGATTACGAAGCACATTCTGACGATGATGTTGCATACCACAACCTACGATATCTCAATATAAGGCATCAAAACAACAAATGTGAAACTATTTTACCCACTGAAGAAAATAGGCTCTTCAATTTGTGGATATTTAAAAAGATACAATAGCATTGTTCGTTTTATATATAGAAATGTCTTTAGAACCTATCTGCAGATACCAAGAATCGTTATCTGATCGTTTCCTCAATGAGATCCACGCTAAAAGGTTAAAAAATCCGAAAACGTTGAAGCAGCGACAGACGATTATCCGCAGGCCTTTATACCTCGACCATAAAGTCAATTGTACGAATGTAGCGCAGTTGCGACGCTGACTTTACTGGCATCGGCAAAAGTGGAAGCTCTATTCGTACCTTAGAATTGGGTACCTTACTCGTTTCATAACCCACTACTCGAATAACAATGGTGTCTTAAGATAGCCACTGCTTCTTTCGTGCCTGGTAAAGATAACCGCGTCTTCCGTAATGGTACCGTAAAAGTGGCTTCACAAATGCACTCTAAGAATCTGGAAAAACGGATACTTCCCGAGATAGAATAATGAAGACTATATTATAAATTGTAACACTGGTCTCTTATATTGAAGATTCTCATTCCTGTTAAGATTCCTCTTCCCCTTTCTTGTGCCAAACAATCGAACAAGAGGCGTATCTTGATCTACAAAAAGTAGAACCAGGTAGCAATGAATAATTCCATTAAATCCTCTTTGGAGAGGATTGGTCCTTTGACGCTTTTCGGTGAGGAATAAATCAGAGTCGCGCGTGACAAATCGCCATCGATGTTCAGTGGTGATTTGGACAGCTAATTCACTCGCCACGCCTTTAGAATTTCAATATATCTGGCCACCGTAGCAGGTCAGAAATTCAGAACCGAGTCACCCACCATCCCAAATGATTCACTCACACTAAAAAGAGTGTAAATTATGCGCCATGTGGATGGGTAACTTTCCGACAACCCAGATGACCTCCCGGATCTGGTGGTCTAGCCCTATCGAGAAACTTATGCCGATCCTACGCTCCCCGGTATTTATATGCTAATTCGAAAGTCGCGAGATGGCAATCCGGTTCGAGGGAGATTATCATTGACAGTCATGTCCTCTAATCACCTCGTAATTTTCTCGTTCTGTAGTTATGTCTGTAGTTATGGATGTAGTTATTGGCTGTAGCCCTAGTTTATTGAGCAATGTGTCTACAGGTTTTTTCTGCCATGGATAGCAAATCAATGATGGGTATTTGGGGTCTTCTAAATGCGATTACTATTTAAGGAATCATTTGAAGAAGGCATTTCACTGAATATAAATTTAAGATGCTAGTAATTGATACTACAACCACTTTTACGAGCAGCTCTTAATCTTAAAGACTCACCCACGATTGTGGAGATACGAAGCATAAGTTTCGCATTCCCCACATACATTATGTTATATGGATACTCAAACCAAAATTGTCTATTCACCCATCACAAACTTTACGACGGGTATTCAACTCACGCTATATGGCTCCAGAGCCATACATGATATGCAGCTCACGCCTTAGTTGACATTGTTTATCTCAAGACATTCGAATAATCCCACTAATTAACATCAAAGCTTAACATATTCATTACCCAAGCTGAACTTCTTCATTATCTATCTTCTGCAACACTTTCCTGAGACGCTAATTGGCTAAGGATGTTCAGGTCGGAAGGTGCAAGAAGTGGTCGTAGGTCGGAATCGGCATCGGCATCAGAAAGCTAAGGATTAGCGCATGGAGATCAAGGGAAAAGGAGAATAACTGCCTCCGATATATCTGAGCGACGTGTCGTCTGGAAGTCGAGGAAAACAGGACCGATAGCTCGTTGTGCCGTGTTTTATGTCTGTTAAGCCAGACGTAAAATGCAGGCCGCTGTGTCAAGACAAGGGTACATGCGTGACGTACGACTTTCAGACTTCCTCTCCCTCTTTACCCTGACTCGTCTTGCCCCCCGCAATCCATCTTTTACTGTCTGTGTCTGCTCTTTCGCCTTGAGCTGCTGAGCGTAGGCGAATACCGATCACGATGTGACGATTATGAGCACGAGGAAGACATCACTTTGCTTTCCTTCAACATGTACCTTTGCCTTTTTTCTTGTTGCCATTTAGAGTTGCAAACACATCAAGACGGTTCAATGATCCACGACGTAGATCTTTGCGTCTTATCAACATTAGTGTGTGTTTTAGAAATGACTGGAGCTTCCAAATTGATAAGATTTCGAGATCATTCATTATGTCTATCCATTAAAAGTGGGCTTTTGTTAACCAAGATTATTAGGCTTGATTCGAAAACAATGAAGTACTTTATATCGTATTTACTCTTTATGTTCTAGTAGAATGAACGTCACGGCTGTGGAAGGACACCTTCCTTTCTTCGATATCCCTATAAGTCGGTCTCGACGAATCGTGCAAGGCCAAGAGTACACTTCTCGTCCCCCGTGACCATGAACCACTCAGGGCCCTTTTCGTGCAGACCTTCACATTACCAGAAAAATACTCGAATACATCAAGTTTTTATCCCTCCTTTGCTTCTTCGCAACATTAGAAGAAAAATATATGTCTATAATTGATGGATGACAAACTGTTTATGATTGCAATTGATTGGATGTCATTGTTTTTAAAAAGGCACTAATCTTGCATGCAATTTATCCTATTTCATTAATTGATTCTAGGAACGACAATTTGAGAGAATCATTACATAATCAAGATTGTATATGAAGCTATTAGGTGAAGATGTTTATTAATTCTTGGAAATAGACGATCACAAATTGAGATTTATGGGATGGACTTAAAACTGGTTATCTGCCTTGAAACCTACTTTTTCTCTACTGAAATTTCCTTTCCCTTAAGAAAATGACTAGCTGAAGAGAGGTAGGAATTAAGTATCAGAGCATTTATGTTAGCGCATGTTATTGTATAATGTGTAAGAATTGTGAGTTCTGTCTCTGGAATTCGCTCTCGTGTTTCCGCTGGTTAGGGTTCCTTTAAATTATGAATGCCGCTTTTATGGTTGTAAGCTAAAAGCATAATTTGTATCTCGCGATACGTAAAGGAGGGATAAGCCGAACATCCTGTTCATCGTTTGAAACCCACTGTACGATCCGTTCGATCCTATCGGACTAAGTATCACGAGATAAACGACCCGCGATTGGCATGCACAGAGCATCCCTACGAGTCTCTTAGTAAATAGGTGAATACGTGCTGGTTAATACCACATCGATATAATCCATGCTCACTTCCTCAGCTTTCGTTCCGCGAAATTCTAGATTGCCTTCAGTCATGAATCTCTGGTAAATCTCTAATAAATATTTACGATCTCCAAGATCTCGAGATGGAAAATTGTTAAGTAGATGTTTACGAGAATTCCATCATAAAATATTATCACAAATAATTATGTTTTATTAGGAGCTTCAAACTTAAGCTTCACTTGAATCTCGACTTTCGGTAGCTGATTGGCTGAATCGATATTTAAGCCGGGCTTAACTTTGAAGCTGCGGGATTAAAATACCAATCCTTGCCGTAATTATGCTTGTATTCATAAACGATCTTAATCCAGGTTTACGTAAAATCGCTAATACTTGCTATTAAGTTCCAAGATTGTTTCTGGACATAAACTAAGTAATTATGTTTTCTTTACAGGGCCAAATCGAGTTCAAATAAAGATCAGATATAATAAAAATTTTTTACTTGCAAACATTTATGAAGCAAAAATCGTTCAACTTTTACAGGCAAGAATCTGCGGCATTAAAAATTGACAGCGTACAATTATTCTATTTTGTCTTGAGCGTAAGCATTGGGCAATGAATTTGAATCACGGTTGACGCACATGAAAGTCGGCGCGGCGGGTTGGAGCAAAGCATACATACCCTCGTTCAGAGACATTTTAATTTACGACATGCACACGTCAATTCTAGAGAAAAGGTTGGAAAATCGATAAATTTCTTTATCTTGGAGTATAGACAATTTAGCGTCAGTTGGGACGCACGATTGTGTGCAGAGGTCGGCAGAAATCCTTTCACACGGTCTTTTGCGGTCGATACTGCGATCGCGCCTTATGGTGAAAGTCGAAGAGATATATAAAATTCAAACACAACCATACACTCGGCGAATGTTAACTGGTGGACACGATGCAACACGTGTCTCATTTCGTTGAACCAAACCGGTCTCGTCTTTCGCACGGTTTGATCACCGGATAATGAGACCTGCATCCAGAGCAATGAATCGCAAAAGGACATTAATTCGTCGTTTGCAGTCACTGATGTTCGCATTAAAACTTGCTCAAGTTTAATTTACTCATTTCATCATGAGTGGGCATTAAATTAAGTGAAAGTAACTTCTGCGCAGTCTTAGGCACAATAACATGTTAATAATTAGGCTAGAGCAACGTCGAATGCTACTGCGCAGATATACGTACCATAGTACACTACTGCGCAACCATATATGGCAAGAAACTTTATTGCGCAAGCTCTATACGTTACGTTAGCGTGTACACAGTTTTGGCATCTCTTTGGATGATATTATATTAATTGCAAACCGCTTCGCGCGCACATCCATCTGTTAATGAATCAATCAGTCCTCAAAGCTTACCTGTAACAAACAAAGAAACATTACAAATTAGTCACAATTTTTATTTTAAAAGTTTAAAAATAAAACTGGATTAAACTGACTTTGAATCGTCTATTCAAATATTATCTTTTGTGACCGACATCTGAGATTAGCTCAAGACCAACTTTTTCCTCAGTACAATGACACTGGCCTTCACCTCAGATTTTTTCAAGCATCCCAACAAACACTACAATCTTATACCAGAACGAATTGAACGACCGTAACAGTGCGGTCAGTTGTACCAACCGCAATGACCAACATCGTGTTGTTTCATTAATTGGAGTGCCAGGGTTGGCAGCTTGCATTGATCGAGGCATCAAATTGACTTTTTTATTAAGTCTCTCAGCATATTAGATTCTAACCAAGATAGTATATCATAATCAAATTAGAAATTTCTTCGCACCTGGGTGAATGAAATGACATACAACTAATTGAGGGCTAAGGGAAATATATTCGGGGTGTATTATTAAAGTCTATCGTGACACGTACCACTACAATGACTCATGAAAGCAAAGGCTATCTATCATATAATCTGACTAATGAAATTAGTGACGCACTCTTCTAGAGAAAGTTGTCAAGTATGTTAGACATCCGGATAGGTAGAAATTATAAAAAAAATTATATTGGGTGTCTTTACATTAAATGAAATAATGCTTCTGGGTATAAAACTCTAATTGATAATAATACATTTAAAATAATACTCTTAAATAAATTTATTAATATTATTAATAAATTGATTAACGATTGCTTGTGATGCTTTAGCATTTTGTAAATTTTTATTCTCATTTCCAGTTCTATTTTTCTTTTATTTTCTGCTTTTATACTATTGATTACTTTTAATCGATAGTACCTCACATGCTCATATTAAACACAGTAATCATAAAGGGAATTTAGACCGTCATCATGTCATTATTTTGCAGCTTGAAACTTGGAATATTGATGAGGGGTCGACTTGATCACATGGTAAATCCACATACGAGAATTTACAATTGAATGGAAGAAAATGATTGAATTACTTACGTCTACTACTGTTGAGAAATTGCTATGCTTAACGTTAAGAAATTAATATCTAACTTACCCTTATGAACTCGTTACAAAATCCCACATTTATTGTTTTTCAACAATTATGACTCTGCTTTTAATTTATCTTTATTTTTTAGAGTTATTTAAAATTGGTGTATTTTCGAGTTGAACGTACTTTCATGAAAATAATATTTACTTTATGCTGAGGCATATAATTGATTAAATTTCCGCGCGAGAGGAAGAATAGACTATGCTGAATGTGACTGAATTCAGTGGATTTATTCTGTCTGGATGGTATCCAAATTCGGGTTTATATGAGAGGTTGCATTTATTTGTCGAAAATCGGTAAAACAAATAAAAAGATTTCGCACGGAAACTGAGCACAAGTGATGAATATCCACCCATTGATATTGAAGCCGGAAATTGAAAACTGTTTTTTTCAATGTTCCTATCTACTCAGCTTTTTATTACTAATAAATAGAAACAAGAAAAATGGACTCCCACTTTTTAGCATTTCAGCTTCCTGAAAATCTCGACTTATCTTGCACAAAGAAACCAAAGCATTACAAATTCTGATATCGAAATTCAACACGCATCTCCAAATCAGCCTTGATTGCTCAACATGAAATTATAAATAATATTAGGTAAACGACTTTTCTTGTAGGTATTGGGTACTGGATAGTCTCGACAGCCAAAATACCGGTTATCGAAATCACAGAACAGGAGACAATATTCCAACAGCCAAAGAAGGTGAGGTCCAATCAGAGACGGCACCTGCGGGCGTCTACATCGCAAAATCAAGGGGGTGGAAGAGGGGAGAGGGCCTTGTAGGGCCCTCGCAAAACAATTTCGACGAGCAGTTCGCTCAGTCGGACAGAGGCGATGGAATTAATCGACGAAGACCCGTGGAACGTACGAAGTACGAGCAAGTTGGACTTTGAGAAGAGGCGCGTGCCCGGAATCACTTTCACGGGGCTTTTTGTTGGAACAGCAGGGAATCGGATCGGGATTGTGGCTGTGGGCCATAGACAGACCGTAGGAGGGCGAGGGAAAGCTTATTCAGTCAAAGGCTCTCCAATTCCTTTCTCGCCCCACCGTATTTTCCATTCTCTGTATTTACGTCGTCTAGACAAACCGACCTCTCAATTGCGACGTGTTCCATCCAAACTCAAAAGCAGAAGGGAATCGGTTTTAAATAACATGCTTTTTGAAACTCCTGTCCAAACCTTCTTTCAATAAAGGCCGGGAGCAGATTCTTTTATAAATATTAGTAGGATTGTGTTTGACAGTAAAAGAGCAGCCCTTAGTGTTACAGAACACTACTGCGAAGATAAAAGCGCATAAAAACATATTGCGCACCTACAAATCTTCTACGCCGCGCCGCTTCGGTGCAGCTCTTTGCATCGCAGAAACTTACTGCACAGCTCTGAACGCCACTTAAATCTACTGCGCAGCTATAATTGCGATATCTAAAAGCCTTCAATTTTAAAAGCCCTAACTTGTAACTTTCCAACCCACAACCTGAAACCTGGAGAAACGCTCACAAACTGCACTTTTATCTCCTGAATAAGAACGAATCCTTATTTTTCCACCTTCTCTCTAGAATTCCAATAGAATAGAATGCCAGCTGAATTACAGGAAAATCTTCATGCAAAAGAGCACCGTCGTCCCAGGAAAGTACCTACGATATATAAGATATATACAAGGCTCGAATCTCTTTTCTCCCCGATGCATTCGGCAACGTTCGATCGTTTCTTGGCAGCATGCACCACGGCATTGTGGGTGGAGACTTTACAAGGGATGGGGTTGGCTGGTTCAGTGATTTTACGTCGAAAAAGCCCTAGCAGTCGTTCGCCTGGAACCTAGCCAAATGCACTTAGCGTTCTATCAGTGGCCTCTATAAGTTCACCTTCACCACCACCGACGTTCCTATCGCCATCGTGATCCAAACCCTCCTCCCCCTTCCGTTATACACCCCACATTCTCATCCAAAGTCCTAGATAGTCGTGTATTTACTGCCGGAGATACGAAGATCCTGTTTCCCCGATTTCATGGCGCGCAAACACAAAAACAAACGAGTAGCCCGAGCTTGCGAAAGCTTTCCCGATATTGCGCAGATCGTCGATCCCCTTGCAGTTTTCTTAGGAGATTCTCATTCGTTCTTTCGTTTCACGTGCCCCTCCCCACTTGCCCCGACCCTGTCTCGGCGAGGAGTATTTTCTTTCCAGGGCGGAAAGTGCGAAACAAGGAGAAACAACTGGTGCAAATGGATCGTGGATTCCATTATCGCTCAAGTGCTTTTTTCGATTTAATGACCGGGTTGCTTTCATTCTTCGGCATATTGTTTATGTCAGTGCATGTATAGAAGAAACACAGAAAAGACTGGGGTTTCTATTAGAATCAATTTTTGGTTCCAAAGGAGCTGAAACAAAAAGGAACCTCTCTTGCTGAAACAGAACCCAAAATGATAAATGGTTTCTAAATGAATTCAAAGTATTAATTCAAATGGTTCTAATAGAGCCTTTTTGTTACTTCTGCCTTGACTCACTTCAAAGATTTTACAAGTTAATGATGCACATTTTGCTTTATAATTCGAATTAAATAATATTGCACTGGGAAAAATTTAATGAAGAAGCTAAAATCATACACATTAGTCATTCTTCAAAGGAAGATATCGCACATGGAATGTGACAGTTTTTAAGGTTATGTTGAAAATCCGATGTTGTTCACTGCGCATGCGCAAGAAGCGAGGGACTATTTAAAATGATATAATATACACTTGCAATATTAGGTTAATATTACATTTTTTAAGAATCTAGGTATTTCCATAATTCAATTTAATTTGTTTTAAAAACTAATAAAAAACGTTTGTTAATATTTATCTGTATGACTATTCATAGTATTTATTGATTTCAAATAGGCCCGCGCTTTTCGGAACATGCGCAGTTGAAAACGTCGGCACCCGCCGATGGCCATCTATCGGATATCAACGAACTAAAAAGTAACCCTGAATAAGAGTTCCTTTAGAGCCTACACAAGTTCTATAAATCTATATGATCCCAAGTTTTACTTGAGCCGCAACATTACTGAACCCTCAGTTTTTTCTGTGAACTTATAGTGTGATTTTTCTGTTATTATACCTTTTGCAGTAGATTTTTTGCGATTTTCATTCTAATTCAATTGAACATTTTTTTTTAAAATAAGATTTCAATTATTTGAGTATATCTTTAGGTGATGAATGTTCTCATTGATGAATAATAAAACATCCCCTATGTACATCTAAATTATAGAACGATATTACATTCATAACTATCACAGAAAATGACTGCGCAGTCTAGAAAGCTATATAGCATTACTGTGCAGCCTTAAATGCTGTACAAAACTTATGTGCAGCCAGTCGTATAACATAGATCTATTGGGCATCAAAAAGTAACACAGATCTATCTCGTCTGCGTAGCCTAAGCAGTGATGAAATTAGTTGAGGAAATGTTCAAAAAAGGTATATTTTTTATTCTGAATTATAGGTTATAATTAATCATAATGATATTTACTGTTTAATTAGACATTTTATTAAACCTATTAAAATTCATTTCAGCCGAAAATTCAAATTCGACCCAACAGATTTTTTAAAGAGTATACAGGAGTTTTAAAATAAGCTTTGCATACATAATAATAAAATATTAAGAAAAGGGGGATAATTTTTATGTAAGTTATTTATTTGAGTAGTACTATGTATTTGAGTAGTACTTAAAGCTGCACAGGAAACTATCGCGAATCTTACAACTGTGCTGTAGACTTCTGCAACATGTACAGCTGCACAGAAGAAATTATTCAAGCTTGCGGCTGTGCAGTAATACCAATTAGGATTATAAATCATTAAGGACTATAATTGCGTCTTTCTGCATATTTAAGACATCGCAATATAAATTAATTTTTTTATAAAAAATCCAAGAAAACGATAAATACTTGAAACAAACAGGAAAGCAATATAGCACGGAAAAAATTGGACTGTCTTACAGAATTTTTGGTTTAAATTATGAAAACCGATTCGATGTGAAGACATTCATGAAACAAAAAAAATCTCCTTAACATGAATTTGGAAACTTTACATTCTGAAGATGTGCGAAATTGATGGTTTATCAAAATGTTTCTTTGTGTGAGCAATGTGAATTGCTGCACTACTCACATGTTTTTGAAAATTTATTTACCGCGCTTGTCTGAAGTTTGTCACCAATGGTTTCTCAATTTAAAAAAAAACAAAATTATCATAAATTTAACAAAACAGAATAATATCCATGTATCGATAGACAGCTTGTATTTTTTTCAGTGAAAAGAACAAATTCATAATAATATGAAAGTCTGTCAATTAAGTAAAACAACATTGGGAAAATCGTAACAAGTTACTTCGTCGCTTGAATAGACCGGAAGTAGATATGACGGAACCGGAGGAATGGTCATAAAAAAAACAATAAATTGTAATTATCCACGTTGCTTTCGCAGTGTCGCTGTACGGCCGGAGCTTTATCTTAATTTTCACGAGCGTCGATTTGAGCTGAAATGTTTTCTTTTTTGCTACAGCCGATTTATTTAACAGCCTTTGCGCAATTTGAGACAGTAGAAGGGGAAACTTTGTTATGGATATTACCTCAAGCCGAGTCGAGTGTAAAAACCTCTCCGGCTGAAAAGAGTAGAGAGAAATAAAAGAGATGAGTATAACTATAGAAAATGGAACATAACGCTTATAATCTCCCTACCTATAACATTCCCTCAACACTGTCTCAACAAAGCCTGTCTTTTCTTCGTCGGCCTCACTTCAATATTCTACTTCTCTTTCGCTTTATCTCCCTTCTACAGAGGATAAAAAAACTAGCGTGTCTCACTTTTTAAGAGCACTCATTGACTTCGAAATGAAGGATTCACGCGCTTTGAGAGTGAGAATCTGCTTTTGGTATAATTCCATTTCTTTGTGGTGGCGTTTTTACTAGTGAGGATGTAATTACGGCTAATGATTGTGTCAAAACGTCAAAATAAATAGTGTAATTTTTAAATTAGATGCTCTATAATTTATCTCGGAGTTAAGAGGATAAGGTCATCTTCTTTAATGGAGAGTGATGTTAATTGTACAAAATTGCTAATGTCAATTTGGAGATACTACTTCAGCTAAAAGTCAATCAAAATATTATTGCACGGAAAAAAATGGATGTTAAACCTAGATGTTAAAAGTACAAGATAGAATCATGTTCTAAACATTTTTAACATACAACCTTTCATGAACAAAATAAAACAATTTGAGATAAGAATTTCAGATTTATTTCAACCAAAAAAATATTACTTTTCTACCATAAAACATAAACTTTCAATCCAAAAGGTTTAATTTTCAACAAAACATTAAACTTCTACCAAAAACAGTTTCATTTTCAATCAAATAGTTAAATTTTCAATCCAAAAAGACGAATTTTTTTAGAAGATAGTTGAATTTTCAGAAAAAAAAATGAATTCTCAACGAAAAATGTAATCTTTGTGGAGGGTTGCGCGGACAGACTTTTGATCGGCGGCGCGCAGATACCCCAACGCCCCGAATGCGAATAAGCGGCGGCGCGGCGTTGAAGCAAGGTATTGAAGGCATTATTTTCAACAATATAATTGACTTTTCAACAAAATAATGCATTTTTTAACCTAATAGGCAAATTTTGAACCTACGAAGAGGAATTCTCAAGCTCAACCGAAAATGTGATAGTAGATATTTCAACCAAAAAAGATGAAATTTTTACCTGAAGAAATGAATTTTAAAACAGTGGCATTTTAAACTAAAAAAGATCATTTTCAGTAAATAATTACATTGTCAACTATAAAAAAAAAACGAATTTTCAACAATATAGTCCAATTTTCAACCCAAGAGATGAGTTTCAAACTGAAATGGTTTATTTTCTAAACAAAAAAAAAAGGAATTTTTAACCAAAGTGGAATTTTTTTTTAGTCAAAAAAGAAAAAATAAGTTCATCTTGATTGTTGAACTTTCGAGTCTAAAAACAAACTTTTTGTAAAACGGTTAAATTTTCATCTCGAAAATATGAACTTTCAACAAAAACAGTTCGCTTTTCCACCAAAAACGGAAAAGTTCTATTATTCCAAGTTAAAAAGTAAATTTTAAATAAACAAAAAACGAATTTTCAACAAAAGAGTTCAATTTTTAACCAAAGAGGTGAACTTAAAAAAAAATTTAACAATTTTTTAATTTTCAATAAAATATTTAACATTTCATCCGAAGAGATGAACTTTCAACTAAAACGATGAATTTGCAAATGGAATAGTTAAATTTTCAGTCCAAAAAAATTAGCAACAAACAAATTTCAACCAAAGAGATGAATTTTCAACTAAAATGACGTATTTTCATTTAAAAAATCATTTTTTAACGAAGTGGCTTGATTTTATACCAAGTTTTTAAATTTTCAAACAAAAAAATATGAACTTTTAACGAATAATGTAATGGTCAATACTTCAACCAAAAAATATTTCAATTTTCAATCAAAAACAGTTGGATTCAACCAAGAAAAGAGAAATTTCAAGAAAATAGTTGAATCCTCAACCAAAGAAGATTCATTTCCACCCAAAAGTTTGCATTTTTATCCAAAAAAGTCGAATTAAAACAAAAACTTGAAATTAAAATTTTTAAATTTCAAATTTATAATCCTTGAGCCTCTTATAGAAATTCCCTGACTTTTGCAAGATTTTTTCTCAAAATCTCTGAATTTTTCCTGACCAACAAGCTATAAATTCATTCATCTCTTTGGTTGAAATTTTAACTGTTTTGTTGAAAATTTATCTTTTTTAATTGAAAATTCAGTTACTTGCATAAAAGTTGAACTTCTTTGCTAAAATGTTGGTTATTCCCTGAATAATTTAGGTGAACGATAGAGGAAATTTAATTTTCCATAGCTTTAAAAAGAATGACTCAGAACAATAGGTTGGCAAGTACTTTATAAACCTAGGAAGTAGAAACGAAAACAGAAGAGAGATACGAATGCAATGCGATGTTGCTCTAATTCAACGTTACAACCGCGAGGTAGAAACCGATGTTTATAGAGAAGGCAGGAACACGACGACTCACCCGGTTAAAAACAGCGGCGTCGTTTACATGAATTGTGAATTAAACGCGCTCGGCAGTGTATCTGCGAATACTTTACCCGCGCCTCATCCCAACATCCCAGTCCTTCGAATCGGCGCTCTGTTGTTGGCTACGTGCTCAAAGTCCCCTTTAGCGGCGCTTTCAACGCTTTTTCCGCGGAAGCTGCTGCTCCCATGCTCAAATATTAAAATATAAGCGCGAACAAGAGAAGCGGAAACGTGTACCAGCTTGCAAAAGAGATTTTTCACTTTGCTGGGCCAGCACGCGAGACAGAAAGCTGAATATATGAAGAGATAGAGGAAGAGAGGAAACAGGCAGAAAAAGCAAAAGGGAGATATGATTGCACTGCTACCCCTATTAGAAGTGGACTCCAATTTCCTGAATTCGTAATCAAGAGAACGGAAGTTACTCTTTTTATCGATATTTAATCAGGCTTTGCTTAATTGAGCCAGGATTAAATTGAAAAGAGGCTTTTTATTTTTTTTTGTAGTTTGTATCAAAACAGTAGAGCCGTGTGCTCTGCCTTACAATATTGCCTGAAGTGTGAAAAAAAAGCCACTGACTACGGTCCGGGGAATCATTTATTAATGTAACCCTATAATTGCTGTTACATATAGGGGCAGTCCATAAAATACGTTATCAATTTTGCCCCCCCCCCAAAAAAAAACACGTTGATGACCGTATTTTTGTATCCACCCACCCCCGCCCGCCCTAAAAGTAACGTAGCCGTTTAAATTCCTAAGATTTCAAGTCGAAATATATTGCATATCCAACAACATATTTAAATTTTCACCCGAATAAGATTTTCTGAAAAGAAAATAATTTTCAACTCAAGAAGACAAATTTTCAACAAAAACAAAATTAATTTCTAACCAAATTGTTACATTTCCAATAACAAGACAAAAAAACGAACTTTTCAGAAGACAGTTGAATTTTCAAGAAACAAGTTAATTTTCAAAATATAAAGATGAATTTTCAACCAATGAGATTAATTTTCTACGAAAAGATGAATTTTCAACAAAATACAAGAATTTTCTGGTTTGCTACATTAATTTTTCTTCTTGAAAATTCTTCATTACTTCAATGAAGAAAAATAAATTTTCACCAAATAGTTGAAATTTCAACTAAAAAAGACGAATTTTCCAAAAAAATACATGAATTTTAAGTTTAAAAAATTAATTTTCAACAAAAAAAACTAATTTTCAACAAGTTGAAGTCAACCAAAAAAGATGAATTTTTAACAAAATTATTAAGTCCTCAACCAAAAAAGTTAATTTTCAAAATACAAAGATGAATTTTCAACCAAGAAGATTAATTTTCCACGAAAAAATGAATTTTCAGCAAAATACATGAATTTTCTACCAAATAGATTAATTTTTAACATATAAAGAATAGATTTTCAACAAAAAATTGAATAGTTAAATTTTCAGATAAAATTTTTTATTTTAAACCAAACATAAACGAGTTTTAAGCAAAGTTTTAAGTGTTAACAAAACTGTTGAATTTTGAAGCCAAAAAGACGAACTACACTCCAAGTCCCATATAACAGTTTCGGGGGTTGCCTCGCAATGGCCTTGTTACTAAATCGGTACCCTCGAAACGTAAACAGTCAGAGCCGCCTGTACCGTTTCCAATTTGAATGCATAATATTGCGCAATATGCTCGACTGAGTACTCGCCCACTGCGGCCATTCCGAGGCGAGAGTCGCAAACGTCTTTCGCCCTGCCCACTGAGAAACTGCGTGGACCAGCAGTTCTAGGAATTACAAAACCGGACCGGCTTCTATGAGATCTGGAGTGTACCTAAAAAAACAGTTAAATTTTCAACTCCAAAACATAATTTATCAATAAAAAGGTAATTTTCTACTGAACAGTTACATTTTCACAAAAAAAAGTTAATTTTCTACCAAATAGCTGACTTTTCAATCAAAAAAGAGAACATTTCTACTATAAAAGATGAATTTTCAAGCTCAAAATATGAATTTTCAACAAAATAACTGAAACCTTGACCATAACATATTAATTTTCAACCAAGAGATTAATTTTCTACAGAAACTACGAATTTTCAACAAAACAGTTCAGTTTCAACCAAATAGTTTAATTTCCTATCAAAATTATAGAATTTTCAACCTCAAAATGTCAGTTTGCAACAAAAAAGGAACAGTTACATTTTCAGTAGAAAAAACTAATTATCAACCAAAAAAAAAACAAATATTCAACAAAATTGTTTAATTTTTAACCAAAGAGATGAATTTTTAACTAAAATGATCAATCTTAAACGAAAAAAAAATTCATTTTCCACAAAAGAGTCCAAGATTTAACCAAGTAGTTAAATTTTCAACCAAAAAGATTAGTCTTTAACCAAGGAAATGGGGAAAACGGTAAAATTGCTTGAAAACAGGTAAAAAAAGAATTCTTGAAAAAGAGGAGAATAGGAGAAAGAGTGTGAAAGTCTGGAATATGAAAGTGACTTTCAGTTATTATTGAACTGTACCTCCCCCTGTAACTAACCATAGTATTCCCCCCTCCTCCCACACACACAAATTGGTAACGTCGTTTATAGATGACCCCTTATACATAAACCGAAAAGGGTAATTGCTTGTTGCTAATTGCATCCCTCCTTATGGTTTAGAGTGTTTTTCCATTGATCCGATTTTATTTATCGTAAAGACGAAACGACACGATTAACTTTCACGATGAGGGTAGAGGATGAGCATATAAGAGCGTGCACCACGATCGTTGATCCGAATGTAATTCGATTGTATCTGGAGCGCGTTACGGTTGAGCCTGTTTCTCTGTTGCGCAAGATCGACTCACTAGATCCTCTTCCAGATCCCTTTTAGATAGATCTGCCCGATTACTGGGCTCTTGACTTCAAACTCGTTGTTGTGTTCTGGCTTCTAGTATGTATAGAGCCTCAGCCCAAACCCAAAGCTCTCAAATGCATGGTGTAGTTTTATCGCGTCGAGGCACTGCTCGACTAATGGTATGCCGGAAGTTACGCGAAAGAAACACCTGCCTCTCTTTTCTGCACCATGTCTCGAATGGAGAATGGGGAAAAAGAAAGAGAAGAGAATGGTCGCAAAAAAAGGGGAGTCAAAGACATCAGAAGAGGTAGATGAAGGGCAGATGCATGGATGAAGGATGTTGTTTTTCTTATCTTGCAATTCCATCCATTCCTCAGAGCCAAAGTGGCCCAGCGACCTGCGTAAACGTCACTGAGCTTTCTCGTTTGTGGCCCATTCTTTTGCCGAATTACTTTTGCGAGAGTGATCTCTTCCGGCGGGATGGAATTGATTTTTAAGTAGGTTTCAATTTATTGCTGTGTTGAACAATCCGGCTCGAAGGACCAACCAAAGACTCAAAGGTAGTTAGGGAAGGGGGTACACGAATTTACCGACAGGAAATGATGTCAGACTCTAACGACTACCGGAGATCGGTTGGATGTTTCGAGAAACGTCTCGTGGGAAGTTACCCATGGAATTCGTTGTCTTTTCACGCCACTATGACGGTTTTAATGACGATACGACCAAGAGTGTGCAACGGAAACGGGTCGCTCTTATCTCCCTGCTCGGTCCCGCAGAACAAAGGGAATAATCGTACTATTGCCTTACGCTAAATAAAGAGAACTCCGTGACGACCCTGCTCTTGCCCCCCTTTAGGTCGATCGTCCCTCGTCTTGTGTCTTTTCTCCGTTGTTCGCCCACGTTGGTGAAACAACCACACACTTGGTTGCAGTCGCCCCCGCATCGCGGTCATGAGAGAATTCACGCGAGAATCTTCGAAGGTCGACAGGTCAAGCTCGACCGCCTTTGGGCCGCGAAGGTCGAGGTGAGAGATCTACCTTCGCCCTGGTAAAGGAAGAAACCTGGAGGCCGAGTACGGGGCCTTTGTAAACGAACGCCAACGCTTTGATGGCGTTCAATAGTACATACTGGGCTACTCACTAAAAAAAACTTTTAATATCGTCTAAGGGGCCGTCTATAATGAACTACGCTACCATTTTTTGGGCTATTCTGACCCCTCCCCCTCCTACGTTCCGCCTCGTTGACGACCGTAGTTTTGTATTACCCAAACCAGGAAGATTAATTTTCTACCAAAAAAGATATATTTTCAACAAAACAGTTAAATATTGCAAGCTAAACAGAGGAATCTTTAAAAAAAAGTTGACTTTTAGACATGGAAAGATGAATTTTCAAAAAAATAATTAATTTTTCAACCAAAGAAATGAATTTCCAACTAATGATGAGTCTTCAACAACAAAAAATGAATTTTGCACAAAGGAGTTGAACATTAAACTAAATAATTATAATTGATGTTAGTTTTATCTCTCTACATGGTCTTAGATCAATATTTTTAAAATAGTGATTTAAAAACATGTAGAGAGAAAGCATAACATCAATTATAATTACTTATAAAGATCTGGTCACCAGTGTAACACCAAAATAATCAATTCAACAAAATAGTTGATTTTAAACAGAAAAGATTAAAATTTAACCTAAAAAGATCAATTTTCAAGCAGAAACGGAATTGTTAAATTTTAAGTTGAAAAAATTAATTTTCAACCAAAAACGAAACGAATTATCAAAAAAAAAGGTTAAATCTTCAACCAATGAGACGAATCTTCAGCCAATAAAATGAATGTTTAGCCAAGTAGTTCAATTTTCAACCAAGTAGTTGAATTTTCAATCAAGAAAAATAATTCTCCACCAAAAAGTCGAATTTAAAACAAAATACATAAATTTTTATTTTCGACCTAATAGTTCAATTTTTATTTAAAATCGACCAACTTTTAACAAAAAATGGAATAGTTAAATTTCAGTTTAAAAAATTATTTTTCAATAAAAAAAGGCGAATTTTCAGGAAAATAGTTAAATCTTTAACCAGTAAAATAACTTTTTAACAAATTAGTTCAGCTTTCAAAAATTTAATAGTTGAATTTTCAACTAAAAACTATTAATTTTCAGCCAAAAATGGATTAGTTAAGAAAATTAATTTTCAACTAAAAAAGTGGATGAATTCTCAACCTAAAATATAATAGTAGCCTTTTTTAGTTAAAAATAATTAACTTTCAACAAAAAATAGTTGGATATTCATTTTGGGTTCTTATAATTTAGTTGGCATTTAAGCGAAAAAATGAGAAAAGGGGGAAAGAGGTGAATAGTAGAAGGACTGTGAAATGTATATTTAGATGCTGTAGTTGTAAAATAAAATCACTAACTTTCATTTTTTGAAGCACATACAAAATTCTCATCCACACTTATATTTTCCACTAGAAGTGTGACATAGTTTTCATAGGACCCCTGAGTTAATATCTAAGAAAATTTAATACTGTCTAATGCTGTCACGGAATTTCACGATATTGCCATTTTCAAATTTATTCCAACTTTTGATTCTATTTTTGAAAACCAACATTTTGTTTATTTTTAACCGAGAAAACATCCATAAAGTCAACACAATGTCACATTTTACAAACCTAGTTTCCGTCCATTGTTTACATTCAATTTATGACCAAGCACTCGCTTCTAAAAATAACAAAATGGCATGGCACGAGTAACTGTAATTTTATCGGGTTAACCATAACTTTTTATTCGTTTCAGATTCTATATTCGACCAGCAGAGAAAAAAGTTTTTCGATGTCTGGTTTGTTCTGCAACCCAGCATCGGTAAGAAGTTCTTATTCGAGGTGAATAGAAGGAGTCTAATAGAGAGTCGTTGGAGAAGAGCTTTTTCTAATCCAATTGCAGACTGAAACGTAATCAACGTCAATCAAGGACGCAGTGATCATTCCGCCAAGCCGGTGGCGTTGCGGAAAGTATCAACTGGGCCATAAGAGATAACAAGTTCCCTCTTCTCCACTAAAGAGATATTGCATCTCAATTAAGTGCCATTACCAACCAGCCAAGATAATCACTTTTTATTGGAAAACGCAGTTTAATTAATCTTTAATGCTTCTTCACAAGTTACGGTTTATATAAAGTGGTTAAGCAGACTTTCAAGATAATTATATTTTTGGCGCCTTAGGAATTAATGTTTTCAATTTTCAAAGTGTATGTTATCTAGCGAAATTCCGTTTTACAATTTCCGGCAAATTTCCGGATTTTTCCGGATCGGATCGTTTTTCCCAGTTAGCTCTTGTGGTATTGTATCTCAATTTCGCATGTCATTATTAGTCATTATTAGTTTATTTAAAATTAATGTCTCAGGCTCAAGATGGTTACAGACATTAATTTTAAATAAACTAATAATGACTAACTAATAATGACATGCGAAATTGAGACAGACGACTTCACTGAGTATGCGCCTGTGTAATTTTTCTTTTACTAAGGTGGACTTAGAATCACTGTATAAATTTAATCACAACTACTCATAACTCACGGCTGCATTCAAGATTATTAGAAGTTCTTGCATTTGCCTGTACGTTTGTCCAGAGGAGAAGAAAAATGCAGAAAACCACCTCCCGAGTGCAGCAGGTTTTTCGAATGTCGAGTTTGCCGTCAGTTTTCTAAAAGATACTAGGAAAGTTTACAAAAGTAATATTATTTTTTCCAGGGTCGATATAATTTTACCAAGAGGACCGGTTTAGGATAAACTTTAAAGTATTTAGTCTTCTTTTTTGCAATATTTCTGAAAGAGTGCCTCCCGTACTTCTTTTCGATAATTTATATTGAAAAAATGGTATTAAAAAATTAATTATACTATTAAATTATGATGGAAATTTTATTAATTATTTGTTTCATTATTTTATTGTTCTTAAAATTGTGCAAAAGGGTTTAAAGTACGAAAAATTCGCTCTTGAAATTAATGATCACTCAAAATGAATCATACACAAATATAACAACATTTAAGCAAATTATTTAGAAAAACTACCACCTTACATTCGTTGATTAAAAATAATATGAAAGTTACTAAAATAAATAACTAACATGAACAAAAGATAAAATTTGAAGAATAGAAACTTCTAATAATTAAGAATGTTGCCGTTTTTGAAATTTTTTTTACTCTAAAACAAATAATTTTAAAACAGGGTGGCCGCTGGACACGGAAATTAACAGGAATTTTTGAAACCGGGAAAAACCAGGACATTCACCGGCAATTTATTTTTTTATCGGGAATTTTTCAAAGTTTTAAAAGAAAAATATATTCAATTATTTGAAATATCATAAATTTTTTAACACATAATATGAATGCAATTTTAAATAAGATCGATTTTAACCTTGTTTTAAATTTTAAGTTTAGTTAACTTTATCAATTATGAAATCATTCAGTTTACAATACATAATTCTAAAATCTTTTGGTTTATATAATTTCCATTTTAGGTCTTCTTTTTTAAACGTACATTTTCCATTTAAAGGATTTTAACATTCAGTTTTGAAGACTTGAACAATTGCAAAACAATTGAAAGCATTTGTAATAGAAATTTTGATGAACTGTAGTTCGAATATTAAAAATTGCACAATAAATCATTTTACAAGACGATCCTGAGTCTGTTTAAAACTAAACCATTCACAGATTTAAACATTAAAAATTGAACTGTTTCAATTTGAAAGTCTTAGTAGTTAAACAAAAGTAAACGTCCGAGTGAAACATTATAAACTATTTTCAATTTTGAAATACATTCAAATTAATAGCTTCATAAATAAGCGCTGTTATTCATTTTCAAATCCTATGTCCAAATATTGTTTCAGTCTAAAATATTCCATTTTTAATCCATGCACTTTGAAAATTGTTTTAAATTAAGAAATCAAAAAAGGAATTATAAATAAAATATGCAAAACTAAACTATTTAAAAATGAATTGTTGCAAATAGAAAGCCTTGAATCGATAACATTTCAGAATGCTAAATTTAAACTTTGAACGCTATAATTTTAATTGTTTTATTTTGTTGAATTTTTAATTTTGATTTATAAATAACAATTGATTAAGTAATTATTTCAAATTACTTAAAGTAAAGATAAATTAACTTCTAGTTTAAAAAGTGTTTCTTTAAAACGAAATCTAAAATAGTTCAATTTCAATGTTTCTAATTTAAAATGGTTTCGAAATGACATAATTTGCAACACTTAGAAATTTACTGATTCATTCTTCAATTTAGAGCATTGAAAACGATTTATATTTTTTAACCAGAAATATTTCAACTATTCAAATCATTACAGTTAAAAATTTCGAATTTTATAGTTTAACGGTATTTAATTTAAAATTGTTCATAATATTCAGAGCTTCCATTTCATACGTATAAATTTTTCAGCGCTTGAATTAGTAAATCATTAAGCTTCGATTTTCAATTTAAAATGAGTTCCACTTTGAGTGTTTTAATTTACAGTTAAGTTTTGATTTGAATACTTCAAATGGAAAATTTTTCAGCTCGGAAATTTTCTAGAAAAAAGTAAAAAATTATTTTTCCCAAATTTTGTGTTTATAAATAACAAAATTATCGACACAAAAAATAGCAGAAATAAGACAGAAAAAAAGAGCACAAAATTTATGACCACAGATTTTCCGGATACCCTGAAAGTGTAAAAAATTAAAGAGTTTTAATTCATATTAAAGCTCTCTTTTTTAAAAAGTTTCCAAAACAAGTTTCGTAATAAAAATCGGATGTAATTTAAGGAAAGATTTGAAAGGATTGGTGATTTTTTTTAATGCATCGCAGTCGTTCTTCGTTTGCATTTTGCGGATGCCGGCGCGTTCGGCGAGTGAAGTTATTTTGATAGTGAACCACGGAATCCTCTCGAGAAAAGAATTTCGACTAATCAGCCGAGGTTGGCGCGTTAGCTGAGAGCGCATCTTGACGGTTTGTAAAAAAAAAGCACGGAAGAAAAAATGAACACTGAGGTTTCATTTTATTTATTTTACGTAAGAAACTGGATTTGTACCCGCCACAAAGTCGGACGCAATAACTCGAGTGATGTGGCGAGACAGAACCTTTCTTTCGATTAATTGGCTACCAGGTAATTCGATTTCTCAATTCTGAATGCCAAGATTCAATCAACAGATTATTTATTCAGTGGAAAAAATAATTTTATATAAACAATATTTCTTATATATTTGGTCTCTCTTTTTCAATTCTCCTGAATGCTGGACAGAAAAAAACTTGGTTTTCTATTAGAACTGACTTTTGGTTGCAACAAAAAGGAACCCCTCTTGCTGAAAAGGAACGCAAAATGATAAATTGTTCTAAAGGAAACCAAAGTATGAGTTCTAATAGAGACTTTTTGTACAGAACTCATTTTCTCTTTTACCGACTGCAGATCTTTTTTTATGTCGCCATCTATCGGATATCAGCGAAATAGAAAGGAACCCTCAAAAAGAGTTCTATTGGTGGCTCAGTTGATGGCAAATTTTACTTGAGCCGCAACATTACCGAACCCTCAGTTTTTCTGTGTGGCTTTATTATCTCTTAACTAAGTTTCGCTTATTTTCTCGCTTTTTCTTCTCGCTTTGTATAATTTGAAAGACACGTCTCGAGTGAGTAAGTTGGACTAACTCCAGACAGCTTGGGTTATCTTGTCAGTGTTTTTCATCCCAGACAAAAGCGATCTCATTTTCCTCAACTCCATCTGATATTATGAACATAAGGAAGGTTGGAAAATAGTCGCGAGCCGCGATATGTCGGAGAATACGTATTTGTTAACCTGGCATAATCTTGTAGATACTCGAGCCCTAAGCATTAAATTTAAGTCACCTCGTTATTCTCGAAGGCAGACCCGCTCTTCGCTGTCACTCCCTTATCCGTTTACTCGGTACATGTGCGCGACTCTGGCACGATTTCTCAGCCCAGACATTCATCATTTATTAGCAAGCATGTTCAAAGTCGCAATTTACAATATATTTTTGCCATTCTTATTTCTCAGTCAATTTCCTCTTCACAAGTTCAGTGGAAAATTCTCCTACCCCCTTTACACTCCTTATTTCCATCATATATGTACCCACCCTTCTTAGCCCCTCCCCTATCATTCTTAGCTTCTCCCCCACCTTTCTAAGACCAAAATAAACAACCCTGTCGCCCCTCCACCCTCAACCATTTAACCTCTCTCATATATATCTACACCCCTCTTACTACATCTCTCCCAATTCCCCTATAAGCCCAACAATTTCACTCATCCGCTTTCTCCCCATTAACCCATCTCTTATATACCTCCGCCCTTCTAATCCCCCCCTTCTCCATCTTCACATCTCCCCGTCACCCCAACCCCTATTTTTGGAATTTTAGAACACCCTCCCCCCCATCGTAAGGCTTTTTCTATGATAAGTGTATGAAACTTTAACATGGGCATAAGATTTCACTCTTAGCTACTATTAAGCTACTATTAAACTTCTGGTTAAATAGTCGTCCTTTTTGTTTTAAAATTCAACTATCTGGTTATTGTGAAAAATTAACCTTTTATGATAGAAAATTAATCCTATTGGTAGAAAATTGATGTAATTTGTTAAAAAGTCTTTCTTGTAGAAAATCAATTTTTTTGTTTAAAAATGCAACTGTTTGGTTGAAAATTAATCTATTTTAGTTAAGGATTACAGTTTTTTTTTAATTCGTCTTTTTGAGTTGAAAATTCCACTCTTTGGTTGAAAGTGGAACTATTATCTTACAAATTCACCTATTTAATTAAAAATTTAAGTAATTTGTTAAAAATTCGTCCTTTATGGAAGAAAATTAATCTTCTTGTTTTAGTATCAACTATTTGGTTAAAAATGTATGTTGGAAATTATGTCCTTTTCGGCAGAAAATTAATCTTCTTGGTTAAAAATTCAACTATTTGGTTCAAAATTTATGTATTTTGTTTATAATTCGTCGTTTTTAGTAGAAAATTAATCTTCTTGGCTGTAAATTCATCTTTTTGGTTGAAAATTCAACTGTTTTGTAGAAAGCTCGTCTTTTTGGCTTAAAAATTTAACATTTTGAATTTCATTTTTTTTCTTTACTATGTGAAAAATCTTTCTTCGTTGAAAATTGAGCTCTTATTAAAAATTCTTCTTTTTGTTTTGAATATTCATCCATTTTGGTAGAAATTAAACTCTTTTGGTTAACAATGCAACTTTTTGGATGACAATAAAGCTGTTTTCTTTGAGGTTTCAACTATTTTGTTGAAAGATCATCTTTTATCGTTGAATTCATTTTTTTTTTAAATTCAAGTACTAATTGAAGCTTGAACTAATTTATTAAATAATTAATAAGAAACAGTAAGATTTTACACTCTCTCCCTTTCACCAAAATCGTCTCACGTTATTTTTGGAGGACCCTTTAAACATCTTTAAGGCTACTTAAGATCAGAATTCTCGTGATCGGTACTTATCTTATCGGCTCAACGTTTTTAAATTCACTTTCTCTGTGAGCGTTAATACTTCAAGTTTCTCCGATTGAAGATCTCGTAAATTATTGTTAATGGGTTGCCGGACGTTAGTGCGAATTCTCGTGAAAGAGTGGCACTGGGCATACCATGTGGGTGTTTGCGTAGGAATGCATTATTCAAGCAAATTACAAGAATATCTACTGCTTCTAATAATTTGAAATTACATCGCATTGAATAAGCGGCAAGGATATTGATGTCGACCACATCATAACCAAACTCAGTAGCCATGCTAATATTATGACGACCCACTTCATTCTGCTCGCGATTATCTAACTGATGTAAGGGAATTCCTCTGATTTAGAACGAATCAGTTAAGTTAAAGTATTTGAAAATCACGCCTCGATGCGCCAAGATTTAAATACAGATGGGTCTAGTATACCAAGTAGGGAAAGTGGGTCTAAAACAGCCAGTTTAGAATAGAAAATAATATCATTCTTACATATAAGTATTAGTTAACTATAAATTGTGTTATATCTTATATATCAAAGCACATTTTAGTAAAATTTCTAAATTTTAGGTGACTTCGTTTAGACATTTATATAACCTAATTCGATGCGCAGTAGTATTCTATGACACCTACGGCTGCGCAGTAGCTTTTTTGCCTCTCACAGAACACTTTTGCACATACGCACCATAATAGTTTTCAATATTTATAAAAAAAAAACGAAATTAAAATGTTGGTTTAAATTTTTTTACAAATATAAAAACAGTAATGGTATGTATGTCCGGAGGAGTTCTAGGAGGACCAAAAAAACTACTGCGCAGCCGTAGGTGCCACAGAGTACTACTGCGCATCGAATTAGGTTATATATGTAAATCTTCCAAAATTTCCTGAACCTCACCAGTCACCATGGCAATATTGCCTGAAAACCGGACATAAAATGAAACCAATGCCGTTCAATGCTATTGACAGGCCCGGCGAAACACGTTGAGTCCAGGTGGGTAGTTTTTCAAATGGAAGGTGGGGGGAGGAAGGGGGGTGTCATAATTAAATATTTCATAATTTCAAAAAAATTTCGACGTACGTAACATTTATTATTTTTTTCTTTTGTATAATTATTTCAGAAAACAAACAATCTTTTTATAGCGATATGAAAATTGTAAATCATTCATGTTCGAAGTGCAAAAACAGAAGTCCGTTTCGAATTTTTACAGATAAACTCATCCATCAGAATTTCTAAATCGAGCTTATCAACATTTTCAGGATATGTATGTAAAATCGCGACATGGCTTAGTCGGTTGGCACGACATCTTTGAAAGATTCTGGTCTTACTTCCTTACGTTTCATCAAAACCAATGCACAGCGTGCGTCTATCATGCTCGTCAGGTACTTAGGGCAAAATGACGGCATATAGCGTGCGGTGAAGAGTGTGGCACAAAAAGCGCATTATTACTAAAAACATAATATAGCAGTTGTGTAAAAATAAAACTCTGATCAAATTCGCTTCATGCTCTAAATTTTTGTTATTTTCCAAGTTTATTTTACAGACAAAAAGTCGAAGTAAAAGTGAATAATTATTTTTGTTCAAATTAAATAAACATTTTTTCTTGGGTTTTGGTTCGGAAAATGGTTCACTATTTTTTACTATATTTACAATATTCAGATTTAAATTGATCGAAAACAAGTTTTTCAAGTGCACATTTTTAATCGTTCTACTTCTGAGATTTAAGTTCTTAAATCTCAGTAGTAGAGCGATTAAAAATATGCAACTTGAAAAATAATTGAAAGTAATTAACTGGATGATTTAAAAGCATAGTGTTCTTGAAAATCCCTTTGTTTTTTAACAAAAGTGATGAATATAAGTTCTGTGTTGAATAATTTAAATTGTTCGAAATAAAAAAATATTTTCAGATAAATATATATTTCTCGCTAATACATTATTTAAGAGGTAGTAGGAATAATTTTGTGTATGACGCTTTTGGAATAAACACCTGTTGCATCATCAGTTGTGAAAGAACAACTTTCAACACAGGAGTCTCTTCGTAAAAACGTCATATAATGTTTCCTGTTACTTATGTTATTTTTAACATCTTGTTTTCAATAATTATAACTCAAGCACGTGCGTGCCAGCGTCGTGCTAGCATGCACGTGTTTGAGTTAT
>CAKNYM010050763.1:73345-120184 GCA_932195095.1 Andricus curvator | reverse complement strand
AGTTGTGAAAGAACAACTTTCAACACAGGAGTCTCTTCGTAAAAACGTCATATAATGTTTCCTGTTACTTATGTTATTTTTAACATCTTGTTTTCAATAATTATAACTCAAACACGTGCATGCTAGCACGACGCTGGCACGCACGTGCCGACACGCGTGCGACGCATATGAGGACACATATGTCTGCACTCTTGCCCTCACATCGTGCCAATCGGTCGACACGCATGCAAACACCATGCGGGCAAGGTGTGAGCAAATTGTTATCTGGGTATCAAATCTACTTTTCAGCGAGTAAATGACTTGGTCGAATATTTCGCAATAAATCTTCCGATAGTATTCTTCGGGAGTCTTAAAAACATAATTTTCAACATTGCCGCTGTCAATTCGCTTGGAAATTTTTTGTTTTCGTGGCAAGGTTGGTTCCCCAACATCGAACTCCTTAGTCAACTCGATACTTTTCAGCCAAATGGATTGAAACTTGGAATCGCGGGAAGCATCGAATGCAAAGGTTACAGCTTCTATTTTTCGAGACGAATCTACCACCCAAAGCTCTACCCTTTGAAGTTCTTTGTTTAAAATTTCAACCCTATCAAAAATCTCAATTATCGCATTCAAGAAAAAAAGAAATGAAAACGACTCCATCTGTTCCAAAAAACCTGCAGCCTTGGCAGGAATTGTGCTGTCGACTTCGCGATCTTCACTTAGCTCGTGAAAAAATCCCATCAATGGGTTATAGTTGGCCAGGACGGTTTTCAGTGATTTTATTCGCAACGTAAATCTACAACAAAATAAAAATATGCAAAAATCAATAATGTAATAATAGATATTTTTACGAAAAAGATGAAAGTTAAAAAAATTGTTGAGTTTTCTACCAAGAAAGATTTTACAAATGTAATTTCAAATATAATTATTCCATTTTTGGTATAAAACGATCTTTTTTTGTTGAAAATTCAACTACTTTGTTAAAAATCCATTTTTCTGGTAAAAATTCTTGATTTTAGTTCAAAATGGTTTGTTCAAAAATTTTACTATTTTGTTGAAAGTTCGTTTGTTTGTTTAAAAATAATGTTTTCAACTTAAAATTTAACTGTTCAATTTTTGGAAAAAATTTACATTTCTTAGTTAAAAATTAATGCCTTTTTTTTGTATAAAATTCAGATTCTGGCTTAAAAATTTATCTTCTGGCCAGGACGGTTTTCAGTGACTTTATTCGCAATGTAAATCTACGCGCGCATATTATGAAAATGGATCAAAACCCAAATACATGTTTTTTTCACTTGAATTTCCAGGTGGGTAATTACCCACCTTCCGAGATTCCAGGTGGGTAGTACTACCCACCGTACCCACCTGTTCCGCCGGGCCTGGCTATTGAAGTACCAAATAAGTCGAATGCCATTTAATACTTTTTCCGACCGGATATATCGAATACAATCAATGCATTCGAATGCCGTTAAATGACCATTCTGACAAAAACGGGATTTTTTTTAATTTATAGGCATGAAAGTTCGTGACACTTGCGCACCCAAGATGTCAAATCCTAAGGGAGCATCCATAAAAGATGTCACAATTTTTTGGCGAATTTTCGACCCCCCCCCCATGGCACATTGTGTCACAAACCCTGTGACCCAGACTGTCACAATTCGGCTACCCCACCCCCCCCTAAACAGGCAAATAGGGGTCAAATTCAAAAGTCTCAATAATTGTGATACTGACTTTTATGTCACATTTGGCATAACTACAATTTGTCGGGATCCAATTTCGAAACTAGTTAACTCTGAAAACAACAGGATAAGACTGTTCAAGAAAAGGAAATTATAATCAATACGACTGACCATGAAATTGGCAGGGAAACACGATACAATTAATCCAATAAGCTATTTTTGTTATCACTCGATTTTTTGCGGCTGACCGACTTGAACGACCTTCCCAATTCATGCTATATCTTCATATTCTGATTATTATTCTGTCGAGTGTATTGATTTATGAGTCAGGGATTAGTGGCCTTGAGCTCAGTTAACGCTGGAAGAGGTTTATTGCGTTTTGGCTCCCTCGATATTCTCTTCGTGAAGTATCAGTGTAAATGCAAATACACATTCAACAGAAATAAAACGGTACAAGGTAACAACGTATAGAGTTTGCTTTGTTCTCGAAAATATACGCGAAAATTCTGATAGAAGATTTGCAGGTCATACAAGTCTAATATTGCTTGATACCAAAAATCGAAAAAAATGGCCATTTAAAATTCAAAAGCGTTTGAATTGAAACTACCATAAACAGAAATTTGTTGCATCATCTCAAACAATTTCCATTATAACACAAATTTCCCTAAAGCCGAACAAACTGTACCCCTAGGGTGACTTTTTTTCATTTTTCGAATTACTCTGCTCTCACCCCCCTCCGCAGTTTCGTTCGAATGCCCAAAAAATTATCTACTTCAAATGTAAGCCAAATCGGTCAATATTTCGGGGTGGCGTGAAGACCATGAAGTTTCCCATTGATTTAGTTCGTTGATATACGATAGACGGTCACTTAACGAGTGTCGACCTTTTCAACTACGCATGTACCGAAAAGCGCGGATCTATTTGAAATCAATAAATACTATGCATGAAGATATAGATAAATATTAACAATAGTTTTTAATTTTTTTTTAAACAGAATAAATTGAATGATAGAAATACCTCATTTTTTAAAATAATTTAATATTAACATAATATTGCAAGTTTATATGATAGACATTTAAATAGGCCTGCGCTTGTCGGTACATGCGCTGTTGAAAACGTCGGATTTTCAACATAACCTTAAAAACTGTCACAACCGATGCACTAATTTGTAAAATCGAGCTGAAGCAGAAAATGAATTCTATAAAAAAAGACTCTATTGGAACCCATACTTTGAGTTCTTTTGGAACGATTTATCATTTTTGGGTTCCTTTTCAGCAAGAGAGTTTCCTTTTTGTTGCAGCTCCCTTGGAACCAAAATCTGTTCTAATAGAAACCCCAGTTTTTTCTTTAAACGTATCAGTTTCATCTGCAACAGAGTAATCCAAGAATGTAAACAATATTTTCACACAAAAAATTGGGGGTTCACTAAAGTTGCGGCTTAAATAAAAGTTGGTATCTTTTGAACTACAATAGAAACCCGTGGAGACCTAAAACGGTTCTTTTGGAGAACACTCTAATTTCGACTTTAATAGAAAACATGAAGGCGTATTCAGAAACCAACCGCTTGCAAAGTGAGGTTGATAAGTTAGGGATTTACAGAATTTTTCGGTAAAGCAAACGATATAGCTTATGACATATGTCATTATATCTATTCTAATTGCGATTATATTTTCCACTTTCATTCTCTTCATTAAATTATGTCCATCAGAGTTCTATTATACATGTGTGCTTTAACGTAAAAGTTGTGTTATCAACTAGATAAAATGTCGAAGTGGGCAAAGCGAAAAATAGGTTCTTTGGAAATAGTCCCTATTAAAATTGGGTTACTTTGGAGGTTCAACTGGAGTTTCCTTTGGAACAAATTTATCGTTTTGGGTCCTTTTTCAGCAAGAAAGGTTGCTTTTTGTTGCAGGTCCTTACGATCCAAAACTTGGTTTGTAATAGATACCCCAGTTTTTTCTGTGTTGTTTCTTTATACTGATGCAGATTTTCGTAAATACTGAATACCGCTGCAGCAAAAATGATACCTTCAGATTTTTGGTATTACGCCAATTTGATTTTGGGATAATTTCGGACGTTTGATGCTGAAAGTGCTCACTGTGGAGTGTAAACGAGAGTGATCATAACGCTGGGTAAACAAGGGCCAAACACGCAACGTGGCAGGGAATATTCAATTAATTAACGGAATATAAAGTCGCGATTAGCATAACACCCATACGCATACCTTTCTGCACTCCCGGGCTCATCCTGCTGATGAGAGTAAAAGAGAGAAAGAGATAGGTGGGTAATAGGGACCATTAACGCAAGCGTATCAAAGTGCACGAGTGCAAGATCAGACGCGTTAGGAAGTATGGCTTTTATAATGATATTAAAATTTTACCGTCCTTGAATAACGATGCGAGCGCATGGACGAGAGTGAAATTAAATTAGCACGACTACGACGCCGGCAATTTACGCGCGGTATATCACCCCAGCTTCAAAACGATCGAACGATCGAACTGACGGTATATAAACGCGATCAGACTTTGTAATTATTATTATGATAATGGAAGTTTACCTTTCCCCTCGATATTGTTTATCCATGCAAATGGGCCATTCAAGTGGCTGAAAAGAGCACTTCTTTCATTTAATTTTCACTTCACTTTTTAGATAATATGAGAATAACACCCCATTTTCAGCTGCTAACCCTCAACTTTTGCTTTGTAATTCTTATTTTAAAACTTATTGCTATGAAAGTACGAAATATATACACATAACTCCTGCTAATTTTAAACTCTAACTCTCAAAATGATGATTATCGAATAGGGATCTAACTAAGTTTTTAAATGTTCACTGCTATCAGAGGTTAAAATCTAAAAGCCAAAGCTGAAAGTAAGTTCCGCCAGGTGAAAGGACAATAATTTTATCAAATTAAAAAAGGAAGTAAGTCAGACAACCCTTCAGTAAACAAAAATACAAGCTAATCATTTTAGTTTAAAATTAAACTGCTTGCTTAAAATATCGTCTTTAGGGGTTGAGAATTCAACTATCTTGGTAGAAAATAAATAGAAAAATTGGTTGAAAATTCAACTTTTTTGTAGAAAAATTGATATTTTTTAACTGAAAATTCAACTGTTTTGTGGAAAACTCGTCTTTTTGGCTTGATAACTCAATAATTTGGTTGCAATTTTAATTCTTTACTGACTGAAAATTCTTTTCGGTTGAAAATTTAATTAATTCATTAAAAATTTGTCTTCTTTGGTTGAATTTAAAACTAAAATGTTTTTTGGTTAAAATGTCAACCATTACATTTGTCGTTGGGAACTCATCGTTTTTGGTTGAAAATTCAAGCACTTGGTTGAAAGTGGAACTACACTACTTTGTTAACAACTCATTTTTCCGGTTGGAGCTTCATTATTTTAGCTCGCATCATAGTTGAAAATTCATCTTTTTGGTTGAAAATATAATTGCTGTCCTGAAATATCGTCCGTATGGGCTGAAACTGCAACTATTGTGGTAGAAATTTCAAATTTTTGGGTTAAAAATAAATAGAAAATTTGATTGAAAATTCAACTATTTTATTCAAAATTGGCGGTTTTTATCGTTGAAAATTTATATTTTTTAGTTAAAAATTTAGCTACATTGTTAAAAATTGATTTTTTAATTCAAAATTTATAATTTTAGTTGAAACTTCATCTCTTCAGTTAAAAATTTCATTTTTTTTTATTGAAAATTTATTTTATTTTGCATGTAACTCTCATGTTTTACCCCCTAACACTAAATCTTAAACTTCTAACTAAAAAATGTAGCTAATAATTGTCACTTTTAGGGTTGCAACTCACAACTTTGTGCTTCTTGCGTGCCCTTTCGAGCTTATATATAATCCCAAAAACTTGAAAAGATTTATTTTTTTAAATTATAACTCACTAAAAATTAAAATTTAAACTTTACAGAGTAGAAAAATCGATTTTAGATATCGCAGATTAAAATTCTCAATTTTTGGTGCCGATCAAGAATCTTAATCCTAAAACTGGCAGATTAAAAAGTTCTATTAAATATTGAGCTTTAACTAAGACTTAAGCTTATAATCTCAAATTTGAAAAGAACCCAATTTTGAACGTTTTGGCATTTTTTAAATTAATCAGATCAATTACATTTAATACAATGAATTAAAAACTGAATCAAAAATTTATTCGTTATCTCATAACAGCTAAAATACCAAGTGCAACATTTTAGTTGCCTACAGTCGATACTGAAGTAACTTTTTATTCCGGCCATTTATTTTCGAGCATTCTCGTTTTTATCTCCTCGAGCGATTAACTCTTAAATGAATGGCAGAGCAAAAAATAGTGTTTTGACACTGGATGTTGAAACTCCGACTATTCGCTGATTTATATCGAATTTCATTTAATCTTTTTCCATCAAAAAATATAAAAATATATTTGAATTCAATTCTTCTGCTAAAATATCATTTTAAACTTGAAACTTGACATTTACGTCCTCCAAGGGGTGTTAAATAGTGCAGGGTGACCATAAAACTTCATTTACAAAATTCCCTGTCTTTTCCCTGGTTTTACCCTTAGCAATTTTTTATTTTCCCTGACCATTAATATTCAAATATCAGAATTCCAATCTTGTAACATTTTAGGAAAAATAGGCTGACTTTTCACCAAAATAGGGTAATAATAGGGCAATACATTCTTTGAAAAAAAAATAAGATACAATAAGTATCGGAACTATATACGACAAGTCGAAAATATTGGATTTTCAACAAAATAGTTCAATTTTAAACCAAAAAAGATTTGTTACCAAAACAAAAGAATTTTTGATCCTAGAAAACGAATTTTCAACAACAAAAAATACAGTTTTTACCAAACAGTTGCATTTACAACCAAACAGTTGAACTTTCAAGCAACAGAGAAGATTTTTCAACAACCTAGTTGAACTTTTAACCAAATCGTTGAATTTTCAAACTACAAAGATGAATTTTCAACCAAATTGTGGAATTTTCAATAAAAAAAGATTAGACTTCATCCAAAAATAGTTGAATTTTCGAAAAAATAGTTAAATTTTCGAGCCCAAAAAGACGAATGTTCAACAAAACAGTTGAATTTTCAACAAAAAAGATTGATTTTTAAAAAGATAAATTAAATTTGTTATCAAAATAACTCAATTTTTAACAAAATAGTTGAACTGTTAACCAAATAGCTGAATTTGCAACATACAAGGATGAATTTTCAACCAAGAAAATTAATTTTCTACCAGAAAAGACAAATTTTCAACAAAATACATGGAATTTTAACAATAAAGATGATTTTTCAACAAAGAAGAATAATGTTTTACATAAAAAGAGACATTTTCATCAAAAAACACGAATTTTCAACAAAATATTTATATTTTATACGAAAGAGGTGAATCTTTTTAAGAAATTAATTTGTAACAAAGTACTTCAACTTTCAACTAAGTAGTAGAATATAAAAAAAAGATGAAATTTTAACAAAATAATTTAATTTTTAACCAAAAAGTTGCAATTTTGACCAAAGAAGATTAAATTTCTACTAAAATATTTTATTTTTCAACCCGAAAGGACGAATGTTCATCAAGACTTTGACTTTTAATCAAATAGTTGAATTTTCGACAAAATAATTATATTTTTAACTAAATAATAGAATTTGTAATCAAACGAGATGAATTCTAAACCAAAAATATAATATTAGACTTTTCAACTAAAAAGTAAGTAACTTCTAATGAAAAATATTTGGACTTTCTTATTGGGTTTTATTAATTCAGTTCGCATTGAAGTGAAAATGAGATGTTTCTTTTTTTTAAAGGGGGGGGGGCAGGTGAAGTGTGTGAAGTCTGCATTTTTAATATAGAATTTTTTTTTCAAAATCCTTACTTTTTCCTGATTTCCAAGTTTACCTCCATCGTAACTTATTAAGAAAATTTCTAATTTCTTCCACAAAATTTTTTTTTTTTAAATTTGCAAAAAACCTTCGATAATTGAAAAAAATACTTTTAGCAAAATAAGGAGAAATACTGATTTGAATATAAATTCCCTTAAAAAGAAAATCTGTTGTAAAGTATCTATCAAGCAATTGAGGATGAAATGTATAATTTTCTTGTCTGACATAACAGAAATCTTTTATGCTCGCGTGGTTACTATTAGCTCTGCAGTGTGTTATTATGAAGTATGCTCGTTCTGTGGGTCGATATCATGAAATTTTAAAAAGAATATTGTGTTCAACTGCTCGCGGCTTTAGAATCGATTTGAGACCACTGCACCGCAAAACTAGTCAGTACACAAGACGAGTTGACCTGTGTCGAGAATAAGATAAATGTGGTAAAGGTAAAGTACCTCCTTGAGCTAAAGAAAGGAAGAGAAAGAAAAAATATAAGTCGCTGGCATTCAACTATGCCTTTCAATAATTCAAAGAAGCAGACATTAATCGGAAAATGTCTTACAATTAGGAATAAATTTATAATACATACTTGTATATTCAACCCATGTTTCAAAAGCAAGAACACGAACCTGAAAAATAAAAATAAGAGAACATTAGTACACGGAGAAACTTTTGGTTCTAAAATTTGATATTTTAATATTTATTTTTACATAAAGGCAATAGAAAGTCAGGATATAGCGTCACTATTTCAAGAAATACTATTGTGAATATTAAACTGTGAAGCTACTAAGTTTATTGAAATATAATAATAAATGTTAAATTGCCATGGTCGAAAAAGCAAATTAGATATTAATATTTTATTCCAAGCTGAAATAGAAAAAATCGTGTTAGAAAGAAAGCAGTGCTGGCGGGAATCGAACACGGGTCTCCGCGGCAGCAGAACGGAAATATTTCACTATGAGAAAAGAAAATTTTAAGATTTAGGAATTTGATCATCCTTATGAACCTCGGCACATATGACGTCATTCAGCACTGAATTTCCCACGGAGTAATAATAAAGAATAATAATAACGATTATCAACATCTAACAACCGAAATGTGTTTAAGTTATGTAAATCTCTTAATATAAAAGATTCAAAATTTACATTTTTAAAATCAGGAATTTCCTTCATACATACGTTTTGACTACGGCAACTGTACCTTTATTGCCAACCTTAAGCTTGTACTGCCAGCCCTCTAAACCAGTGACGCATGCGCACTGCGCTCCACTATCTCTTTTTCTCGCAGGAGAAAGAAAGATAGTTAGATCGCATGCTCTGGGCTGAATCTGGCAATAAACATGCAGTTACCGCAGTCAACACTCGAGGTTGTTTCTACAGAATGATCGGTCTCCTTACTATTACTCCGTGGAATTTCCTATTTTAAATGGGAATTTTCGCAAAGCACTATACTTTCAAGTGTTTTTTCTTTTATTGCGCCTTTTCATTGAGAATGGTAATTTCTCTAACCTAGTTTGCAACTTACGTTATTTAAACTGCTGGTTACTGCAGCTAGGATTTTATTATTTAATTTGTGAATATTAATTTTTCCTAACTTCAATTGCTATCGGAAATATTAGTCTTTCCAACTCTAAATGGAAAATTTTTAAGTTTGGAGTATATTTATAATTGACACGAAAAAATTATTTCTTGATATCGCTGTGGCAATTACAGTCGAACTTGGATAAGAAGAAACTTGATTTGAGCCTTCTGAGAACTGACGCCGCGCGGTGGCCAAAATTGGAGCATGTGCCTTTAGTAACGTAGCGATAATAACGGCCTATTTGCATAACTGCGTCACGTTGCGTCACATTGTGCAAGTTCACTGTCAGTGTTTACATGGCCCTGACTGTTTATGTTCGGAGAACCTGGATTTGAGCCGAAGGTCAGAACCAAAACCGGGCTCAAATCCAAGTTCGACTGTAAGTAAGTAAGTAAGTATACCATTAAGCCATTTCCCTTTCAGGGTAGGCGTGAATCGAAATCGAATTTGCAATTTTTCATCAAATTAAAATTTGCTCCCGAGATATGAGGACGCTGATTCAGGATAAACAAAATCTTTGATGCAAAACAATTATTCTGTTCTAAGAAAATCTAAATCTAGTGTGACGGTATCGCAATGAGATGACAGTTTTTCGCTATAAGGACTATAAAAAAATAATTTTTTTTCAATAAATGGCAATAATTTCAAAAATATCGATGTTAAGAGAAAAACAAAAACAAAAATTTGATAATGCATATATGTGGTTGAATGTTAAACTCTTTTGTTGAAAATTAATTTTTTTTGCAGATTTATCATATTAGTTCAAAATTCATCTATTTGGTTGAAAATTTACCTATTTTGTTGAAAATTATTTTTTTTTTAGTTGATACTCAACTGTTTAAACCGAAAATGTAAACATTCTATTTATTGTTGAAAATTGATATTTTCTAGTTAAAAATTCAACTATTTGGTTGAAAATGCGTGTATTTTGTTGAAAGTCATCATTTTTAGGAGAAAATGAACGATCTTCTTGAAAAGTTATCTTTTTGGGTTTAAAATTCAACTGGTTTCTAAATAATTCGACTTTTTAGCTTAAAACTCAACTCTTTTGCGCAAAATTCGTCTTTTTGGGTGAAAAATTAATCTTCTTTTTTGAAAATTCATTGATTTGGTTGAGGAGTCAACTATTTTGTTAGCAATTCGTCATTTTCGTTTAATTCAACGATAACAAATATAATCTTCTGTTAATGTGAAAAATAAAAACTTACTTCCGAGATATTGAGTTAGGGAATGATATAAAAAAGTTAGCCAAATCCGATAAAATCATCGAAGAATTTTGAAGTTACAATTTCACAGGCTTTAAAAACCGGCTTTAGGTAGCGATTAAAAACCGAATTTTTAATTTTTCAGTAAATTAAAAACTTTCTCTAGAGATATGGGGCGCTGATTAAGAATAACAAATCTTTGAGGAGAGAAAACTTTTTTTGAGAAAATCTCAATTTAGTGTGACGGTACTGCAACGAGATGACGATTTTTTGCTGAGTAGCTTATAAAAAAAGAAATTTTTGTTTTCAATACGCGATAACAACTTCAAGAAACATCTATGTTGAAGAAAAAACAAAATTTATTACTACGCTAAAATATTACGCTAAAATTGCAACTAAAATTTAAATTACATTTTTGTATACACTAAAGTTCATAAATAAGCATTTGAACCAATCCTTTTAACACAACGTGTATTTGATTTATAAAGAATTTTTTATGCAACAAACCCATTTTTGGAGTAATGTTGGTTATCTATAGGTTTATACTGCCACCCTTCAATTAACTTTTCATTAAAATACACTCGAACATCAAATTAAACTAAAAAAAAAAATGAAGAAAAATTTAACGAAAAATCTATATTTTTTTAATTTCCACAAAGTGTCTTTCAAGTTTCAATGTCACTTTTTAGACCCTGCGGAAATTATTTTTGCTCGTTGTTAACAACCTTGGAAGCAACAAGGAGTGCATATAGCATGACAGTGTAATAAAACTGTCTTTACACTTGAGGTTTAATTTGAGAGAACCTGTTATATTATTAATTACGATTGCTCAACAAAATTGAATAACAAGAGTAGAATTTACTGGTTATGAATAAAAGAAGCACAGTGAGAACTTATGAGCGAAGAAATTTAATTTTTAGAGATTGTGGAATAGAGATAATTCAATTTTTCTGAAGAGATGATTTGCGTTATGGGGGCACGTTTGATATGACTTTCAGTTACGCTCTATAATTAAATCACTATAGATTTGTACAAGGGCGATCGAAGCCGTTCAAGTATGCGTAGATTACACTCCTCCCATATAAATCAAATCAAAGTACAACCTCTAATGATTAACGTGACTCTTTTCACTGATAATTATGGGTTCTAAAAATATATCACTCCGAAGAACTACAATTCTCCATTTAAAGCTTATAACTCCCAGTACATATTATCACAGAAAAAATGACATGTAATCTTTACATCGATATCAGAGTAATCTTTACCTGCAACAAAAAATAACTTCACATGTTAATATTTACCCACCACATGGGAAATGGTTACCATGTCAACTTTATTAAATCTTGTTTTGTTTCGATGCGAAAAAATTCAACTTTATCTACATAAAAATTACCCGCAACAAAAATTCGCTTCTGTTTTTTCTGTGATACAAATGGCTCACAGATTTGACAAAAATTATTATTAAAACGGCTGTCGTCCAGAAAAATTGATGGAGCTGGAAAAGAGGATGGACTATCGACCCGAAATTATGGGGACAAGACACTTCGTATTAAAATATATTCCTTTATAATTCTTATCTTCTAACATTGAATTTATAGCTTACTGATCACACTTGTTTGCTTACAACTCATAAGCTTTCACACAATTTTCCTAATATTACATTTACAACATTACAAAATATCCCTCAATTAATTTCTAAGTCCCACTATCAAACTTATAACTCTAAAATTTTAGTCCATAACTCTTGGCCTTAAGTTTAGGGGCCGTCCATAAACTACGTTACCAATTTTATTCACCTAAAGTTCTGAATGTTCAAATAAACGAAACATATTTTCCCAATTGTATTTTATCCAGAAATATTGTTTCCGCTATCAAATAAAAATATGCTTTATAAGTTTCATTTATAATTGCATTAATTTCAATGTAATGAATCACTGTTTTTGCACCGTTTTATAGTTTAAAAAGCAATTAATTAGAAAATTCATTCATTTGAACGTTCAGAAATTCAAGTACATACCAATTTTGGGCTATTTTTTACCCCACCCCCATCACCCCTTCTTTGAAGACCGTACTTCTGTCTCGATATTGAATACATTTTCAACAAAATAGTTTAATTTTCAACCAAAAAAGATTACTTTTCTACCAAAAGAGATGAATCAACCCAAAAAGATGAATTTTCAACAACAAAAAAGTAATGTTCAACCGAACAGTTGCATTCACAACCAAATAGTTGAACTTTTAAGCAAAAGAACCAAATGTTTAACATCATAGTTGAACTAACCAAATAGATAGATTTTCAAACCAAAAAGACAGTTAAATATTAAAAAAAAAAAAACAATTTATTAGCAACCACAAAAGATGAATTTTGAACCAACAAAGATGACTTTTCCACCATAAAAAATGAATTTTTAATCCAAAAGGACGTATTTTCAACAAAACAAGTGAATTTTCGACCAAAAAAGATGACTTTAACAAAATAGTTGAATTTTTAACGAAACAATTAAACTTTCAACCATATAACTGAATTTTCAACAAAGAAGATTCATTTTCAACAAAATACATGAATTTTCTACTAAATAGTTGAATTTTTAACTAAAAAAGATAAGTTTTTAAAAATTGCTTTAAAAAAAAAAATCAACCAGTTGAATTCAACCAAAAAAGAAGGAATAAAAATATAGTTAAATCCTCAACCAGAAAGATCAATTAAAGAAAAAACTAATTTTTAACAAAGTAGCTCCACTTTTAAACAAATAGATAAATTTTCAACTAAAAAAGAAGAATTTCTAACCAAATATTTAGATTTTCAAACACGAAGATAAAATTTCCACCAAGAGGATTTAATGTTCTACCAAAAAAGATGATCTTTCTACAAAATACATGAATTTTCGAGAAAATTGATTGAATTTTGAAGCCAAACAGACAAATGATCTACAAAACAGTTGAACCTTTAACCGAAAATGATTTTTTTACGTCAATTTTCTACCAAATTGTTCAACTTTTTACCAGAAAGTTAAATTTTTAAACAAATCATTTAATTTTCTACTAAAAGACGAATTTTCAACAAATTACATTAATTTTCGAGCAAATAGTTTAATTTTCAACTAGAAGAGATCATAATAAATTTCAATTAAAAATTCAAAGATTTTTCGGGTTTCAATCGTGTGCGAAACTATGAATGTTGCCGACGTTTCGTGAACATTGCAGTTCACTTCTTCAGGGCTGACCTGAAACTGAAGTTTCAGGTCATGTTGTTCTTAGGTATGTATTCTCTACGATGCCTGTGATTGGCCAGATTGCCCCCTGGTGTGGGCTGGTTGAACTTGATTGGCCAATCAAGTCTTTTTTAAAAAAAAAAAAAAAAAAAAAAACCCGGGAGGACATGAAGTTTACAGAAAACCTACCCATACAAACAGATACCTACATGCCTCCTCCCACCACCACCCATCTCAAAAGCAATCGGTCATCAATTCCCTTGTATACAGAGCTGTCTCCATAACAGATAAAGATAACTTACAAAAAGAACTACAAAATGTTAAAAAATCCCTAATACAAAACGATTACACAAACAAACAAATTAATAAAGCAATAAGAAAATACACTCAACAAAACAAGTCAACACAACCTACTGAAGAAAGAGAGAGAAAAATGACCACCACCCTACCCTACATTCAAGGTATCACAGAACAAATAGGAAGAATTCTCAACAAACACAACATCAAAACCATATTTAAACCACCTGCAAAAATAGGACAACTTCTAAACAACCCTAAAGATAAAAAAGAACCTTTCAGTGATCCGGGAATATATAAAATCCCTTGTTCTTGTGGCAAAGTCTATATTGGAGAAACCGGGAGGGCGGTAAGTCAGCGTGTAAAAGAACATGAGAGTAAAGTCAGGCTAAAACATTTCACGCAATCAGCAGTAGCTGAGCATCATATTGAAACAGAACCTAGCATTTTATTTGAAAAAACAACCGTAATCGCAAAAACGTACAATAAATTTCCAAGAAAACATAGAGAAGCAATCGAAATCTTAAAACACCCTAATAACATCAATAGGGACAATGGATATAATACCAATCCGATTTGGCTTTCCGTCCTCCCGGGTTTTTTTTTTTTTTTTTTTTTTTTTTTTTTTTTTTTTTTTTTTTTTTTAAAGACTTGATTGGCCAATCAAGTTCAACCAGCCCACACCAGGGGGCAATCTGGCCAATCACAGGCATCGTAGAGAATACATACCTAAGAACAACATGACCTGAAACTTCAGTTTCAGGTCAGCCCTGAAGAAGTGAACTGCAATGTTCACGAAACGTCGGCAACATTCATAGTTTCGCACACGATTGAAACCCGAAAAATCTTTGAATTTTTAATTTAAATTTATTATAATGGATCATCGTGAAAGTCTTAAATCTATTATTAGAAGAGATCAATTTTTAATTAAAAAGATCAATTTTCAACCAAAAATGGAATAGTTACATTTCCAGTTAAAAAAATTAATTCTCAGCCAGAAAAAACGAATTTTCAACAAAATACATGAATTTTCAGACAAATAGTTTAATTTGAAACTAAAAAATATAAGTTTTCAACCAATACACTGAATTTTTTACTATAAAAAGATAAACTGTCAACCAAAAATGGAATAGTTAAATTTGTAGTTCAAAAATTTAATTTTCAACAAAATAGTTCGCATTTAAGCGAAAAACGAGAAAAATGGATAGTTTCTTGAAAACAGAAAAAAGATAAGAATTCTTTTAAAAAAAGGGAAAAGAGGGGTATAGGGGAAAAAGTATGAAGTCTGAAAAATGAAAGTGATTTTCAAACTTATTAAGTCATTATTGAACTGTATCGTTGCAGGGCCAATTTTTGCAAAATTCACAAACAGTAAAATTTACGAAGTGTCTCGTCATCCGAAAATTCGGGACGACTAGTCCAATATTTGTCATAAGCTCAGCTAGTCGTCCCAAATGTTCGGGAAGACTAGTCCATTCCCCTTTTCCAACTCCCCCAATTTTTCGGGACGACTAGACACAGCCTAAAATTTATCATCAGAAAACGTATTTATCACATCCGCAGTTTTTGAAAATACAATGGTATTAGTATAAGTGACAATCCCACCGCTGCCACCAAATTAGCTAAACTAACGTCGCCTTTTCTCGGGACGAGATATACTAAACGTTACCTAAGTTCGTATGGTTACTTCCACTGACACTTTATTGTATGTTTTGTAAATCGAAAATCATTTAATTACCGAGATTTTTTCGTATAACTCCCAGCTGTCAATTATAACTTTCACCATTTAACTTACAACTGCGAATATTCAGCTTATCGCATAAGCAAAACGAGTTCCACCTCTTCTGGAATATATTTTCTGCTAAATGGGGGTCTCATTATATTGATGAAAGTCAACGAAAAATAAAAAGAATTGCGCATGAATACGTAACCCATTACATTTTATTTGCTCGTAACTTGAGACACATCATGTAAATATTCCGCTGGGCAATTTGATTTCCCTCGTATAGCAATAAAAAACGCAGCCTTGCAATGTACCCGCGATAGCATCTTGTTTCACGAGCTTAAATTGCACGCAACTTTGGACATGATTCGTCTCGGGTTTTGCGCAATGGTATTCTCGATCGTGGATTTTATGCGTTGGAGGCCCTGGATGGTTCTTTGCCCCCCTCGGTGTGATGATATTGCGCAGCCCGTATTTGGGTCATGGCACCGGTTCGGTTCGACGCCGGCCGTCGTTGTCGATGCAGTTCGTAAATATATCAACAAGTGGGCGAAAAAGAGATTTCGCATCGGTACCAAAAGTAATGGGGACTGCTGCAGCGTTTCTCGCAAAGAAGGTCAAGGCTTTCACGGTGAAAGAAAGATCTCTCGACTCCAAATTCCAATTTATTTTCGAGCAAAGAGAATTTACTTTACGGCTTTTGCCTTACGAAAAGGTTTTTTTGCTCTATACTATAGAGCAGTCTATAGGGAGCCGTCCATAAACTACGTTACCAATTTGAGAGTGGTGGGGAGGGGAGGTCGCGCTAAAAACTACACTTGGCAACGGTACAGTTCAGTAATAACTTAATAAGTTTCAAAATCACTTTCATATTTCAGACTTCACATGCTTTCCCCTATTCTCCTTTTTTTCCTTATTTTAAAGAACTCTTCTTTTCCCCCTGTTTTCAAGACACTTCACCTTTTTCTCGTTTTTTTGCTTAAATGCAAACTGAATTAAGAGATAACTCAATAAGAAAATCATACTTGTCTTGGATAAAATGTCATTATTTTTGGTTCAATAGTCTGCTACTAAATTTTTCTTCGGAATTCATCTAGTTTGATTAAAAATTCCATCATTGGGTTGAAAATGTAACTATTTTGTTAAAAAGTCATCCCTTTTGGTAAAAAATCCAACTATTTGGTTGAATTACTTCGGTAACCATTTTTTTAAATCAACTACTCCATTTTTGGTTGAACATTGATCCTTTTTAGTTGAAAATTCATGTATATTGTAAAAAATTCGTTTTTTTGGTAGAAAATTAATTTTCTGGGTTCAATACATCTTTTTTTTTTGCAAATTCATTTTTTTTGGCTGAGAATTCATTTTTTGAACTGCGAATATAACCATTCCATTTTTGGTGGAAAAATGATATTTTCTAGTTGAAAATTCAACTATTTGATTGAAAATTCGTCTTTTTGTTAGAAAATTAATCATTTTCCTTGAAAATACGTTTTTTTGGTTGAAAATTCGTCTTTTTGGTTGAAAATTTAAACATTTGGTAGAAAATTTAACTTATTCGGTTGATTTTGTAGCTCAATAACTCAACTCTTTTTTTTCGGCTTTTTTGGGTCGAAAATTAATCTTCTTGACGATTCAACTATTTTGTTACAAATTCTTCATTTTTTGTTGAATTCGATTGGTTGAAAATTCGTTTTTTCTGTTATTGAAAGTTAATTTTTTAACTGGAAATTTAACTCTTCTATTTTTGGTTGAAAACTTTTTCAGTTGAAAATTCAACTATTTGGTTTAAAATTCATGTATTTGGTTGAAAATTCGTCTTTTGATAGAAAATTTATCTTTGTAGGTTAAAAAATCAACTCTTTTGTTAAAAATTTGTCTTTTTGGATAGAAAATTAATCTTCTTTGTTGACAATTCATCTATTTGGTTGATGATTTAACTATTTTGTTAAAAATTGAATGATTGTGTCGAAAATTTAATTCCATTGGTAAATTCATATTTTTTGTTAAAAGATTCGCAAAAAAGCGCAGAATAAACGTGAAATCAGTAATTAGCCGACTCAATTTAACGACAATTAACTCTAAAACTCAATTAATTTATTTTTAATGCCAGTAGATAACGCTCGTGTCGTAAGTCTCGCTATTTTTCGAATAAAAATGGAGCCATTATGAGGCGAAAGATTATCAAGGCAAGGTTCAAAATAGGAAATTATCTTTAATTCATGTAAAGTTTAACGGGCAAGGTTAATTTTTGTGGCAGCGAATCTTTCACCTGGAATTGATGTAAAGTTTGTTTTTCGTTTTTTCTGTGAAAGCATTGAAAGACTTTCACTTCTCGAAGTGCCAAAAAATTTTCTTTCAAACTTGTAACGTAATGAGAAATTTTGGATGAGACATGAAAAAATGCGCATCTGCCGGTTCGTTTATACGCTCACCTGAACGACGACGGGTGTGATTGCCGGCGATTATCTTTCGAGCCAGATCATTCAAAGATAGATATTTCCGTGAGGCAAGTACTCGTAAAAAGTCGTGATGTTTAAAATATCTCAAACTCATTGGTCCTAATTACAGATCCTGGGTGCCGCTGCCGCAAATACTTATCGACACGCACCGATTTCAATTTCACAGTTATTCGTAAAGACCACCGTGATCTCTCTCATCCATGAGAATTATTATTACCTTACAGACCTTACTAAGCAACATTTTATTATTTTTACTCAACTCTGTAAGAGAAAAATAACTGAAAAGAGATTCCATTCATTTTTGCTTTAAAATCTGTAATAATATCGATACTAGTCTTCTTTACTTAAGATGATCAAATTTTAGATTGTAACTCCCAATACTAAGCTCATAGTCCACAAAAATTCGAAAACAACTTCGTTATTTTCTACTTTACCCTCCGAGGTAACAACCTTCCCTGACTTTTTCCAGATTTTTTCTTGACAAATTTTGTATTTTCCATCAAAATCAATATTTAAAGGCCAGAATTCTTATAATTTAGTAACATTTTCAGACTTCACAACCCAAAATGGTCTCAAAAAAGGGAAAATAGGGCGATTTTTCACGAAAATAGGGGAATAATTGGCAAATAAATTCTTTTAAATAAAATTAATAAAGATACAAAAACGCTTTAAATTCCAAAGATTTCAAGATGATATCCGATAGATGGCGACATAAAAATGATCTGCAGTCGATATAAGCTTTAAATAAAGCTTTAAAACTGTGACAGCTCACGTCCAATATCTTTCTTTAAAGAATGAATAGTCTCTATAATTTTAGTTTCATTATTAAATTTTCTTCAGAGCAATGCCATTAAATCTGTATTATAACGTAAAACGTGCAACATTAATTTGTAAAATCTTCGAAGTGAGTCAGGCAGAAAATCAGTTATGTACAAAAACACTATTTTCGAAAACAGACTTTGGGTTCCTGTGGAACAATTGATCATTTTGTGTTCCTTTTCAGCAAGAGAGGTTCGTTTTTGGTGCAACTCCCTTGGAACCAAAAATCGGTTCTAATAGAAACCCCAGTTTTTTCTGTGTGTGTCGGAACAAACTAGATTCTAGAACGAAGAAACTTTATAATATGCAACGTAATATCAACAATTTAATAGAAAGTGAAAGTAAGACTAAAGGTTGCAAGTTTGTTGGGATTCCGGATTGTACAAAGTCCATGTATGACTATAATCACATAAACATTTAATATGAAAATGTATACATATAAGCTATGAGGCATGAGGAATAAATACTAGAGTTTCTGATTGATATCTCTGATGTCGGTTATAACGGTTATAGGTTTTGTATAACTATGGGTACAACCTCGGCATAGAATTTTCGATCCGCGGCTCGAACGTCTTCAAAAAGGCGTTTCCCCTTTTCGTGCCTATATCCTTTCTGTCACCGTAATGAATGTATGCGGCAATCGGGGTTTATAGCCGACAGTCTCCATTGGCCTATTTTCAAGCCACTTTCCTTCCGTCGCATGTGGATGCGCCTGTCACGGATGGATGCACCGTGAGATCATTATAACCGCGGTCCACAAGCAATACGACCGAACTGACTTACTTACAAATGACATGCCTTTGTTTTTTATCTTCCGCTTTTTCTCTCCTCTCTCGCGAATGATTGCTATACGGTCGTTAAAAAGAAACCTGTTTACGACTCTATGAACCTCGTCAAATTGTCTCTCACGTAAGAAAACGTATGCCTCTAACATATGCCACTAACATTTATTATCCTTACTTATTATTAACAGCCGAAAGACTTGATAAAACACACTGGCACACAGTGAACCACGGGATATCAAACCGTTGCGTATCATTCATATCTGTCTTGTGGCAGTTGTTATATTTTTTATTGAATGCCGCAGATTAGTCACGACCGACATAATATTTCTAAAACAAGGAATATTTTAGAAAATCTTGAATTTCAGGGTTGAAGGAAAATTCAAATTTTCCTATAATAGTATATTGGGCTATAAGTCGCTATGGCTCAGGAAACTGTTTATTTCCTTAAAAGTGTTTCTTTAGATTTATTTTCAATAGAGTTACAATAGTTAAATATTCAGTTAAAATAAATTATTATTCAAAACAAAAATAATGAATTTTCAACAAAATAGTTAAATTTTCAACCAAAGAGATGAATTTCTCACTAATATGATGAATATTAAAATAGAATAGTTAAATTTTTAGTTACAAAAGTTATTAAAAAACACAGTTTTCAATTAAAATGATGAATCATCAACCAAAAAAATCATATTTTAACGAAGGAGTTAAACTTTCAGTCAAGTAATTAAATTTTCATCCAAATAGTTGGATTTTCAATAAAAAAATCAATTTTTAACAAAAAATGGAATATTAAAATTTTTAGATAACAAAATTTATTTTCAAACTAAAACGATGAATCTTCAACCACCAAAAAGACGAATGCTTGACAAAGAAGTTCAACTTTAATCCAAGTAGTGGAATTTTCAACCAAAAAAGACAAATTCTTAACGAAAATGTAATAGTTGATGCTACAACAAAAAAAGAATTTAATTTCAAATCCAAAACAGTTGAATTCAACCAAAAAAAAACAACGAATTTTTAACAAGATATTTGAATTTTCAACCCGCAAATATGAATTTTTAACAAAAAAATTATATTTTTAACTGAATAATAAAATTTTCAACAAAAAAAAAGGATGAATTCTTAATAAAAAATATAATAGTAGAAATTTCAGCCGAAAGGAATTAACTTTACAATAAAAAATAGTTGGATTTTTAACCGAAGAAATGAAATTCTTACCAAAGGAGATGAATATTCAACTAAAACATGATGAATCTTCAATTGAAATAGTTAAATTTTCAGTTGAAAAAATTATTTTTCTGTCAAAAAAGCGATTTTTCAACAAAATAGTTCAACTTTCAAACAAAGAGATGAATTTCAAACTAAAATTGCGAATCTTCACAAAAAAAATCAATTTTCAACAAAAGAGTTCAATTTTCAACCAAGTAGTTAAATTTTCAACCAAAAAGATTTATTGTTAAGGCCATGTGACGAGTGGGTCACGTGACCGGATTCCTACGTTGCCGACACTTTTTTTCAAAATCAACTTACGTTCAAACGAAACGCGATATCGAGTTGAAAATTTGGGATAAGAAATAAGAAGCGTTAAGAAAGGCGGCTCTGGTCCTAAATCTTTATAATTATGAAAAAAGTTTTTTTTTGTAAATAATTTTTTTTTTGCTTTTTTCATGATTATTAAAATTTAGAACCAGAATCGCCTTCCTCAGCGCTTCTTATTTATTATCTCAAATTTTCAACTTGATATCGCATGTCGTGTCAACGTAAGTTGATTTTGAAGAAAAAGTGTCGGTAGGGTAGGATTCCGGTCACGTGACCCACTCGTTACATGGCCTTAACCAAGAAGATTAATTTTCTGCCAAAAAGGCGAGTTTTCAACTAAAAAAGATACATTTGCAACAAAAAATTAAATAATGAAATTTCCAGTTAAAAAAGTTAATTTTCAACAAAAAAAAACGAATACTGAATTCTAGAACTTAATTTTTTTCTTTCCACAACTTTTTCTATAGATTTACCTAGTTTCGATTTCCACTTCTGAAAGATTTATAGTTTTCTAGGTACAACAGGAAATGTTTTAGAACGTTTTGAATTTCAGGGTTGAAGAAAAATTCCATTTTTCTTATATCGGGCTATAAATCTATACGACTCAGGAAATTATTTTGTTTTACCATCAAAAAGTGTTTCTTTAGATTTGTGTAGTTCAAATATTCGTGGAAAATTAATGATTTTTCCTTTAAAAAAATGTTGTCAATTTTTTCGAATACTCAGGTTTCATTGTGCATGCGTAGAGATTATAGTGTAGACTAGGTGTCCTAAAAACACAATGTTTTTTATCGCCCCCCCCAAACTTGTTCCATTTGGTGGAAAAATAAATGTTTATTTTTATTTCATTTGAAAAGAAAGTTCAAACAGCGGTCCTGAGACTTTGCACAGCCCCAAAATGATTATAACTATTAACGTTAATTTTCGTAAAAATAATAGGTGTTTTTCATGATATACAACTGATCACTCAAAAAATGTCTGGTTAAATCAACCAGAATTCTGATTAAATATGCCCTTACTATTTTTCCTGGTTAGACTAACCAGAATTATGGTTGAATTAAACAGAATTTCTGGTTAATTTAGCCGGAATTCTGGTTAATTCAACTGGTACCATCAGGTGTATTTCCTGCCAAAAACTTATTATTTTTATGGAAATTAACGTTATTTAATAGTTTTATTCTTCTTGGGACGGTTTAGGCCCAACGACCGCGGTTTCAGCTTTTTTATTAGATAAAACAAAAATACGCTTTTTTGCAAGTTGCACATCATTTTGATCAAATTTCAGGATCAAATTGATCAAGTGGCATTTACTGTGCAGGGAAAAATAAAAAACGATTGCAAATTGAGATTCTTTAATTTGAAAACTGCATAGTGAGTTGGAAAAAGAATTTCAATTGCAATTGAGTAAAAGAAATTTCTCGTGTATTCCTCTCACTGAACGTTTTCCATTTGCTATTGGTGGTCTCTAAACACAAAATCACGCAATTCTCACATCGATTTCACCGGAGGTACACGTCAAACAGCTTCGCGGAGCTTCCGCATTCTCGAGTTTATCGGTTCGCCAGTCAGCCCTCGTGAAATGTAATTTATAACCGGGACTTTCTTCCACAGTGAATCAACGACATGGATACACACTACATTGAGTTTACTGCCCTATTCGCTTGCCGACTCTAAATCTTTATGGGATGAAAGGACTCTAATTACTGGGCATTTTCTACCCTTTTACGCATAATGCACCGTCACTTATTGGTATTTATCATTTTTCTGACATCTACATTTAAACACTTCTTTGGTTATATTAATCACCCTGCTGTGCCGAAAAATTAATACAAATGTAAACAAGTCAAGTTATTTGCAACTTTCATTTTTCCACACTCTGTCACTTTACCCGCCTTTCCCCTGCATTTACAATCTGTTCTAGAAATCAGTGGTTTTCTTGTTTTTTCCTTTGTTTCCAAAGAATTACTTGCAAATAAGAAAACCTTTAGTCTATTATTTAATCATGTAAAATAAAGATATCGCTCGATGACATGATGAACGACTCAATTACTCTCAACTAATTAAATCAGTACTAAGTATTTCCACTGATAAATCAGTCATTTTTTTAATATGTCATTGATTGAAATAGTAAAATACATTGTTATAGTTGTATTTTTCGTGTCAGGGCCTAAAATGTTTAAAAATTTCGGAAAAACAAACCTCGTTTATATCATCCACCAGCCACCCACTAACAAGAGGAAGTCAAAAATAATGTTATCAACTGTATCGATAGCAGTCTTCAAAATTTTTAAAAATTATTTTAAAAATGATTTTAAAAGAATGTAAATATTTACATATTTTTGAAATTAGCTACTTTTTTGGACCAAGTTTGACCCGGGGGGAGAATCTAGGGGGGGGGGGGGGATCTACAAATGTTTTGACAACATATAAAAATACTAGTAAAAATTACCTTTAAAACGAGGCGAAGAACATTCAAAAATGTTAATTACTTCTAGAGTTATTCCAATTTTTCAAAAACATCGAAACTTGATCTTTTTTGCAATATCTTTTTACAAAAATGACATTTTGTCTTCAACTTAAGCTTATTAGACGCAGAATTTTATTACCTTTACAATATAGACACTAATAGCTACAACTCAAGAACAGGCGTATAGATCATTTCCGCCGATAGTTCAGTTGAATTGAACAACCAAAACAGATTAATTTTCAAGGAAAAATTTGCATTTTTAACGAAAAGCGATGAAATTTCTACAAAAATAGTTGAATTTGCGAACCAAACAGAAAAAAAACATTTTTCAGTGACAAAAAAAAATGTCAACAAAATTGTTCAATTTTCAAGCCAAAAAGACGAATCCTATCATAAAAAAAGTTTTCCAAAAAAGGCAACAAAGAAAGGAGACAATATTTTGGTATTTGACATTAAATAAAATATTTGATATTAAATGCCGCTAAAATGCAAAATTTTTAATTTTATAATTTTATAAATTTATTGACCAGTTTAAAGATTTCTGGTTAAAAAATATAAATGAATAAGTGAATTTGCACACGTTTAAAATTATATAATGTTAAGTAATTTTAAATTAGAAATATTAACAATTAACACTATAATTATCAGATAAAAAAATTCCCACTGAATCACTTCAAAGGAAATTAAAGGACACGACACGTAATTCACCGGATTGATAAAAAAATAAGAACTGTTAAATTTCTTTCTAAATCGAGCGGAAGTTCCATTCTGTTGAAATTCCGTTTTGACAATGACAAACTTATGAGTATCTTAACACTTAAAGCTAATGACGTAGATTAATATAAAAAAGTTGTCGAAATTTTTCTTTAAAATGTGGTATTATTTTTGTGACTAATGCTGGTATTCAACTTTTTGTTCTTTATGCTAATTTGTTTTTTTTTAAAAAGGCTGTTAGCGCTTTTCTCTATCTCGTTTATTTAAGCAATTTCTACCAAAGGAGATGAATTTTCCAACCAAAAAAGACGAATTTTCAACAAAAAGAGTTAAATTTTCACCCAAGAAAGATTTTTCAGTTAAGAAAAAAAAACTTCAACTAAATTGTGAAATTTTGAAGCTAAAAAGAAGAATTTTTTTTAAATAGTTGAATTTTCAACGAAGAAACATTTTTCAGTCAAGAACGGACAAAAATTTCAACCAATTTGTTAAATTTTCAAGTCGAAAAGACGAATTTGCTACAAAACAGTTGAATTTTTAATAAAAAAAGTTAATTTTCGGAGAAACATTGTTAAATTTTCCAATCCAAAAAGACGGTTTTTCTACAAAACAATTAAATTTTCAATAAAAAAAGTCAATTTTCAAGCCAAAAAGACGAATTTTCTACAAAATAGTTGACATTTCGACCAAAAAAGATGACTTAAACAAAATAGTTTAATTGTTAACCAAAAAATATGAATTCTCAACCAAAAATATAATCGGAGAGTTATCAACCAAACTAATGAAAGAATTAACTTACAACCAAAAATATTTAGATTTTCTTATTGGGTTGTATTAATTCAGTCCGAATTTAAGTGGTAAAACGAGAAAAATGGGAAAACAGGGAATAGGGGAAAGACTGTGAAGTTCGTAATAAATAAATAGGAATTTTGATAATTTGGAGACTAAACAATAATAGTTTAAATAAACATTGAAGTTGATTTTTAATACTTTTAAAATATTAGGTTAGAAAAATGGAAATTTTGTTAAGAAAATAAAGTTAATTTTCCGCTGCACATTTGTTTATTTCGGACTACGCCTTGTTTCATTTCTGTTGTTTTCTCATATTATCACTATTCGCATATAATTATGAAGTTTTACTTGTTAGAAAAAATAGAAATAAATAAATAAAATATTGCTTGCACTAAATTTATTTCTGTAGGAACATTTATATAGAAAATGCTTAACAAATCTGTAATTACGACTGAATTCTAGCTACAGCAATTATTAGAATTTAACTGACAATCAGTTGAATGTTACTAATTCAAATTTAATAATTATTTTTATAAATCATTTAACTTATTTACCTTCAAATAGACAATGTAGAAACTTTTCGTTTATATTATACGCTTATTTACATTTGCATTCGTGGTGATTTTTGCAGATAAGGTAAAAAATCTTTTTAATATTTCACTGTGAATTTCTATTTTTCTCATAAACACCTGAGTAAAGGTACACTGAGCGAAGAATTCCCGTGTAGTTCGGGTTTACACCCCAATAGTTCGGGTGGTTTATCTTTTTTTTTGTTTCACACGAAGGTTTGGTGCGCTTGCACTACTGAGACGTGCGATCACCCGAACCATTCGGGTGCTCAACCGAAACAGCAGCAACCGAAGTGGTGGGGAGCCCGCCCCAATGCTTGGGGAGCTTGCACGAATGATTCAGGAGATTCGAGTCGTGAACCGCGTTGGATGTTGCGCGTTCGACGTTTGCGCATATTCGCTAATGGCCGCAGCTGATGAACATCAGGTTCTTCCCGAATGTCACTCTTTCTAGGTTATGTCGAATTTATTGTTCATCACTCATATTTATACTAACGGAGCATTCTAAGATTAGGTAAATCACATAATTGAAAACTCGATAATGTACATGTAGTGCTTTAGGACAGGGTTGAACTGTAATCATCAACGTGTAAGATTTTTAATTGATTCCAGTTATCTAACGACCTTAATCATTCGTGCCACTAGCCGAATCATTCGTGCAAGCTCCCCAAATATTGGGGCGGGCACCCCACCACTTCGGTTGCTGCTGTTTCGGTTGAGCACCCGAATGGTTCGGGTGATCGCACGTCTCAGTAGTGCAAGCGCACCAAACCTTCGTGTGAAACAAAAAAAAAGAGAAACCACCCGAACTATTGGGGTGTAAACCCGAACTACACGGGAATTCTTCGCTCAGTGTAAGTATCATAAACGTACTGACGACTTTATCTCCATTTCGTCCAAAATTGCAGATGCGCTCATTTTTATTTGAATGGCAGAGTAGAAGACACAATTCTTTACATTCAGTTTACTACCTTACTCGTTTTCTGAATTCTTCTTATTTCCTTTGAAATATCACTCTTGTTGTCACTTTGTAAAGATAAGGTCAGATGTGAAGGTTTTAATTAAAAATGATTTGAATCTGGGTTGAGTAACAGTTGTAGCGGAATGGGGTCTGCCTTTCAGTGATCTATTGTACTCGTTCTCGAGTTTAATTGGCTACAGAGACAAAATGGGCTGGATTTAGAATAGTTAATAGTACATTAGATCTGTTTGGATTGGGAATTGAAAAGTTCATCAGACCTCAGAACGTGGGACTTTTTCGACTATTGCCTTTTCTACTTTTTCTTCGCGAGTATGATTTGCTTCCAAATAGGGTCGATACAACTCCTTTCTTAAACATTAATTTGAATGGTTCTTTACTGGAACAAGAAAGTTTTTAGGAGAGACTTGAGAGATTTTGTTATTAAAATTCATTCTAAATTGCAATATTGGTAAGGAAACTGCTAGCATAGATATTTTGTCAGTCAGTTCATTTGAATTCCATTGTAACAAATGCACGCGCTGTGGACCGTTAAGTTCACTTGAGGCCAATAACCCAGGTAGCAAACTTATTTGGAATAGTTTCTGCCCACCTCCGTGCTAGGAACGATCTGATGATGACGGTATTAGAGCCACAATGCCAGCGAGACCAATACCACCTCAGCAATCTAATAATTCTAAAAGCAATGTGCAACTCCAGATCGTGAAAGATAATTACTCTCAGACATGTCGCACTTGCTGCATTAGTTACAACCTCTCATAAAATCTATATCTAAACTTCACTTCTCGCTTAACTTTTATAAGAACACATTCCACTCTACTATTACCTGTGACAAATTGCGTAATTGTCACATACTGACACTTTTTGCAATACGTGATCTGATCTTTGATCGCTTCATTACTGGAGCTGAATCTTTTTTCATATTATACTTCTGGTATCAATGGTATCATTAAATGGGAGAAAATTGCCTGGAAGAAAAATGTATTCATTTACATCTAAGATCATTTCTTGGATAGAATGTGTTGCCCAACTTCTTTTGGCAAGTAATAGACTTATCAGTAGGGATATTTAAAATTTATGATTTCAATCATAAATTGTTAAAGAAACAAGAGTTAGAGAAGATAATACTCCACAGACAGACATCGGATGATGCTAGGTCAAGACTCTTGATATCCAAGTGACTATAGTTCTGGAGGAAGGGAGGAGGCCATGTAAGGTCAAGGGACCGAGCGAACGACTATTATGCACCAACAATAGGCTCATTGTCCACCGTTTGCAATGTGACATGCCTGAGAGGCTAGCAAGGCATCTCAGATCGTATCGCGCGATAATTTTGTCCTGTTCTATTCCTCGCTCGACGTTCGATTTCCTTCCTCTATTCCTCTTTGACTCTTGACTCTTTCGCTTCCTAGACTCCTGTAGATTCCAACATGTTTTCTCTTTCCATTTGCTGCTTCTTCGATCTGTGACTTCTTATTACTCTTTTTTTTTCAATTTGTAAAGGAAAGGTCAGATGTGAAGAGTTTAATTCGAGATTGACCCAACTTTGTATAACCCAAAATGGCAAGTTCAGGCAAAAAAGAAGCGTCAGACACTCAAGAAACAATTTTTCTTCTTTATGAATGCAGAGTTCAAGACAACAAAAGAGGATGGTGAAGAAATTCCATAAAAATTTGATAATGTTGCCTACACAGAGAAAAATGGAAGGTCTGAACATCTAGATATTCAGACTGACTATATTCGAGGGTCAACTAGAGGACAGCCTTCTAGAATCTAGATGGTCAAAGCGACTCTCTAGAAGGTTAAAACAAGAGGTTCAAATCGATCATCTCAGAGAGTCGATTTGATTATCCGATAATATCTTCCATATCTGTTGCACTTCTTCTACCTATACGTTATACATATCTGCGAGATTCTGGTCCCTCTCTTGTAAGAGAGTGGAAATTATGAAATTAAGTGGAACCTGCAAAACCTGAAAATTTATATAAAATGTATAAAAACCTAAAGCAATTTTTAATATTTGTGGAGAGCGAAGTGCATGATACATGATTTGATAAGCACAAACAGAGCACTTTGACAATATCTTGTGTGAAGTACACGAGGGACTATAAGGACAAGGTATCACTGCTATATGAATTGTAAGATTTCAAACATTTTTAGCACCTTTACAGGAAAAAACGACACGGTGACAACAAAGTGATTGCTGAGTGTCGAGTTACTACTTTGTCCGTAATCCCTTGGAAGCATCCAATTTGACATTGAAAATCCAAAAGAAAAAACTTAAGTCCACTTTTCACCATGTTATGTGTTATGCACTTCACTCTCCACATATGTTCGAAATACCACCAAGCAGTTTAAACTGATTAAAAATCTGTTTCAATTTAATACACAAAAACTATGACGCTGAACGGCTGAAAGACATTCTCTCACTCAGAAAATGAATCTCGATCTGAGTCACGTGACCTTTTAGTTTTCACGAGCATAACGGAAGCGTAACGACTGACTATCCACGACGGTTCATCTAATCTTTCACGAATGGTCAAGTTGATTATCCTAATAGTAGTGAGTCTGAACATCTTCGAACAGTCAGGCTGAACATAAAATAAGAGTGAGTTTTGACGTTATGTTGTCGATTAGCGTACTGAAATAGTTTTTTGTCGGTGGAATGATGTTTTTTTTTGATCTGCTAGTCAGTATCATATTATATATCTACATATCATTATCATCCATAAAAAAACTATTTCATCGCGCAAGTCGACGACACAACATCAAAACTCAATTTCTCAATAAGTTTGGAAATATAAATTCTTACAAGAAGTGCAATGGCGTCATTGTTCCTTTGAGAAGGCTATGAAAAAAATTTAATCAAAAAATAAATATAAATTAATTAATTAAAAAATAATGAATCTCGTTCTCGTTTTCACGGCTAAAGACAAAACATTTTGTTTCAGACTAGTAGATCAAAAAAAAAACATCATTCCATCGACAAAAAACTATAAAAGGAGAGTATCTCTGACTATGTCGAACAAATTATGACAGGGCTTTTCGATTTTTCGCCATGTACGCTGAATTTAAGGTAAAGCAATTTTAAGGTGTATAACTGTATAACAAGTTTATGCATTCGTTCTTATTGAAAACGAATACTTCCTTCTGTTCTGTTACTTTTCTTGAGAGTTTTATTTTGTTTCAACGAAATTCGCCTGGACCTCTCCAGAATACTGATTCCCATGGTTTGCGGTCTAAATGTAAATCTATGGCTTCGTATGAAACGACGGGTATGAATGAGGATCACGAATTAAATGAAGAACGCTACAGCAAAAGGACTCGTTTTACAATGCTGTTAAAATGTTTGTTATTTCCAGACACGAAAACAACCAGCGAGGCATTTATTGTTGATTGTGCGCCGCTTCCGAATAGTGCTTGCCAAGCAATCATTGTTTTTCGCCATCCCTGCGGATTCGCTAGATTTACTATATCATCGTGAATTAGTAGCAATCAGAAAAAGTAAACAAGTCTTTACAAGGGAACTGTGATAGCACACAGGAAAGTTAAATTAAGATTATTGACTTTCATTTTCAAACTCCCGGTGCCCCACGCAAATCGGAGTAAACCCCGAGTTTATAAGGTTCACATAAAAATCCTTTTGTATCTAGAGTTCTCCCATATGCCATAATACATACGAGTCTGAAACTTGACACAAAAATTTCTCATGGCTTGAGGAAGGTTTACCCGTAAAAAATTATATATTTCCTCTTTAGGGGAAACACAAATTATTTTTTTGTTAAATTCGGCTTTGTATAAAGAAGACATCTTGCTAGTTTTTCACTTCTGCGCACATATGATATCAACATTTTTCTCGCTTTTTGCTATCTTAAACTGAATCAGTGAAATTGTCACTAGTTGAATCAGTATTTTGAATTATCACTTGTTAACCATTGGTTTTCCGATTTTGACTGGGTGAACCAGTAAGTGACTTAACTGAAGCAGTCACTGAAATATACCAGTGACGCCAAATGATTCAACCAGTGATATAGCGCTCCACGCGGCCAAGACATGAACCTCCAGTCATCTCGTACGCTCGTGTAGCCGGTCGTGTCTTTGCATTTCAATTAAAACGAACTTTATTATGTACAAGTACAAGTAATTGTCTTAGAAATATTTGGGGCCTGGCTGCAACAAGCAGGGAATATAATATCTTTCGCTAGAAAGCGGGGAGGCCCCTGGCCATTTTGAGAAACGCGACGCGTTGACGGAATGATGGGCATATTATATCCTATTACAGTTCAACCCGGCCCTCATTTATTGTTGTGATAGTAACGTGCCCTTTTTAACAGATAATTTTCCAAATGTTAGCACAAAAGTGATGAATGATAAGTGTCATACCTAACCAGCCGACGGACGACGATGCGTACGGCTGACTACTGGTACTGAGTAACCAGTGAATCTCAATGATTAAACCAATGATGGAATTCCACTGAATGAACCAGTGAAATCTCAATGATTGCTAGTGACACACTTCTGGCTGTTTAAACCAGCGAGATTTCACTTTTATAATTAAATTTTTAGGGTTTCGTTGGCTTCGTCGGAAACCTTTAGGTGTTTAGGCTATCCGTCCATCCGTCCGCCTTTTACGGCTCCTAGATCCTAAACTATTGGTGGCAAAAGGTTGATATTTGACATGAATATTGACCAATCCTGGTATATTATTAAAAGCCTGGCAACGAGTGGGAGGGGAAAGGGGCATATAGGCAGTAGGTGCCTGTTTTTGAAGAAAATAGTCATAACACTATTTAAATGAGTAAATCGTCACATAATCAGCTTGCATAGAAAATAAAATAGTAATATGGAGTGAAATCTGATCTAAAATGACAGTAAACATTAACTGGTGACACTCTTAATGAAGGTCATACATGAACGCGTTTCTAGTTAATAATATGCAGTTACCGCTTTACAATCATTGTCAGCACGCGATATCCGATTCCACTGTGAGTTGAGTATCTAATGTCACCATGCGACGTAATATGTGCATTTCTGGCGCATTGCATATATCACTCCTCGTTATACACGTCTATGTCCCAATATTCGTTGATTGCGCGTATCTTGTGTAACTCGACGCTGTCAATATAACTCGATGACAGTCTCAAATATTATATAATCGCAAGCAACATATAACATTTTTCTTACACAGGAAAACATAGAAGAAAAATCTGCTCACGCAATCAATCATTTTACATCTTTGTAAATGTAAATTTTTCTTCCTATCCTCGCGAAAATGAACGATTCTTCGTTTACGAAAAGAGGGGTAAATAATTTCATAAGGTAATATTTGATGGGTACTTTTATTGAATTATTTTGGTTATTTAATAGTAACTCTTAGGGTGGGACCCTATTCGAGAATCTAACTTTTATCTCTCGGAACCCTCCCTGTTTTGAATATGGAAATGAATGTAACTTTGAGAGCATCGTTCAACTGTTTTGAGAAAACACTGACAAATAAATTATCTTTAAATTTGATTTGATTTTATGATTTTCCAGGAATATGTCTGTTTTTCGTGTTATACACGTACTATTTTCATACGATTTTCCTTATTAGATTATATTCAACATGAGTTATGGTTATATGCGAATTAGTTTGTGAATGAATGATGCCACTACGCGACGTTTCGCAATAATCACGTTTCCACACTTGACGTATCCGGCCACGTAATGTCCCACTTTATAATCGCAGCTTCCACCGCTAATGTAAAAGTCGCAGAAAAACATGCGAAATATGTATGGAGATGGAGTTTGTAAAACAGTGTAGTGTTCAAGTCTCCACAAAAAGGATCCGATGCATAAAAATATGCGTGAACTATTTCTATCGGATTTACTAAACATATTCCATTTATTTAATATTATTTGAATGAGCGTCAAGACGAAAATTTGAAATATTGCTATGATCTCCTAAAATGCACTACGACACCTTCAAAATCGACTTTATTAAATCGATACCAATTTTTCTGACTTCTGCAGTGTTACCTTCATGGAGTATTCAAAATTTGCAGCCTCCGAGAAAGAACAGTGAACTTTTAAGACTCAAGAGGTTGATTTGGGGTGGGTTCCACATGCGGTAGAGGGATACAACTTTTTGAAGGTTCTTTTATCATGAAATGCAGACATAATCATTAAAAACATTTCGACTTTTTAAATTAGTATATTTTCAAAAAAAAATTTTTAACTTAAGGGGTTCATTTCAAGTGGGTTTCACATGCGCTAAAGGGATAAAAAAAATTCTAGTGTGCTTTTAGCATGAAATTCTGCCATCATCAGTAAAAGTACTTCTCCTTTTCAAATTAATGTATTGTTACCGAATTTTTGAAACAAAAGGGGTTGATTTGGGGCGGGTCCCACATGCACTACAGGAATACAACTTGTTTGAGGTGCCTTTAGCGTGAAATACTGTCACAATCATAAAAAAACTCGACTTTTCGAATATTTTTATTTTTTTTATTTTTTGTAAATGTTGCGAACTTTAGACTCTTAAATATACTGGGTGTTTTTTTTAACTTGAGACATCGAAATATCTCAAAAAATAGGCATCCTATGAAAAAAATATCCGTAATAAAACCTTTTTATTTTCGAGGGGGAAAAGGGACTTTGGAAAAATTTACCCCACCCCACCCCCCAGGAGGCTGGAGTGGGGGTAACTGTGTAATTTCAAATGGGAATCCCAATTTTTTGTCACAGATTCAGATTCTCCTTTATGAAATACGTAAGTTTCATTCAAAAAATTAGTTAGAAAAAAAAAAATTGTTTGCTTCCTGGGGGGGGGGGGGGATTGTTTCAAACACGCTTTTCCCCTCGAAAATAAAAAGTTTTTATTACGGATATTTTTTTCATAGAATGCGCACTTTTTAGATATTTCGATGTCTCAAGTTAAAAAAAAACACCCCGTATAGCCTTTTACGATCAGAGAATTTTTTTAGAAAATTTGATAGATAAGGGTTGGGTTAAAATTATGAAATTAAACGTTCAATATTGTACAGTGTTAAATTTGGAAAAATAAAAATTAACCAGTTTATACTCTAAAGCCTAATTTTGATTTAAGAAATTTAGCTAATAATAATAAGGGTAATAATTAGAAGTTAATAGGATAACAATGAGACAGTATTGTGCCAATAATGGGATGATTATTGAATATTCAAAGCTCATAAAAGTTCTATAGAATTTAAACAGAATTCCAAACAGGTGAGGTGTCAAAAGATTTAAACCTGTCATAATCCTCGAAAAGAGGTGTCATAAAACTTCAACTCAGGTATAATCTGTTTACTCAGGATCAGCTCAAGATTTTCTGACTTGGCGTGTAGAGGTAAGGTTTAGACTTTCAGATTAGAATCTAAAATTCACACTTTCGCTAACAACATGTTTGACCATCTCATTATTGAAAACCTAAAAATTAAGGGATTTAAAAAATAAAATTTTGATCATTCAAGCCTTCACGATTTTACCATTTAAAAATTTCTGGTCAAGAAATAAATTCACTCTCACCTAGGTCCTAGGGTCTTGCAGGGACTTTATAACATCTAACATAACAATCTAACCTTTGTTCCTGAATTCGTCTAACATTAATTAACCAGGCTAAAGAAACATCTTTAAAAAATGTATCAAAAAAGGTTTTACAGGGTTGCTCCCAATACCCAATTTCGAAATTCCCTGACTTTCCCCTGGCCAATTTTTTATTATCCCTGACAGTTCTAAATCTTTCTTTTAGGTATGCAAACAACCTTACACCTAGGAGATCAATAATTTTAATGCAAGAAAATCTTTGTTTCTAGATTTATTTTAAACGCTTTTGGTGACAAAAGCTCAAAAAATAAGAACTTGAAACAAAACTAGAAAAATTAAATTTTCGATTTTTCAACAAACTAGTTGAGTGCTTAACCAAAGCAGATTCATTTTTTAATGAAACAGATGCTTGCACTTTAGCCATAAAATATGAAATTTATTTTTAAACCCAATAAGACGAATTTATATCAAGAGTTGAATTTCCAACCAAGAATGATTTTTCAGTCAATAATGAAAAAAATGTCATCTAAAATGTTGTATTTTTATGCCAAAAGGACGATTTTTCAACAAAAAAGTTAATTTTCAATTAAATAGTTGAATCTCTGACGAAAATAGTTGAATTTTCAAACTAAAAAATATGAAACACAGTTGAATTTTCAACGAAAAAGAATGATTTTTTAAAACAAAATTGTTGAATTTTCAACAAAATAATGAAAATTTTAACCACATCTCCTGACCTGTAGCAACCCTGTTTTAACATGAATTGGTCCCCCTTTTTATATCAAACAGCATGATTTTCGAAAATCGGCAACATTTTCAGTCAAATGATGAAATTAAAAGTAAACTCGTTGGGACAATTTAAAATTTCCGCACGGACAGTGTTAACCTTATTAGTTTGTTGCCATAATCATAATGTGTAGTTGGATTTCTTCCTGGTAAGTGAAGATCGAAAGGGGCTTGCATTTGTGGTAGGAAGACTGCTTGATTTGTTGTCTAGCGCTGGTAAGAGAATAGGAAAATAAACGGAGGGTCGTAAGAGATGTTAATTACTGACTAAGTTAGCCTGAGGTGTATTTATCCCCATAAAATCTACCACGAGCATTATGCTTACTTAGGTACCTATGTAGACGCAGCCGCACTCGAGTACCGAAGCCAATTAACTGTAACCTGCGGGATCTACTTGCCACATTAGGCTTACTCGCGTATAACGTCCCCATGAAGCCCCGCGTTGCGAAAAGGGAAGGCATCCTTATATCTTAGACCAGACAGGAAACACGAACTTATATCTTCACCCCGATTCATCCCGACAAAGCCACTGCTCTTATATACGTATATATGAGAAAATACGAACTTCTTACATTTAGGGGTGATTTCACAGCCCTGGAAGCCTATTTGCCTTTTCCCAATGAGTTGGACAAAAATTATGAAACTGAAGTTTGCAACCTTTATGTGTGAAACAAAAAATAAAAAATTTCTTTACCTACAATCTAAAACATGAATTTTCTAGAGCTGGATGCCGTCGTTTTCAACCCCTACGTCCATTTTTGAGACTAAGGGATTGAAGACGACTGCTTTTCTCGGCAGCTAAGGGAATAAAACTTTTTTTGCCATCAAGATCCAGAAAATTCATGCCTTAGATTTTAGGTATGAAGCTTGGAACACATTTTCCATCTTTATTTAGGGGGTGAAACCGACTGCTTTCCCCAGCAGATAGAGAGATGATACTTTTTTCGCAATTATTTACCATAAAAAACTAGAAAAGACATGCTTCAGATTTCAGGTAACCAGTAAGAAAAAAACTTTTTTTCAATTATTTACCGTTAAAATCTACATATTCATACGTCAGATTTGAAAAAAGAAACTTGGATTACGTTTTAGAATTTTTTCAATTTTTGAGATTTTTGAGATTTAGAGGCTGAAAACGACTGATTTCCCCGGAAGATAGGGGGATGAAACTTTTTACGCGATTATTTACCATATAACAATCTAGAAAATTATTGACTCAGATTTTAGGTATGAAACTTGGAACACACTTTCGAATTTTTTCGTTTTTTGAAATTTAGAGGTTAAAAACGATTGCTTTCCCCAGCAACTATAGGGATAAAACTCTTTTTTGCAATTATTTATCATCAAAATCTAAAAAATTCACAGCTACTTTTTCACCAAATTGCGTGTGGTGACCCCCCAAATTAAAGAAACTTTTATTTTACGCCATCCTAATAGTTGGCATTGACTCTCAGTGTAGTAGACATCCACCTATGAATATTCTCTTCTGAATTTCATAAGACCTCATTAATATTCACTTTTGAAAATTAATGAGGTGTTTACAAGTCCGCAATAAGCTGACTTTCGTTGCATCTTTCATAAGAATCCTAATTAAAAACTTGGAATTAAAAATAAGACGTCTGGCTTTTTTAATGAAGAACACAAAGCATTATATAAAATTCTCGTCTTACTGACGTAAAAATATTAATAAGATTTCATCAGGCAATTGGGTTGGTACGATAGATTTCTGGTTCATGGATGGTGAAACTTCTCGATATTACACGATTAACATTTTACTATTATTATCATTAAAACTTATTGGATATAAGATTTAAGAATTGTTTAACTTTAGATAAAAATGGTTAATTAAAAGCGTTTTTGGTCATTCGAAAAATTGGAACAACTCTGAAAATAATTAACATTTTTCAAAGTTCTTATGCTCATTTTAAAGAGAAGTCTCTATAGCATTTTTCTAAGTTGTTAAGATATTTTTAGAATTTTTTCTCTACATATCTATTTATACATATCTATATATAAAGATATTACTGTTTTGAAACTTTTTAAATCATTTGGTAAGGACAATCATTATTTGAAATTTTGCGCCTTTTTGCACCAAGTTCGACCCTAGGATGCATTGTTGGGAAAAATTCTAAAAATATCTGAACAATTTACCAAAATACTATGGAGACACCTTTAAAATGAGCCAAAGAACTTCGAAAAATGTTAATTATTTCCAGAGTTATTACAATTTTTCGAAAATATCGACACTTGACATTTTTTGTAATATTTTTTTATTAAATTAATATTCTGCCTTCAACTTGGGCTTATGAGATTCTAAGAAAAAATGTCATGTTAATATTATAAAAATTAAGGCACTTCAGCAACAGTTAAAAAATAAGCTTGTAGATAATTCCAGCCGGTACTGTCTATTTGTTAAATGATTCTAGCCATGATGAACTAATTTTGAAAAAGCAAAATGGTTGTAAATTATTTAAAAAGGAAAAACTTAGTGTACAGCCCTGAGATGAATTTAATGTAATGCAGCTCGTTTTATATGAGATGAATAGGTGCTTGCCAGGGTACTGTCGTTGACGAGTTGAGTTCGTTCTTGTATTGATCACTTGGACGGAACTGGGTTAACACAAGGTGACTACCCTCTTCTACCCTCTTACATTTCATCCTACATCCCATCTAACTGTATGGTGCAAATCCGAGTAAACGTTCTCGAAACCTGAACTACTGGAATTTAACTTCCGACATTATTTACTTTGAGAGTACTCAGGAAATCGAAAAATTGTTTCAAACATACTTTAAGAGAATTAGAAAGAGATAAAGCACACTTATAGTACATTGCTAACAAAATAAACGTATTAAGTTTTAACTAAATTCAAATTGTATTCAATAGTAATTCAAATTGAATATTATTATAAATTAAAGTCAATTCTAGCAATTCAAATGGAACTCTAGCACACTGGAACCTCCATTTCCGTAAACTGGATTTGTGCTTTACGAGAATTGATGCCGCCCGGCTGTTTCGTGATAAGAGGAGTCGTGGGGCCGAAAGGGGAGGATGTGTTCAGTCACGCGTGACAAATAGACTGAGGGCCGCACTTTCACCGCGTTAGTTGCATCAGATTGCGTCATGCCTCCAAGTCCAACAGAAATCGTTCATGCGGCCCTACCTATTTACGTTCGGAGTCCCTGGATTTGTGTCGAAGGCCATAAGCGAAACCGTGCACAAATCCAGTTTCCACTGTAAATAAAAATATAATTACAGTAAATATAAATTGAATATTAATAACTTCCAGTTAATCCTATTTAAAAAAAAGTTTGCAGTTTTTTCTTTTGAATTTTCTCGAATTCTCTGAATCTCAATTTCCAAATGAGGAATTTTAATTCTGAAAATTGATTCTAAAAGAGAAACTTTAAATTGCAAATGATTCTAAGGGCAACCATATTCTGTTCCTAAATTTTTGACCAAATGTTTAAAAAATGACAAAAGAATTCTATTCATGACTCCTTGATAAAATTTATTTCCGAATATTTCTAAACATTAATGATAAAAGAGGACATTTCAATTGTAAATGTTTTCCCAACAAACTTAAAATAAAACGTAGATTTCTTAAGATTTCGAAATAAAATTTCAAGTTTTTCAAAGATTTTGAAAGGTTTCAAGATTGGAAAATTAATTTTAAGAAAATATTTAAAAAGACTTTAAAACATTACAAAAGATTTTAAAAATTGCAAAAAAAAATCTGGAAGATTTTAATACAATTCTAGAAATAATTTGAATCAGTTAAAAAGATATTTAGGAATGTCGGAAGCTATAAAAAGATTACAAATATTTGTTAACTTTGAAAGATTTCCGAAAATTTATAAAATATTTTTTTTTAAATTCATAGCGTCAAAAAGCCTAAATTTCATTTAAATTTTTTTTCTCGACTGAATCATCATTTTTGTTGAAAATTAACCTTTTTTGTTGAAAACTCATATTTTTTTGTTTAAAAGTTCAACTATTTGGTTAAGGATGAATTTTGTTGTTGAGATTTTAATCTAACGCATATCTGAAAATTTCAAAAACCTTTTTGAATTTTTTTTCAAGAGTCTTAGAAAAATTATATTTGTTTAACCTTAAAAACAAATAAACCTAAAAAAAATAGTAAATCGAAAATTTTATTTTAAATTAAAAATCAGTTTTCCCCCAAACTGAAGAACTACAAGCGCACGTAGCGCGCAATTGATGATTCTAATTCTAGTAAATTTTAATGCACACAAATAAGTTCCACCACATTCAAATTTTATACTTATCAATTCAAATTGAAATCTTGAAAATCAGTTCAAACTGAATTTAACACGTCTTTTTATGCATTAAAAATCAAATTTAATTCGAGTGTTAAATTCCATGCCTTAGACTCATTTGAGAATTTCAAAATAGTATCAATAGTAGCATAAATTTTGAAAAATGTAGCAAAATGGTGTTATGCAATTTTTTAAATATTTAATCTGAGGGTTAACTATTTTTTAAATCTGGTGTAAACTATACAATATACACTACCGTGGAAAATTGTCTGTACGATTAACGCGAGTACTATTAAAATGTACTGCTGACTTCGCAACGTGATTACTCGTTCAAAAAAAGAGCGAGAAACTTTTTTGAGAACCAATCGGAAAATTCAAAAAATGCTGCGTCGAATGACCCTTAATTGAGATATTTTGATCCTCTTGAAGATAATATAACACGTGAAAAGTTAAAAAAAAATTTAAGAATTTCTCGAATTTCGTACTTCAATTTTAACTCGTGGCATGATCTAGGAAAGTTGTAGCAAAAGTCTGAAATTTATACCACATAGTCTTTGAAGTCTTATCTTCAATTTAAAATTAAAAAAACATAAAAAATCAGTAAGAGTTCCTGAGATATAACTAAAAATGTCCGCGCGTGTTTGCGTCGAAGGCTGGCCGACGCTTGGAAATTTTTTGTCATATCTTGCGAACCCGTAAAGATTTTTCAAGTTTTATTGGGTTAAATTAAATAAAAGATTTTAAAGATTACGTTATGTCAATTTCATTTTTTTCAACAAGTTTCCTAAGTTACAGCACGAGTTAAAGTTAAGGCAAAAAATTGACGCAGATACGCTTCGACATTATTAGTCATAATTCGGAAACCAATTAAGATTTTGCAAATTTTATTCGCTTAAATTAAATATAAGACTTCGAAGACTATATAGTATAAGTTTCATATTTTTGCTGAAACTTTCCTACGTCATGCCACGAGTTGAAGTCGAGATACAAGATTCGAGAAATTCGTATTTAAAAAAAAAAACTTCTCACGTGGTATATTCTCTTTAAAAGAACAAAAATATATTTATTATTGATCATTCGACGTAAAATTTCATAAACTTTTCAACGGGTTTTAAAAAAAGTTTATCGCTCCTTCTTTGAACAAATAATCACGTTTCAAAGTCAGCAGTGATTTTTAATAGTACATATTTGCGCTAATCGTAACGACCATAATTTCCGACGGTAGTGTACCATAAAATCGCGTAAAATCCCTCGGAATTCCTAATTCTTTAATTTCTTTTGAAACCTTAAAAAATTCTTTAAATATTGTAAAATCCTTTGAAATCACTTTAAACATTGTAAATGCCGTTACAATCTTTTAAATCTTATGGAATCTTACGAAATCGTTTCAAATTCCTTAGAAATCTTCAAATCCCTTAAAATTCCATTCCATTTCATTGACTTCCTATAGTTCTCAAGTATAGAGCTGGTAAAATCCCTACAAATCCCTTGAAATCCCGTAAATTATTTTAAAATTTGTAAGATTTCTTAAAATTTCTTCGAAAATGTTGAAAACTTTGAAATCTTCTGAAATTAAATGAAATTTCTTGAAATCTCTTAAAATCACATGAAGTCTTTGAAACTCTCTGAAACACTTTAAAATCTTAAAAATACTGTAGAAGCTTAGAAACCCTATAAAATCCTTTCAAATCCCTAAAATCAGTTAAACTCCTTTAAAACCCTTTCGAATTTTTTGAGATCTTCAAGATCTTGAAATCTTTTGAAATTTTGATTTTGAAGACGACGGTCATGTTATTTTAACCAATCTGATGTTATTTTTCTCATCTAGAAGACATTTTTTCAGAATAGTAGCAAAATAGTTGCTTCTTTGAAAAAATGTTGAAAAGTGTCCATAGTGTCGTGAGTCCGAGGCCTAAAATTCATGAATTCTATGGTAATTCAAGTAAATTCCAAAGGGACTGAATTCTAGTAACTTCAAATTCAAGTAATTTTAAGTATCTTCAAAACATGAAATTAAGTTTAATTTATTCTAATTAAATTCAGTCAATTTACTTTCAATTCTTGTAAATGTAAACAAGTCCTTGTTAAATTGAAGTTAATTCCAGTCAATTTTCGAACACTACATATAGATTTCATCTACATAAAAACTGAATTCAACTAAAATTAAATAGAATTCTAGCAATTTAAAACAGAATTAAGAGTTAAACAAATTTAATAAGCGCCTCTATACAACTGGAGTATTATCCAGTTATTAAAATGCAATTACTTTTTCAAACACTTTTTTTGATTTTAGTCAAACACTTTAAAAGATTTAAAATAATTCTGGTAATTGGTATTCTCGAAATTTGGCGGCTAGTATGGAGAAATTGTGCGCAGATAATACAGGCAGATCTGATTTATATTCTATTAACCGTTGATAGAACACGATTCCATTACATAACGTTACTTGAATTGAATGCGGGCGCTCATCCGAGCAAATATAATCAGCCATGAGATTACGAGGAAAATTTACAAAAGAACCAATAGACTGGCTGATATCATTTTGTGCAAACTTCTCGTGGATGAATATTTGCCTCTGAAAAACTTATTAAAACTCTCGGTATTTAATTTTTATATACGTTTTAAGATAGGCTTATATTCACAAGATCCAAGGCAATGCTAATATTTACACACGAAACTTACGCCAATATTTCTTCGCAAACAAAGAAGGAGTTGAAAAATCTCAGTGTACACATGCAAATTGTATATAAAATTTACATTACTACCTAGTGGACGCAGTAAGGATAAATTATCATTATTCTACACAGATGGGATTATCCTTCAAGTAATTGCATTTAAGCGTAGCACAGTAGCTAAATCATCAGTGGAGGTGGAGTGGCCCGGCCGGTGGCTAGCTCGCGCCCCCCGTACCTTTCCCCCATGATTGGCCTCAATTATTTATAGTGTTCAGTTTCGTTCTTAACTTTCTTAATTATTTAAAACTACATCTTTCCAAACATCTAACAATTTTCTTCCAAAACTGGACAAATGCAAACCACAGAAGTGAATTCAAGAAGCAACAAAGAAAGTGGATTTTTCTGATGTAAGATAATGTAATTGTGGTGGGAAAGCCGAAACTGAGACTACCATTCCATACTAAATCAGCATCACCCTCCAAAGTGGTATTGCTTTTTCCTTACCTAAGTCGCAGTTTATATTAGGGGATGAAACTAGTGCGCAGAACTTTTACTGCGAAGCAGTTATTTCTTTTCCTTTTCTTTCTTTCTATATCTATATCTACCCTGCACGCATTCCGTCATCATATCTCCTCCCTATCGTTAAAGGGTCAAACATTTCCATCGGGATGCTTCCTTGGTTGGTTGCGCTTCTTTGTTTTTTCGAGGGGTTGCAGGAACGAGCAGAGAGCGTTCACTCGTTCTGGAAAATCGAGAAGAATCCTCTTTGAGTGTGTGGTATGTGAAATGGTGTAATGTGTATGTATGTGTATCCCCTCGCGAGAACTTGCGGCGTAGTCGTAGTCGAAGTAGCGTAAGGTTGTAAATGTAAAGGGGCTAGGGAGCTGAGAAGGGTCCGAAAAGAGGCAAGAGGCAAGAGGGTGAGAGCTTGACTCCACCACGAGGAGTTATTGATTCCCGGTGGCTGGTGGTGGTAGACAAGGTAAGCTGAGCGGAACCGAGCCAAGCCAACGTTAGCTGTTAGCTGGCTACGAGTTCATTCGTCCTCTAATAGAGATAAAGCAATAGCTCGATGAATTGAGACTAACGACAACCTGACCCTTTTATACTCCTTCAAATCTCCTCAAGGACTAAGCATTACACAATCTACTCTAATAGTTACTAAAATCATATCTTTTTTTCTACTTCATTCGACCTTAAACTCTTTAAGAATATAGTTAGAAAAAATGCTTTTGATGATCGAGGGGATTAAAAACACAGATTTCAAAGTATTTCATGTTTTTTCACGGAACGACGAGGATATCTAAGTATCTAAATTAAATATTTCAGACGAATTAGAATAATTGAAAGTTCAACCACTTTTGGCTACTATCCCAATACTTAGATTCATTTTTTGCAACATCCACCTCGAAAGGATGGACTTTCATGACTAAGCGATGTGCAAAATGCTTCAATCCAGCAAACTGTGCGAGAATAATACGGGTGCATGCGCACTTTAGAGATGAGTCAGTTTTCAAACCGACAAAATAAAAATATTCCTAATAATTCTTTTTAAAAAATTATACGGCAACGGCCATACCACGCTGGAAACACCAGTTCCCGTTAGATCACTGAAGTTAAGCAGTGTTGGGCGCGGTTAGTACTTGGATGGGTGTCCGTCTGATACTACTGCGTTGCTGTTGGCGGCAGTGGGTGTGGTGAGCCCACACTTGTAGTTATTTACTACAAGAAACTATCCACCTAGAAACACTACCCGAATCGGGTAGTGTCACGCTTACCCCTAGAGGTTCGCCGAAAGGGAAATAGCTTAATGGTATATATACAGAACGGGCCTGGGGGGGGGGGGGGGCCCCGGCATGTAAAAAGTGACCGCGCACGTATAAATCTTACTCCCTTAAACTGAACCAGTGAAATGGTCACTGGTTGAATCAGTATTTTGAATAATCACTGGTGAACCAGTGGTTTTTCCACTTTGACTGGGTGAACCAGTAAGTGACTCAAATAAAATAGCGCTACTGATTCTACCAGTGACGCCAAATAATAGATTGAACCAGTGATATAGCGCTCCACGCGGACAAGACATGAACCTCCATTCATCTGGTACGTGCGCTTCGCCGGTCAGGTCTAGGCATTTCGCGAGTGAAAACGAACCTTATTGTGTGCTATTTTTTGTGTTATAAATATTTGGCGCTTGGCTGCAATGAGCAGGGGATATAATATCTTTCGCTTGATAGTGGGAAGGCCCCTGGCCACTTAGGTTTGACTTTGAGCGACGCGACACGTTGACATAACGACGGGTATTCCCACAATTAGGCGCAACATATTATATTCCATTATATTGCAGCCCGGCCTTCTTTTATTTTTGTGAAAGTAAAGTGCGGTTTTGAAAAGATAATTTTATATCTGTTACCACAATATTGATGAATGATAAGTGCCAACCTAAAGAGCTGACAGACGACAAGGCGTACGACCAGATGACTACTGGTACTGAGAAACCAGTGAACCTCACTGATTAAACCAGTCCCGGAACTCCACTGAATGAACCAGTGAATTCTCACTGATTGTCAGTGACACACACTTGATCTTTATTTAAACGACACGTTCGTTCCGCAACACTACTCCGACTAGTGATGGACGATCCTTACCGAGTCAACGAAGAATCGTGTGCAAAAGGACTCGATCCTTCGATCTTCGATTTGATTCTTCGCAAGTCGATGCATCGCACTCAGAGAAAAGATTGAGTTGGTTCAACAAAACAGTTTGGTCAACCTACTTTGTTTGTTGAAACACACAAATTTGGTCAGCGCAAATAAACTTTTGGTTATTTAAAAAAAACACAATGAATTTATTTGGTAAATTCAAAGTAATTATTTATTTTAGTATGTTTAGTTGATTCAACCAAAAAAATGTGTTGAGCGGAATGAATGAATGATATACGAACTGGACACTAACAGTGTCAACTTTATTTAAAAACTGGGGTCTGCAACAGGATGCAGAACATTTTGAACGTAAGTACAACCTTTAGTTCGCAGGGTTGACACAGATGCAGGCAAACTAACCTCAACATCCATAAGTGATGAAAGAACCCCATACAAATGTATGGATCAGCCAAAATATTTGGTTGGATCAACCAACATATTTGTTTGAATCAACCAAAATATTTATTATAATCAACCAAACTTTATTAACCAAAAAATTTGGCTGAATCAACCAAACATTTGATTGACACATAGCAATGTATTTATTTGTTTGATCCAACCAAATTTTTTTTGAATCAATTAAACTTTTTTCTGAGTGCGGTGTATCGATACTTTTTTCGATGGGATGGAACGACGATCCGCTATATATAGCGGATCGTCGTTTATAAGTTCAAATAAAGCTTTAATAAAAATGTTAAAAACATTTGACGTATTTAAATGTAATTTAATGATCCAGAAAATAATTTTTGTATTATTTTTCAATATTAAATACTATTTAGCACACGAATTTCCAAAAAGAAATCATATGTTTAGTTTACTTTTTAGTAACACATGCATGCGCAGTAATTATTCCAAGAAGGAATAATGTTATAATAACTAATCCCATTTTTTTGGTAATATAACCTAAAAGTTCACAGAAAGCTATTGCGCATGCGCCGATCCAACAGTATCGATAATTTAGTATCGATGCTTTTTGGACCGATTTTTGAAATCGGATCGGATCGACAGTATTTAAAGTATCGATCATCAAAGATCGATACTTTTACTCAGAATCGCCCATCACTAGCTCCGACCCAGGTTGCTGATAAATCTCTCCAGCAATCACCTCAAGAGAAGAGCCTCACAAAGTCATCATGTAAAGCTCCCCACTCGGGCCTACTAGTATCCAAGGTATTTTGTTTCAGGCGTCATCCACTCCACTGGCACTCTTCTTCATGCATTTCTTATAAACTATTTGTCGCCACACTTTCCTGTCTTGGCACACCTCTCTCGCTTCCTCCACGTCCATGCATTTTCTCATGCAAGCTCTTGTGTTTCTATGGCTTCTTATATCTCTTCGAATTAGGGTCACATTCACACATTCTAACCATTCCTTCCGCCGTCTACCTCTGGGCACACTGCCATTTACTTTACCTTGATACACTTGTTTCGTTAGTCGCTCATCTTTCATTCTCTCAACATGCCCAAACCATCTTAACGAATTTCTTTCACATATGTCAACTAGTGTCTCCTCTACACCACATTCTTTGAGGATTATCTCATTACTCACTTTGTCCATCAGTGTTTTGCCGCACATCATGCGCAGGAATTACATGTTAATCGCGTTAATTTTACTCTTATAGTAGACACTGGATGAAGACTCAGTGCTCCCAAAACTCGGATCTTTTCGCACTACACATGCGTCAAGTCGGCAACCAGATTGGTTACCATTGCCTTGCTTATTTAAAATGATTAAATGTACAAATAAATTGTTTACAACAAAAATAAACTGTACAAACGCATAAAGATATTAAGAATGATTTAAAATGATTATTTATGATAAAAAGAGGTATGCCTTTCATTGAATTTAAAATCGATCATTTATTTTTTTTTATTGATGAGGTGAAAAATTTTATTCACTTGCTACCTTAGTAAACCGATTTTATTCTGAAGTTCGTATTTCTGTATATAAAATATGGGCATTCTGCCATTTACTTTACCTTTATACACTTGTTTGGTCAGTCGTTCATCTTTCATTCATTCAACATGTCCAAACCATCTTAACTGATTTCTTTCCCATATGTCAAATAGTGTCTCTCCTGTAACACATTCTTAGAGGATTATCTCGTTTCGGACTTTGTCCATCAGTGTTTTCCCGCATATTGTGCGCAGAGGTTTCATGCCAATCGC